>CAMTDV010000025.1:1442500-2042500 GCA_947069175.1 Scalesia atractyloides | reverse complement strand
TATCAAACCCTAGTCATGGATCTGATCGTAATTATCAATCTTTGATCTCCGAACTCACCGATGGCGTCCGACCACCACCGTCCCCACCGTCTCTCTCCTCTCCTTCATCCTCTCTTTCACTTTCTCTCTCTTCAGAAATACCCTAAATTCCAAACCCATCTTCACAATCCATCACTCCATCACCAAACACCAGCAGCGAATATTATTCGCCAAATCAATCCTCCTCGCGATCGTCTTCCTCATCCGGTTCCAAGCCCTCCGTTACTGCGGCACCGCCGCCATGATCCTCGCCGAAACCTCAGGCCACCTCGTCGCCGGAAAGTAAACGACTGTTGTGCTATTTGTTCCTTTTGCGGTTAGTATGTTGGTGTTTGAGGCGGAGGGGGATAGTGTTTCCATTGGTGGGCTTGGATGGCCGTAGGTGAATATGGTTTTTGGGGTGCTTTTGAGTGAGAGTTATGTGGGTTCCGGTGACCGGTGAGGTGGTTGGGTGGTGACTGGTGGTGGGTGGGTGGTGATCGGTGGTGGGTTGTGATGGAGAAGAGAGAGAGATATGCAAAGAGAAGAAAGTGTGTGTAGTGACTGTAATGTGTGTGTATATATATGATATAAATTTCTATACAAGTAAATTACCAAAATATCCTTACTTTTATGTGGCAAGTTACCAAAATACCCTTTCAGTTACAATCAATTTGGATGGAGTTAGAGGCGAGAAGCAAAATGGAAAAAACATAGTAAAAGATTGGAGCAAAATGGCTATTTTTAAAGGATTAGGGTAAAACCATTAAAACCATCAAACCACCGGGAGCAAAACGGAAGTTTACCCTTTATACTTCTTCAAGTAGCATAAATTGTTCATCAGTTAAGCGAAATTTCATAAGTTCATGTCAAAACCTTGAAAATTATCGTTTGCTAGCGATTTCCATGTGATTAGTATGTAGTTGTTTTGTCAGATCTGTGCGAGTTATTGATTATGTGTTGATTTCATGAGATTTATCATTTATACGTCTTCAAGTTGCATAGATAAATGATTTTTTGTTTGAAATTATTCATCAATTAAGCTGAATTTGTTTTATTCTGTGTGATTCGTATGTTCTGTTTCATCCGATCTGTGCGAGTGATTGATTATGTATTGTTTTCATGAGGTTGATCATTAATACGTCTTCAAGTAGCATAGATCATAGATGAAAGAGTTTTAGATTGAAATTACTAATCAATAAAGCGAGTTTAATTTCATATTTTCATGTCGAAACTCGAAACCTAGAAAACTATTGGTCGCTGGTGATTTCGGTGTGATTAGTATGTTCTGTTTTAGCTGATCTGTTCGTGTGATTGTTTATGTATGGATGGAGTTAACGCGCTGGATGAAAATGACAAGATTTTAAACCCTTTGGATCCAGATGCGGATAAACAAACCTTTGGACGAAAGTCGCAAAACTGGCCAAACCTCATTGACGAAAATGACATTTTACTCTATTAAAATTGATGCAACTTTACATGTTACTTGCCATGTTCAAATCTCAACTAGAAACGATATTGTTACCGAAAATTTATGCCCATAATAATAACCCTGATTTGATTAAGATGCACATTGAAGCACAAGTACAACGAATATGACATATGTATTTTCAATGTGTTTACAGGGTGCCTATAACGGTTTATATGCGGGATAGAAGGACAGATTCTATTAAAGTTATTGAGGAATATGGACAGGAATACGGGAAGGAGAATCCTGTCAGTGTTCTTTATCATGATTATGGACACTATGATCTCTTGAAGAGTCCATAAGCCGAAAGTCACAACTAAGGTATGTTCTTGCAACACTTTAGACCTCGTCCAAAAATAAGTATGTTTGAATTATTTTGTTAACTATTTGTGTTTCCTCCAAACGGCGAAGTTCTATCTTTAAAATGTTGGGTTATTGGATTTGAATAACCCTAACTTTCACAATTTGGTCGATAGCACCCCCAACTTACGAATTGTAGTACGACACTCCTAACTTTCAACTTATTTTCCTCTGCACTCCCAAACTAACTGAACCCTAACCCAGTTAGTTTTGTATGCTGATGTGGCACTTGTTTAGTGACGTGGCATCTGCGGTGGCCTTTTTTAATGACGTGGCATCTGCTGTGGCACTTTTTTAGTGGCGTGACATCTGACGCCAGCTAACTGGGTTAGGGTTTAGTTAGTTTGGGAGTGCCAGAGGAAAATAAGTTGAAAGTTGGGAGTGGCGAGGTAAGTTTGCAGTGCTATCAACCACAGTTGGGATTATTTCCCATCATTGCATAAAAGATATTGAACGTGTGATAGATACTAACACTTCTATAAAACTATTCTGATGATCAAGTACGACAAGATCTACCATCATGTGATCGTTTCAAGTTTTTCAGGTAAAAGATAAAGCAAACATTGCTTGAAAATCTGGATGAGCGTTTAGAGTCCAACAAGATATCTGATGAAAGGTATGACCATTTCTGGCCTTAATGCAGCTTAAGCTATGGCATGATCATTCCCATTGAAGTTATTGGTATGTTTGTAATATTTGTCACACTAATATATTTTTCAATTATCTCAAATATGTATTTTTCTAATTATACTTGTAATCCATGAGGAGATGAGATCTCATTCCTCATTTTTTGTTTCTTGCCTTTGGCCCCTAACATAAGAAGTTTTGTAGAACATAATATCACACACTATGTTATACAATATAGGAGTAAACTAATTTATTGGCTACAAACTTTAACATTGTCATTAAATTTTCTTGAATCCAATACATGATGGGGGCACACACTCGAATGAAGCGAACTACTAATCTTCGTTGAACTTTATTTAAGTCAAACTCAACTATTAAAATAATTAATCCATAAAACAAGTTAGTTTACCGATTCTTATTACTCTTGATTAAGACATAAGTTATTTTGTTGAGTCAAGCGGATTCTTATTACTCAACTATATAATCGAGTCAAGCCGATTCTTATTACTCTTAATCAAGACATAAGTTATTTTATTATGTATAATCGAGTCGTTGAGTTGAGTTCAACCAAACACAAACTCGAAACTATGGATTATTTTTTCCAAATCAAACAAGAAAATGAAGCCCTGCTCCAGCTGAATTTGAATTTTGAGTTTTTAAGTTTCAAGAGTCAAGTTTCACATATTTTTTTACTTAAGGCAACTCTTTATGCCTTGGCCAACATGCACTTATGACTTATATGCAAGTTTGTCTAGATCAAGATATCAACCCTATTACCCTAAACATAATTGTTAGTAATTAAATAGGGTAATTGCATATATACCTCTACAAACTTGTAAATAATATATATACTTTTGCAAAATTATAAATATCATATATACCCTTACAAAGTAGTTGAAAAATCATATATACCGATTCATTAAAAATAATTTAACAAATGACAATTTTACCCTTATTTTTCTAAAACTATGAGATCTCATATATGACTTTATTTTCAAATGTTATATTTACTCAATTTGTAGCTTAATTTTTTAGCTTAAATATTATATATATATATATATATATATATATATATATATATATATATATATATATATATATATATATATATATATATATATATGACGAATATTATGGTTTATGAAAAAAAATGAGTAAAAAAGGTTTTTAACTTAAAATGTGATATAAAAATATGAAGTCAAAAGATGAGCATATATGAAAATTTAAAGTTAAAGAAATAAGGGTAAAATGATTATTTATTAGATTGTTTTTAATAAATTGGGTATATTTGATATTTTAACTATTTTGTAAGGGCATATATATTATTTTTAGTTTTTGTTGGGCATATATGAAAATTTCAAGTTTATAAGGGTATATATGAAATTAATCCTAATTAAATTGCTATATGTACTTTTTTTCTAATTTAGAAGTAATCAAAATAAAACTTGTTTAACTAAGGATGTCAATCTTGTTGGGTTGGCAGGGTGAATTGTCACAACTCGCATGTTTATTGTGGCAAAGATATCAACCCTAACCTTGCAGACATGAACTCGTATAAAACAAAAATAACAAGCATTTATCTAAAAAACTCAAACATGTTAACATGTTGTAAATGAGTTAATGAGTTGGTGGGTTATAATAAATGGTTTGACATGCTTAATGATGTAGCGATCAGTGTTTTCAAAATCGGACCGGACGTTGAACTGGTCTGCTTAGCGGTCCACTGGTCGGATCGGTTTGACCGGATGTGAGAATTGGATGACATCCTAAATAATGTAAAAATAAATAAGGTAAAATGAGAATTTTTTAATCAAAATCCGGTTTGACCCCTTAAAATCCTCGTTCTCAAAATCCGGTTCCCGGTCCAGGTCTGAAAACACTACTGACAATAAGACCATCTACAACGGTGTGGTCAAAGTCCATACTCTAGACTGTTTAGTTAGCATACCATATCATTCTGAACCACCACCCAACTTTTTACTACAACGATAAACCATTCCAAACCTTCACATCACATCCCACTTTTACACTAAAAACAAAAAGAAAAAAGGTTTGTGAGTGGGTGATCCCCACCATTTCAGACCAAGCTCGTCTGGTGGAACAAATCAGACCCATGGGTCAAACTCCCACAACAAAGGTGGTCCGGTGGAAGGTGGTCCTCTCAGCGGATTTGGGCGCCCGACGGATTGATGGAGATGCTCTAATTAGGGATGTCTTGGCCACAAAAATATGTATTGTCATTATTTTAAGATATTAATGTATAAAGATGTGACATGTGCTAATGTAACTGTCCGAGGATGTTATGAGTCGGGAATGGGTAGGGTATTGAAAATCGTGTTTCGTGTCTTATTGTAACGTGACTCATTTCCAATCTCATATAGATGATTTAGTCATGTGCATTTATACTCACTTTAAACCGGCTTAAAATGTCAAATATGAACCATTGATTTAGAGATACTCATCAATCACTTTAAACCGGTATTCAAATATACAGGTTTTATATTTGAATACCTGTTCTTAGTATTTCAGATTTAGAATTATTTTATTTCTTTTTCTCTGCCATCTCTAGACATAAAATACATATATGAATAGTAAAAAAAGGTGCAATATCTGGAGGATATTTTTTATATATCTTCTTGTCTAAAAAGAAAAGTTTGAAATTTAAATTGACTTGTACCTTTATATAGATTTTTTTTATAAAGATAAAATATTAGAAGTATAATTCATTACGTAACAAGCAAAATTGAAAATGGTTGGAGGTTTCCTTAAATAGTTATTTTGTTGTGTTGTGGTGTGGGTTTGAATGTTCGATTGGGTTGAAAGTGATTTGTAATAAAGAAAATGTGGACTCGTAATTCCAAATATAGACTGAAACTATGAAACAAGTGGGTCCAGTTTAAAAAAATCTTAAAATCATGAAGTTTTTTTTTAAGAAAAATATTATTTTTGAAAAGATATCCTGACCATAATTTTTTTAACAGCAAATTTCTTTTGATTTATGTCGTATGTGGGACTTAAAACTCAAAATCTCTCTTTCAAACCCAAATGTTTAAAATATCCAGAAAATTAATGTACGGAAAAGTTATACGTTAATACAATGTAATTTAAAAAATATATTAACATTTTGGAAAATTTATAGTCGTTTGAAAAATAAAGAGAGAGGAGTTCAAGTGAGAAAAGACCAGATGTCTTTTCTCTATTTGTTTTTTCAATTATTTTAACCTAGTATTTACAAGAAAAACAACTGCTTTATTTGTAGCCATTGATCTTGAGCGATTAATGGTTGAGAGTCTCTCGTATGCTTCATACAAGAGTTTTCTCTTGTACAAGAGCCGTACTCTACAAATATAACTATCAGAACTAATTAGAAACGTGATTAAATTTCAGAAATGATTAAACTAAAATAAATTTTATAATAAATAATGAATTACGTTAAACGTATCTTAATGCACACTCATCCCTCTATAATGAGCCGCAGTGTCACGCTATCTCATTAACTTCATTTTTACACATATGGTTGGGTTTGGTACATTTAGCATCACCCTAATTAATACCAAGAGATGTTGACCTCCTTTTACATCATGTTTTAACCTCCCTTTTATTGTTAAACTTAATATATATGAACCCCAATCAATTTCTTCTTATTCACAAACAAGTCCCTTTTTTTTGTGACCTCAAACAATGGCCTTTTCGCCAATGTTTAGGTCCACCCATGGCTACCATGCTTCGACCATAAAATCTATTTTACATTAGTAGGGTAGGGTTTGCTATTCAGATGGGGTAGCGGCTCAGCTTGGTGCTCGTTTACCTGCCATTAGTCTGTAATCGTCTCTGTTTTATTATTAATAGTAATTTGACATTAATTCTTCTGATTTATTTTAACAGATGTGCTTGCAACAAAAAAAAAAAAAAAAAAATAGTAGTAAAGATGGGTGCAACTTATTGTCTTTTGAGTTCAATACTGCTCGTATGAATTAGTACCTAGTAGAATTAAAGTATGTTTAAACCAGAAGATGGAGCTTAGTGAAAGAATAGCGGTATAACTCATACTATGTTTTGGTTATCATAAAACATCAAATATAGCTCAATACACTATGTTTTGATTATCATTAAACTTCAAATATAGCTCAATCCATGATTCATATGGTCTCATCAACCTTTCACCTAATTTCAGCATGCAAGCATTTTCGTCCTCTTTCCTTAAATCATTATGTTTGACCGGAGCTTGAACCTTTAAATAAGAGGGGCCGAAAGTTTTAAAGAAAAAAAAAACAGGCCAAACTCAATACATATAGATTTTTCAGTAAAATTTACACTACAAAGCGAAAAAACTGGGGTTGGTAAACAAAACTCCGCCCATGGTTCCACTTCTTCATCCATTGGTTTATTTTAATATTGTCATCATATTTTGACCTAAATTACTATCAATATGGATTAGATTTAGAATTTGAAACTATTTTTCTAAGTATATAATCGTTGTTCATCCTCGTGTTTTACATTCGAGTAAAAACAAAGGCAAAATGCATGATAAATTAAGAAAAAATTCAAAGAAGTTTCCATTGGAGATCAAACTATTTCTTTCAGTTTATTGTTGTTTAGAGATAACTCTTAAACTAGACGCAAATTAATTGCAATTTTAAGACGGATAGGAAAAAGCACCTATTCTCAACGAACATGGCTCAACTCGAAAGCTCACTCATGATACGGTTGCAGATAAAGTGAGCTGCACACTAACACTATCATATGTCCATAGAGGTGTTTATCGCTTCGGATATCGGATTTGTCGACTTGTTTGGATCTGGATAGTCAAATTTGAATTTAATTTTTTGCCGAAAACCGAACGATTTTGAGATTATGTAAATCAAACCGATTTCAATATATCCGATAACCAAACCAGTATCAGTTTACATTTCGAATCAGCCTTTTCAGTTAAGGATGTGCTTCGGTTTACAGTTTTTTTTTTCATTTTTTGCACACCTCCATAGGTGTTCTGGAGGGAATGGTGGCGGCAGTGGTTACCCATATGTTTTAGTTAAATATGAGGTCACAAATTCGTACCGTATTAACAATGTTAATTTTTATCTTTCGGGTTGGTATTGGTTATACATACTCTTGAGCAAGAACCGTTCAATGATGCCGGTGCAAAGGTATAGGGAAGTGATGGGATAATCAATGGATTAGGGCAACGATGAGAAATTAGTAATGCTCGCAGTGACCTAAAGGCGGTTGTAAAATCCTATTTTACCATTCTTCAAATATACTTTCCTTCAACCCATCAAGACCCATTAGCAAATACATACAAAGACAACCCGTTTGACCCAAAAGTTAATTTTACAAATAGGATATCCCCATGGTAGTACAACACATGCATGGTATCTACTAGCTCGACCCAACAATCTGGATGGGATACCTTGATTCTTTCTGGGTTGGTAAAAATGGGTAAATCCAGATTTCCAATCTGAACCATGATACTAGTTGAAGCTTGAAGAATCAGCTGTTTTTACTTCGTTATCAGATAAATTAGCTTTAAGCCAAACACGCCACAATCTATATTTTACCAAATAACAAAAGCAGTAGTTAGATCAACAAAAACCTACAGGCTTTTTAACGCACAATCAAATGTGCTGATCAAGCAAAGTTCGAAGACCGGTTTCTTTATCATGCAATATCCATGTATCGTTGTATCAACCACCTGCATCCTTAAAAGTAGAGGTTGCAAATTCACACGTTTACGGTTTCAACTTGGGTCATGCTATAACGGGACAAGGGGGTGAAATTTATAAAGTTGGTTATAATGGAAGCCAGATGGGCCATGAGGGTCGAAAAGGTAAAATGCACCACACCTTGTAAAGCACTCGGTGTAATATCACATATTACCAACCTGAAATGCACACACCTTGTAAAGCACTCGTGTATATCACATATACCCAACCTGCACATCTGCCTGACATTCTATAGATTTACCGAATTTTGACTATCTATGAAACAGAAGAAAATCAAAGGGATCTATGAAACAGAAGAAAATCAAAGGGGAGGAAGAAGGGGTATTTTAGTCATTTCAGCTTGATGAGAGACTAAAATCTTAACAAACTTGGAAAGTAGAGACGCCCAGTGTAATAACAAGTCATCTACGGGCAATCCACAAACTTGAACAAACAACTAGGACCATTTTTGGAGTTTAATCTTAAGATAAATAATATGCGCTTGTTTCAGACTCTACAGGTGACAATTCCGATCAACTTAACTTCTAACGGGTTAATATGGGTACCTTACGGGTCAAAAAATAGCTAAGAAGGGACAGGTAAAAGGTTGCCCAACTTATGTTATCAATGCAATGATGCATAAATCCTTTTAACAAAATCTTGACACGATTACAGTTTAGTGGAATAAAATGTTGACCTATACCCGATACCAAACCTGCCCAACCCGCCCATTTAACTCAGAAACACAAATGAATACCGGTCAGTATCTCAGCTTATTAAGATAACTAATAAAGCGGCTTTAACGGCTTAAATATGGTAGAAACTTAACTTTTAGGCATAGAGATTTGAAGTATAAGACTTAAGAGGACTAAAAGTACCTGAATTATGGAAAAATACATGAAAACTATAAAAGTTCCAGGCTGCACAGGATGACCTCCACAACCTGCTTGCTTTTCATACTGCAGTGACAGTTGCAGATATTGGTCACAAAAATTCAAGATCATAAACCTTGCATTTTCCACACCATTAAATTTAAAAAGCACAGAAAAAGAATAGCAATGGCAACCATGCAAAAAAAAAAATATCTTATCTATGACCCAATTTAATCAAAGATGAATCGTCTCAATCCAAGTATCCTCACTTCTACTTCATGTGGTTCAAAAACTTATCAACTCACTACAAATACTTACAGGTTAAGAATAAAAAGTAATCCCAATTCCCAAAGTGATGCAGTAAATATGGAATTTCAAAGAAAAAAACAGAACATAAAATGCTTACAGCTTGTCGCTATCGTCTGCTACTCGCTAATAATAACTACGCATCCCGTCCAAAAAATTTTATGATTTATCCCTACCCATCCAATTACACATCCCCAATGTAGTCCAAATTCAAACCAAAGGCAAGGCGAGCTTGTTCAACACGCGGGGTGAAGCAAATAGAGCATGTCACCCTACAAAGTTAAACTAGGTCGGGCCTTGTTTTATTACTTATTAGCCACTGGATCTATCCAAACTTCTCTGCAACACTTAAGTCCACTAATTTCAACTTTAGCTCCGATACTCGCAGCATTCAAAACAACTTTAGGAAAAACTCGAATGCAGCCTTTTTTTCGCAGTTAACCACCTCGCCTATCCTGAAGTTACGTGTTTCGAGTTTCCCGTAAGGGTTTGCTTTTTCTACCATCCCTAATGCCTAAACCTCGACCCCTAAACTCTATTTTTATCACTCTATATTTCTAACAAGAAAATTGATAAACAAAAACACTAATTGAAAAAACAAAGTCATGTATGGAAACTAAAATTCCTCATTATAAAAGAAACAACTCTTAACCCCTTACTACTAATAATTACACCAATTCGTATCGTAACTCTCGCCCCCAAATCACCATTTCGTCGACAAACTGTCGCTCTTAAATCCTCTTAACAACATTGATGTGTTAGACCACATGCTTCTCTCCTCTTCGTACAAGATATTTCCTACAATTACAGATGTAGGCTACTAGGCTCTCCAAAGGTCAACAACATCGCCTAAACCTCGACCACTAATCTCTATGCATTACCATTCACTAACTTGTTTAACAAGAAGACTAAGAATAAGGAAACCCAACTCATAGAGAGAGAAAACTAACAATTTATCACTTGTTAAAATATAAAACATCTTTAAATCCCTAATTAAGTTTAAAAACTACTCATCCCGAATCACATAGGTTTGTGAAGCTTAAAATAAGATCTCAAGTTGCTTTTAGACAAAAAAAAACCAACTAGAATAAACTGAACACTATTCAAACACGATAAAATAACTTATTGCAGTTTTTAAGCAATCATTAATCTTTTAAGAGATTCTGTGTTGTTATGACATTACCTTGAAATAGCACAATTTCTGATAATAAACTCCGTCAATGAAAAGCGAAGAACGCCAACTCCATGCTACACCGACAATTTCTTGCAAACACAATACAAAGATTAAAAAAAACTATAAAGCACAACATAAGAAGAAGATTAAGAAGAAATTTATATGGAATAAAATCCAATTCCAAGAACTGTTTTACAGTAACCAACTAAAATATGTTACATACACAAGTCCCAAAAGAACAACTGATAAAAAGTAGCATCTTGCACAAAGAAGTCAACCTGCTATGTATCAAGTTGAGAGTTAAAGCAGAAGTCAACTCCTAGATGATGATGATGATGATGATGAGTGCCTGCTAAAAAGCAGCATTGATGGTAATCACCTCAAACCAGTGCTGCCAATGCCACCTCAGCACATGAACTCTCAAATCAACAATGTCAAATTTTTAGTACATCGTAAATTCGAATTGGATATATAAACTCTTTATCCTATCCAAATAAGCCACCTGTCCCAAATTCAGCTTGTTGCAGCTCCTTCCTGCGTTGCTCCTCTAAGGGATCGGACTTTTCATTACCCTCCGTGTACGCCTGAAATAGCCAGATAAATGAATCCTTATAATTACAGAACATCAAGACTCGTTTATGAGCTAATTGCATAAAGAGGTGACCAGTTTTCGTAAAAATTCTATTATAGGTATAAACAGATCCACTTTCCTACAACATAGATGTGAAAATAACCATTTTAGTCAACACCCACTTACCCAATATGCGCGCACACACATATATATGAATTTTTTTAGCTAGAAAACAAGTATAATATTTAGGGCTGCAAACGAACCAAACGTTCAGCAAACAGTTCGTTAACCGTTCGGCGGGAAGTTCGTTTGTGTTCGTTCGTTTAGTTAAACGAACAAACATGAACACAGGTTGCGTTCATTCATTTATGTTCGTGGACGTTCGGTAACATGTTCGTTTATGTTCGATAGTTCATTAGTGTTTTTAGTTTTTATCTCTTATTTAAAATACTTCAAAATTCCGACAAATAAAATAACGAATATGTATCATTGTATTATATATTCTGTTCATCAATGTTAGTTGCCTAAATTTAAAAAACAAACACATTCATTTCCTTAACAAACAAACATGAACATATAATCTTGTTCGGTAAGTGTTCATGAACAGTCCGTGAATACATAAAAATCTCGTTCGGTAAGTATTCATGAACATGAACAAGGTCTTGTTCGTGTTCGTTCGGTTCGTTTGCCGCCCTAATAATATTGGTTACCCATAGTGGATCTAACTTGGAAGTCAACAACCTTAAATATTTAAAAAAATCTAATTTTTTTGTACCTTCTAATGAGAAAAAAAAATATAATAGTATTACCCATTCATTTGTATATACTAATATTATCCATTCATTTGTACATGAAATTTCTAAATTCTACAGTTAAAATACCTGTCTTGAGCATGCTGAGCTGGAAAAGTCGGCATAAAATCTTTAGACTTCGGAAGCGGAACTTCACGGAACCACTCATGGTTTAGAGCTTCCTCAGCAGTTATCCTCTGGGAGTATTCAGATATTTAGAATATGTATATTACATGTCATGCTAATATAAAAACATGAAACTTCATAATCACGTAAAGTTGTCTATTTACAAAATAATACCTTCTCAGGGTCATATGTTAGAAGTTTATTCAACAAATCAAATCCAGCATCAGACAGAACAGGGGATCCGGTAAAAGATGTAGCCGGGAATTTCCTCCGCAATAAATTATACCTACAAATAATGCAAAATAGTAAATAAAACCAAGGGAATTGAAAACGTAAATAATGTTGTCGCCAACAGAAGCTAGAAAGCCAGACCAGAAAATCACCCAAAGCTGGAAGCCTGGGAAAACATTAGCAAAATAAGAAAATGTGAACTTTTTTATTTCATTGAGGAATATATTCAAGAAACTTCACACTTACTGGTGCTTGACAAAGTTCACCTTGACTCCAGGAAGTTTAGAGTACCCAGGCCAGATAGCCTCGTTTGGCGTGCCAAGTGTTTTAAATATCTGTAATCATAAGAGTCCAAAGTGACCAAGTATTAATGATAATAGTATTTTTTTTTGAACGGCGAAAACTTCTATATATATATATATATAGAAATCAGCAAGAAGCTGCGGGAAGAACACAGAAAAAGCAAAAGAAACACAAAACAAGGAAAAAACAAACAGTAGGAAACAAAAACTACAACATACCTATCACATTGAAATGATAATAGTGATAATACAGTAAAATACAACTCCTTGGTCAACTTACCTTGTCAAGCTGGTCAAACTCTGTTTTCCCATTGAATAACGGTTGCTTGGACAACAGTTCGGCCATGATACATCCCAATGACCACATGTCAATTGCAGTAGAATATAGTTCTGTTCCCAGCAGAAGCTCTGGTGCCCTATAGAAGTATTAAACCACCAAATAAGATTATGAAACAAAACATATCATTCACTATAATAGAAGAATACCAATCTCAATCATATTATCATGATGATTGAAATGAAATCAGGAAAGCAAATACATGTTGCCATAAAAGCATCATAACAATGTAAAGTTTTCAAATGGTATTTAAATTTAATAAAAGATAAATTGCACAAGTGCTGGCTGCTCACCTGTACCAAAGAGTAACAACCAAATGAGTATATGGTTTTAGAGGACTTCCATATTGACGAGACAATCCAAAGTCACAGATCTTCAGTTCACCTCGATTATTCAAAAGTAAATTTGAGGTTTTTAAATCGCGGTGAAGAACCCAATTGTCATGAAGGTATTTTGTTCCCTCAAATAGCTGGAGCATGAGACATTTAACTTCACTCTGGCTAAACGGCTGTTTCATCGTCTCCATTAGCGCTTTAAGATCGTGTTCCATGTATTCCATTACCATAAAAATACTATCGAGGTTGCTCCCAACGACAACTTCCTTCACATCCACAATTGAGGGATGATGAAATGAAAGAAGAATGTTTATTTCCCTTAAAGAAGTCAAAGGAAACCCTTCTCTTTCTTTCTCCATTTTTACCTTTTTTAAAGCTACAATTTCTCCCGTCTTTTTATCTTTAGCCCTGTAAACAACCCCATAAGTCCCTTCATCTATCTTGTTCAGTCTCTCAAACTCATCAACGCTTCTACAACCTTGCAGCATATTCACACTTCTTGATGGGGCCCACCAGCCTCAGGTGTACCTTGAGATCCATCTTCATTCTCTGAATCAGACTCTGATGAGCTCCGATCAGTACCATCTTTTTTCGGCTCATCATCTATATCCATATATTCCTTCCTCTCCAAATCATTATCAGAATGATCATTCATACTTGTGTCACCCGATGCGGATGATCGTCCTCTGATTTGTTCAGAGCTTTCTCTATAATGCTCCCCAATCTCCGGACTCGATGACCGTTTTCTTGATCTAGTTTCAACAGACCCAAGTAAAGATTCTTTCTTCTGCTGAATCCTGTCATCGTCAGAAAGTTCACCTTCATCAGATGGAGAATCGGCATCATCGGCCCACCGAGAGGATCTTATTGTCCGTGTGGGCACGTAATCTTCTTCTGGTGGCCCTACATGCTGATTGTACCCATGATGCTCTTCCTGTGCAAGAGAAGAAGATAAACCAATGTGGGGCTCAAATCCAGGAGAATCATGCTTCGCAATATGGGGCTCAAATCCAGGAGAATCATGCTTGCCAGTATCAATTGGAGTATTACCTGAAGACCGAATCGTATTACTTTCTACAGGGGAGTTTCGCGCAACAGCTGCAGGAACAATAGGTGATCGACGGTAGGATTTAGGCAATGGCGGAGGAGGAGGTAGAACAACATTCGCTGGTGAAGATCTAGTCACTGATGAATTACTAGCTTCCTTATCATCTCTATCCCAAACAATAGGTGAAAATTTCCTCTTTTTACTATTATTAGACTGAGAACAGTTTTCCATCTTTAAACCCTCATTATTCTTACCAATTATTTCCGACTCAACAGCTTCATCAGACCCACTGTCACTAGACAACTCACCAGGTTCTCGATCACCAACTCTGAGGCGGTTATCGCCTGAAGAATTCCTAGAAGCGGAACGGTTACCCCCACCATTCACCAACTCTCGATCTTTCCATCCCTATGCCTAACCCTAGCCCGAACC
The DNA here is from genome assembly GCA_947069175.1 of Scalesia atractyloides. Lineage (NCBI taxonomy): Eukaryota > Viridiplantae > Streptophyta > Magnoliopsida > Asterales > Asteraceae > Scalesia > Scalesia atractyloides. Next base: position 2,027,800 of record CAMTDV010000025.1, on the reverse strand, counting down.
TGATTCTTACCCCTATCCCGATCATAACCCTGGTTATGGTTATTCTCATTCTTTAACCGATCATACTCCCCTTTCGAATACGGCAATTCCCTCTTAGAAACATCATAATCCGATTCACGCTCCCTAAACTCATTATCACGGTATCCCCCATGTCTTCCTGCGCCATATACTTGCTCATGTATAACAACAGAACAATATATCACCCCTCTAAAACCCTAACCCCCAAAATCAATAAACTTTCAAACCTTATCCCGTAATTCTACCTCAACATGCACAGATTGATAAATAACGATACAATTATCAAACAAAACGATGCAAAATCAACGTGCAACTGAATCGATCGCCTCAATTTTACCAAATTAGGATCAATTTCAAAACCCTAGAAACCAAACGATATTATAAAAGAGGGGAAACAGGATATTAAACCTAGAAGCTTTACACCGATGAATAACGATACAAAATTCAACCAAAACGATGTGAAATCAACGTATAAGTGATCCGAAAGCCTCAATTTTATCAAATTAGGATGAATTTCAAAACCCTAGAAATCGAATAATATGATAAAAAAGAGGGAAAGAGGGAATTAAACCTAGAAGCTTCTAGACATCTGGTAGTTTGTTGTGTTTTCTTCCGTGTGAGATCACCGGAAACTCACCGGCGGTGGCACGAGTGGCGGCAGAACCCGGTGGTTTGTGGAGGCTTGAGAGTAGAAGAGATACGAACCTTCGAGTTATTGATAGATGATGGGTTTGAAACGAGAAATTAGAATTGGATCCCTCTTGTTTTATATAGCTGATGGCCTATAGATTTTTTTAAATTAATTTTTTATCAGGCTCCCCTAAGTTTTATTTATAGCTAAACCTATCCACACACACTTTATGCCTTTGTCTCGTATACACGGGGCGTGCAGGGTTTTATGTGGTGTATAGGACCCCTCGTATATGACTCATGTCAATATATTAGGCCAATATAGGATGTATATAAAGTTTTTCTTTTCTTTTATTTTACAAACATTTTATATAATATTAATCGTTTTAGCAAACTTTTATAAAATAAAAAATAAGTTTTCTATTTTAAATAAATAAAAATAATAAGTATAGGATATGAGACAACACATGTGTAGGCCTCTACGAGACTTATATTATACACCATATTATGATACGATACTATAGGATACGATACAATCCCTATAGGCCTATAGGTCTTGTATAGGACTATAGGTGTGATTTTTGTCCGGTATAGGCCTATAGGCCTATACAAGATCTGTACGAAACTTATATTACACTATATGATACAACACCCCTATAGGCCTGTAAGTGTAGTATAGGCCCCGTATAGGTTACAAGACTATAGGGGACCTATACGAGACTTATACTATACATTATGCGATACTATATTATAAGATACGGTACAACACCCGTATAGGCCTATAAGTGTAGTATAGGACTATAGGTGTGATTTATGTCCCGTAGAGGCCTATAGACTTATACTACAAGACCTATACGAGATTATACTACACTTTACGATACGATATGTTACGATACAACATACGTATAGGCCTGTAGGTGTAGTATAGGTCTCGTATAGGTTTATAGGCATATACAAAACCTATATGGACCTATACGAGACTTATACTATACACTCTACGATATGATACTATACTATAAGATACGGTACAACACCTGTATAGCCCTATAAGTGTAATATAGGTCGCGTATAGGACTATAGGTGTGAATTATGCCCCGTATAGGCCTATAGACCTATACTACAAGACCTACACAAGACTTATATTACACTATACGATACGATACAATATAATATGATACGATACTATACGATGCGATATTATAGGAAACGATACAAAACTCGTATAGGCTTGTAGGCATCATATGAGCCTAGTATCGTATCATATAGTGTAGTACAAGTCCCCTACTCCCCTATAGGTCTTGTATAGGTCTATAGGCCTATACGGGATCTAAACTACACCTATTATAATTAATATGATTTTTGTATAATTAATATCAGTGTTATTATAATTAATAAGATTTTTGTATAATTAATATTAGTGTTATTATAATTAATATGAGTTTTTTTATAAAAAAAATTAGTTTCATTGATATTAGTATGAGTTTTTTTTTATAATTAATATTAGTGTTATTTACATTTACATCATATAAATAAGTAACATCTTGGTGCATGGTGATCTTGTACCATATGCTTAGGGGGGCTTTTCAAAAAAAAAAAAAAAAAGTTAACATTACCCTTCTAACCCAAAACTAATTAACTATTTACTTTTAGGCCAAAAGTTTTCATCTTCTCAAGTTAACCTCACAAATTTGTACTTTCAAATATGGTCCCCTATACTTTTCATATTTGGTAAATTTTCCGTTTTACGTTTTGTTCTAGATTTTGCGAGTTAACATGGTGGAACGTGCGTGTGTGGTTCAATGTTTTTACGTTTCATTTTACGCTTCGATCTAAATTTTGCGAGTTAGCATGACGCAACGTGCGTATGTGTTTCAACATTTTTTACATAGTCTATTTTTCCCGTTTGACAGGTTCACCGTAACACGCAGATCCTAAATGGACTTAGTTATTATTTTCCATGTTCTACGTTTCCATCTAATTTCTTCGCATTAACACACCACAACTTTAATAGTGTTGGTTGCTGGCAGTGATGTGGCATTGGTTCCATTTGTCACGGTTTTACACCCCCAACGCAACGCGGAGGGTCTTAATACTAGTTGATCTTAAAAAGAGAAAACAATAAAAAATATACGCCGCATACAGGGCGAGACTGATACCTTATCCTATTCCTAAACTACATCTCATATATTACACTTGTCCAAGGCGGAAACTGGGACCTTCTTATAAATGGCGCTCTTAGAGGCTTTGCATATACCAATGTACCGCAACAACGATGGTAGTTATGATGTTCTAGATAATCCTATAAATTATGTCATGCATTTTATCATTAGGTATTTGTTCATATCTTTGTAATCATCATTAAGATGTAGCCACATGTAGAGTAAGTCTGTTCAATAGCTTAAAGTAAAGGAATAAGGCATGAGTAACTAGTATGGTAGAGATCGGTACTATGCCGCATAGTACAAATATCGAAACTTAGCTAAAACCAAAATCAAATACCGTACCATATATGTTCGGTTGTTACCAGTATGGTACGGTACCATTAAGAATCCCCAACCGGTACTACACCGAAATGAGTTACATCCAAAACCAAATACTATACTGTATATAATCGGTATGGTACGGTACGACACTGATTTTTCAGTCCAAAATTTCTCATTCCTAATAACTAGTGTTCGGATTGAGCGAAATTTTTCAACAAAAACCAACTGGGTTTAAAGTCACTTTATTTTTCTTAAGTTGTGTTTGAAAACATTTAGTCAAGAATTTAAACTATATATTAAATGGGTGTTTAGATTTTGAAGTAACATTTTGAATGTTTGAAACATCTTAAATAGTTTTTAATAAAATTCAAGAATTTGATATTATGATCAAATATTGTCTTAAAAAAAGAACCTGGTAAAATCCAAGCATTGTGTCGTACCTACTGAGGTTTTATATGATATTTTGATCAAGGTACTTATTATTTCATGACCAATTACTATGTACTAGTTTTTTTTTAAATCGCGCGTTGCGGCGAAACCGAGCAAATGATAATGTAAAACAAACATGATCTGAAAATAAAACATGTTGTTTAAAAAACCAAACCATTAGAGCAATTTAGTTTATCATTGTACCGTTTTATGATACCAAATAAATACTTTATTTTGAATAAAACTTTGTTTTTAACAAAACTTGTAACGAAATATCGAGGGGAAAAATCAAGCACAACTACATACTTAAGTTCTTAAAAAAATTAATATATGTTCTAAAAAAAAAGAAATATAAAAAATGGTAAAGGAAATATATGGCTTTAAAAAAGAAAAAAAATAAAAATATGTTATTAAAGTAAATATAATAATAAATAATTATAATATATTAAAATACAATAAAAAGCTATATATTATTATAAAATAAAGTTACTATTTATCATTTTTCGTCAACTATATATATTAATAAGTAATAATAATAATAATAATAATAATTACTGTTAGAATGAGTCTCTAATGCAAGTTTCAACTGGCTTGTGAAAAATAACATGCAGTCACAATATATAACGATGCCACCGAGCTAATGGACCAGACACAAATGAATTGTCGGGTTTCAATCATACCAAAAAAAAGCTCAAAACCCAAGAAACCATTGTCGAAACCTGGCCTCCTTCATTTGTTGCCACAAGTTTCTAAGACCGGATTTTTCGTTTAAACCAACAGATTGGCCTATTGAAAACCAATCAAGTTTCTAAAATATTGTTTTTGGACTAACATGTTTTACAAAAAAAACACTAAATTCTGAAAAAAAAAAAAAAAGGCTCTTGACCTAAGCATACTTGATTAGAATACATGCCACATTTGCCAATATGAAAAAAAGCAAAAAAGTAGTCCATAAAAATTATAAAATCTTGAATTCTTAAAGATACAACAAAGTGATCTGAATACACTTTCTATGTTAATTACCAGCACCAAGAAGTAGAAGGAAGTTTAAATGAGAAAGAAGATGGCAGGTGCCCTGTTCTTCTTATGTAATCCGCCTTTTCAGATGTTTTTACCGCTTGTTCGTTCAAATTCACCTCTGATTTTGCTCGTTTTTCTTCAGCAATCCTTCGTGTTGACGCAAGCTTGTTCGTATACTTTTCTTGTGCTCGAGATTTCATTCTTTCTGCCTTCGCCTGATCAAGATTCGACAAAATGGGTGGGTTAGACGGGTCAAAAGGGGTTCATGGCAAAACCCAGTCTTTCTGCTTTTGCCTAATCAAGATTTAACAAAATGGGCGGGCCAAAAGGGTCAATCTTTCTACTTTTGCATAGGGATGAGCTCGGTACCGGTACTGAAAGTCGCCAAATACAGGTACCGGTATCGAAAATGCTCGGTACGGTACTGCTAATGGGACTATACTAGTATTTGAAGGTAAAATTCAGTAAATACTGGTACCGTACCAAACCAAAAGAACCGGTACCGAAACGTCAAAACGTGGTACCGAAAATCGTCAAATATGGGTACCGGTACCGAAAATGCGGTTATTTGAAGGTAAAATTCGGTAAAATACTGGTACGGTACCGAACAAAAAGAACCGGTACCGAAAATAATTCGGTACCGAACCGATACCGAATTGAAAGAAGCGGTATTGAAACGCCAAAATGTGGGTACCGGTACCTAGTACCAAATGCTCATCAGTTTTGTGTATACAAGATTTAACAAAATGGGCGGGTCAGGCGAGTCAAAATGGGTTCATGCCAAAACCAGTAGTTTTAGGGGGTGTTTGCCAATGTGCACTTTGGATACATATTCAGCATCAAAACCGCAACAAGCAGATAATCAGTTTCAACAAGAAATCCCGAATACATCCTTAGTGCGGGTTGCACCTCGTTTGATCCAATTATTGAAAATTAGAAAGTTATTAACGGGAAAAATATGATCATAAAAGTTATATTATTAAAAAAATACTTTACCTTTTTTCCCCAAAAAGGTGTATTAGTAGGTTTTTATTCATTTGTATACACTTTGAATGGCTCTCAACCCATTTCCTTTTTCGTCAAATCCTTCAACATGACCCATTTAATATGTTATAGCTATAAGTCTATAAACTAACCCAAATCAACCCGTTTATAAATAAACACGTCAAAATCGGGCAATCGGCAGTCTACAAGTAAGCAAAAAGATGAAAATATCTAAACGCACCTCCATTCTTTTCATTTCCATTTCGGCTTTCCGCTTTTCATGATTCTCCCAAGCTTGTATCTTCACTTCTTCGCGTTTGTACCTACCAACCACAAACAAACTTCAATAATCCTCTTTCTTACAGTTTTGAGGGTGTTTGGATAGTGTTTAGGGGGGCTTCGGATGCGCGTTTTTTTCAAAGTGATTGTTGTGATTTAAAGCTTTAAAGGCCGTTACGTAATGTTGCATTTATCTAGTAGTATTCATACAACATGTCTTGTATGTTTGTTCAAATATGGTTACTTTGACCTTGACTAACCGAAAAGTCAAATCAATTCAGTTTTAGTCAAACACTTGTCATAATCAGTTTACACATGCATCCAATTACTCACCAAACAATCAAGACACAAAACTTAAATGCTCATTTGCTTTCTATAATTGTTCAGTCCCATGTTTAGTTTCTTTTTAGGGTAAATTGCATTTTACGTCCTTTAAGAGTTTAAGTTTCCGCAAAATTTCAGGTGTCGTCCTTTGACTAACGAAATCACAGCGGATGTCCTTTATGTTCTAATTTCTTTACAATAGATGTCCTTTATTTTTGTAATCTTTTTAGGGAGAACAGACAGCGGATGTCCTTTATGTTCTATTTTTTTTACAGGTGATGTCTGTTCTCCCTAAAAAGATTACAAAAATAAAGGACATCTGTTGTAAAGAAATTTAAATATAAAGGATATCTGCTATAAAGAAATTAAAACATAAAGGACATCTGTTGTGTTTTCGTTAGTTAAAGGAAAGCGCCTGAAATTTTGCGAAACTTAAAGGACGTAAAATGCAATTTACCCTTCTTTTTATAGCATACAAATGAAACCGGTATGATTTTAAAAGATCTAAACAGATAAGAATCATTTTTTGGAACAACATACGAATCTAACATAACGGTCGGAAAAGAAGTTATCACCTTGCCATGTATTTCGCACGTTCGGCTTCATCCCAAGCTATCGCTCGGGTTTCAAGAGGATTTACCTTCGAATCTTGATTCACTGCCTTACCATCAACCACATTTTCACCATTTGGACCCATCCTATCCCGACCAAACTCGTGGTCCCCCCAACATCAACCGTGGGCCCACGGTTCACACCTGGTCTAACGGGAGTTGATGAACCAGAAGCTATAGGACTGCGTGCAGCCGGGGTTGTGGCTGGAACCGGTGTAGCTGCTCTCGAAGGCTCCTGGCTAGCCATAGGGGTCATTTCGGTTCCCATATCCCTAACACATATTGATCTAACAACTGATCCTGTACTCTCACTAGATCTCCATATTGACTCATCACAGTTGACTTGTTTTGTTTCTATTCCTGTATACTGCACCATGATCCCGTCACCTCCTTTCTTCTTCTCGCAGCTCAGATACTCGTGTTTCGAGCCCGAACCTATTAATCTTCGATCATCGGCGTTCGAGTTACGTGGCTCACTGTTCGAGTGACTCTTTTCACCGCCTCTCGACAACTTGACTAGCCATTTTTGCGCATCAGTCCCATTTTGACGGTGTCGGTTTGCCTAGAGCCGTCCGGTGGCTGCCGCGGTGGCCACCACCGTTGCCGCCACCGGAAGTCTCGTGTGACACATGATTTAAACAACCCTTATCTTCTATTGACCTCATTTTGGTCAAAATGTCAAATCACTGATTTTAAATCAAGATTAACAGATTCTAACAGATCTAAGTGTACAGTTTACTAAAACTTTGAAACTGAAGTGAAGCATGAAGAACAACAAGACCCATTAAAGAATGCAAGTATAACACATGCAGTAGTCAACTAGTCAAATAAGTTCAAGATTCACACTTGCAGGTAAGGTGTTTGATAAAATACTCAGAGAAACATACGCTTATCTTTCATAGCAATAGCTTCCACACACTTACAGGTAATCCGTTTGCTAAAACTACTCAAAAAAACATACGATCAGCTTTCATAATATTAGCTTTCTGAAGCATGCTTCAACTTGCAGGTAAGGTGTTGATAAAATGTCTCAGAGAAACAGAACAACCCAAACACCTCAAATGTGTAAAAAAATGAACGTGTATACCAATATCACAAAAGGGTTTAATCAGGTATAATTTCTTGAACTTTTTTTAAGTATGAAAGTAACAAAAGTGCAGAGAATAAAACCTTGAAAGGAGCCATTGATATTGAGAGTTGCAGGTTGTAATATAATAATGAGGATATGGAGATCTGATCCACACCAAACAGTGGGGTAAAACAAGAAATTATTAATTGAATTTATTATATGCATCATTGTTGAGATAAAATAAAATGAAACCCTGATGAAAACAACAATAAAAATCTAATCTTTTGTCATAGAAAGTTGCAAACTTTAATTAGATTTAGTACTCCATTGAATCTTGGTGAGTGTGTCATGACACATTATTATGTTGTAGTACTACTTGGCTCTGTTTGTTTTTCAGTAAGATGATGAATGATGATGATGTTTGAGTGGAGTAATGTATTCAGTTGTAAATAAATAGGTTTGGTTATTAGTGTTCAAACATATCATCATAGCCTCAACATTATTAATCCATGTGATCCTAGCAATGCTAGACTACACATTCAACTAAAATAGTCATTCATGCTTTGATACTCAACATGTTTAAAAAGGTACTTGATATTTCAGTGTCACTTCAGCGCCACATCATTAAAAGTTTATCTTTTAGCAACTAAGTTATGAAATAAAATCTTTTTTTTTATCAAACTAGTTGCTCCGTTGCATATTGCAATGGCGAGGGACAACAACGCCGATGGTATGGGGGTGGGGGCGCTATTGATGTTTTTCGGCTGAGATGGCATGGGTTTGACGCCCCATACCACTTAGCCTAATTATAAAGATCGTGTGATTTGTGTTTCAATAAAATCGTTATTCAAAATGATCTAAAATAGTCAGAAAAAAAATCTAAAATAGTCAGATGAGCTAGTAGTTGTAAACAGTTTAAATAAATCAATAGTTATAAAAGAATTATACAAAATAACAACTTAGAACTAATCAGGGTGAGCCCATTGGAGGGGCAAGATGAGCGACTGCCCAAGGTCCCACTCTCCATAGAGCGCATATTTCCTTTTATGTGATTTTATATATTTTATACATATTATAAGGTTGTACGCACGATGCGACAGAGAGCACAACTATGCCCAAGTGTACACGATTCACTTATTAGCCTCAACCAAACTGTAACTGAAACCAAAGTCATCAGTTAATCTATTTTATTAACCAAACATTCTTCAATTAAAAGGTTCATTTATTTGGTTACATTGTATGTTTTCGGTTCGGTTATTTTAGTTTATTAACCAAAACTACCATACTTGGGGTAAAAGTTTTTCTTATAAATACATGAAATGAAAGTATAAAACATAAAATACATGGAATCGAGGTATAAAAGAGTTATAAATATATGGAAGTATGAATTGTTTGATTTGGTTATTTTTTGTTAACCAAGGGGAAAAAAAATATAACTAATTTTTGGTTTATTTGGTTTTTGGTTTGGTTTCGTTATTGCTCACCCATAATCACTTAACATATCAGTTTTTTTTTTAATTTGAATGACTATAACCATAGTAAACTCAAATTAAAAAGGATAAAGTTTTCGTTTTATAGTGTAATTGTTTTTAACTATTTATGTATGAAAAAAATATGTACGTTTAAAAATCGTGAGTAGTTGATTTAAAATAAAAGAAATTATTATAATTTAAATACAAAAAAGTTAAGTAAGTTGAGTGAGGTAAGGTTAGTTTAAAGACAAGTTTATCCGAAAACAGTTTCCTATTTATTTTAGGCTCTATTGTATTTCGAGGGCTCAGTTTTTTTTTTCTAATCGACAAGGGCACCTGAATTCACATGAGATTTTCTTAAACGGTTGTGGAACTAATAATTATATATTATATTTTTAAATGGGTTGGGGGATCGGTTTGTTTGTTTGTAACCTAAACTAGTAAAGTTAACATGATAGGTTTATTAAAGGGGTAGGTGAATGACCTTGTTAACAACCGAACTTGTTTACATTTAACCCAAAACATGATTTATGTCGGGTTCATGTAGTGTTGGACATGTTATTGAAAATTAGCAACTCATTTTAAAAGTTGAAACGAAAGTTATGGTATAAGAAAAAACCAACTCTAATGCCATAACTATAACTAGGGATGTGATTGGTATAGTACCCGTAGTACCTGTATTTGTACCCCTATCGGTACAGAAAATATCGGTACTGAATTTGAACAAATTTGGGTACCAAATACCGTACCGAATATATTGGTATGGTACAGGTATTTCGGTACGGTACCCGCTTTTGTACCACTTTATTTTTATTTTAGTTTTTGAGCACTTGTAGGTGTACCATATAAGTAAAATCGACAAGAATACCAATATAGTACAAGTACCAAATAGGTAAAACTGGTATTAGTACCAAATAAGAAAAATCAATATGAGTACCATAAATACCATAATATGAAATAAAAATAATATAAAAAAACTTTTAAAGTTCTATATAAAATTCGGTACCAGTACCTTTTTTACCCGTATCAATACCGAAAGTACCGAATACCAAAATCAATAAAACAACTGGGTACCAATACATGTACCGAGTACCTAAAATCGGTATAGGTACATGTAGGGGAACGATACGAGTATGGGTACGAGTATTTGGGAAAAAAATGTTCATCCCTAACTATAACACCCAAAGTTGAATATAGAAAGTCGCATAGGTACAAGCACTAGCGAAGCTTGAGATTTATGACAATGGGTCGAAAACGAATATACCCAAAAATTTCTATATGAAAACTACATATATAACACTACTAAGCGAAAAATTCAGAGGATACAAGTATTAACATCATGAGTTTGTTAGATGTATTAGTTCGCCTAATGCAATAATGGTTAGAGTTAATCTAAAGGACATGGCACAGTTAGTTGGAGCATTATGTTGGGATACAATGATATCAAATGTCTAGTGTAGAGAAAAAATGGCAAGAACATATTATGACGGAAAAGAAAATAAAAGAGTCATGTCATCACGTGGCTTGAAGATAAACTTCTTCATGTATGAGGAAAATAGATATATAAGCGTTCAAACTAGAGATTTTACAACATCAAACATCTTTTTAGGAAAATGAGCGACCAAATGTTTAGCGAACCGTTCGTAAACCGTTTGACGGTAAGTTTGTTTATGTTCCTTCTTTTATTAAATAAGCGAACACGAATAAAAAATTTCGTTCGTTAAGTTAAATGAATGAACATGAACGGAGGTCGCGCGTTCATTTATGTTCGATAATGAGTTCGTTTGTGTTCGAAAGTTCATTAGTGTTTTCAGTTTTTATATTTATTTAAATACTTCAAAATTATGATAAACAAATATTTAATAAATGTCAATGTATTATATATTACGTTCATGAACGCTTGTTTGTGTTCGTTTGTTTCCATTTGTATCCATGAACATTAGTTTCTCCTAATTCAGTCATTTGTGTTCATCAACATTCGTTTTCATTCGTTGCCTAAAATTAACAAACGATCACGAACAAGTTCATTTTGTTAACAAACGAACACGGATATAAAATCTCGTTCGGTAAACGCTCATAAACAGTTCGTAAACACATATATTTCTCAACAAACGAACATGAACAATGGTCTTATTCGTGTTCGTTCGATTCACTTGTAGCACCATTCTTCACATTAAAACACGACAAATAGAATAATGATTGTGTGGTGGATATACATAAAATTGGTTTTGTGTATAGTACACCCCCACTATAACAACCATAACAACTTAAAAAGTTACTTCTAAAAGTGTGAGAATTAAGACACTTAAAATTGGTAAAAGTATTTTTACACTTGGGCAACCTTTATTTCCTAAAAAGAATAATGTTTGGTTTTCAAAAACAGTTATCTATGTAACGGTAACTATTGGCTTGTGGGACATGAGTGACACGTGGACGGTTGGGATTAGATAAGAGTGTCATGTATTGGGGACCATGTGATCAACAATCATAGAGTATGGTTTTCTGAGATACCTCACATGGGGTTGTAAGTTGTGAACATTGATTGACCCTTGAGAAGTGGTACAAGGGTCTCTTCTTAAGGGTACGATTTCATAGTAATCCATAGTTTCAATAGAATCACAAACTAATGTCTTTTTTTGGTAGTTAAGGTAACATTTATATATTTGTGACAAAAATGTTTAATGATAGAATTCATAATAAATAAACCGCACGTAAAAATAAATATAAACTAGGCTTGTAGTTATTTGCGCGTTGTACATGGAATTCAGAACGAGTAGCATACTATGACAACAGATAAATAAAATGATATCTAAATGTGTTATGCTAATTGCGTCGTAACTCGTTTCCGAACATCAAAATAATAAGAAAAAAGAAAACAATATAGTAAATAACAAAGGTAAAAAAAGGTAAATGGTAAAAACTTTATCGGTTTCGGTGCACTCGTTATAGCAAAGAAAACTTTAAAAAATATGTTCAAAAGGATATTGGCGCGTTCGCTAAGAAAAATTAAACTAAAAAAACCTTCGTCACACTCGTTAAAAAAAAAAGAAAAAAGAAAAATAGAAAAGTTAAAAATATGTCTAAAACGGTATTAACTTGTTCGTTAAAAAAACTATTTAGGGGTAGAAAAGTAATTTGATTAATATAAAAGAAAAATAATACAATGATTAAACTACACATGTTACAAATAAAAGTTTACACTAAATGACGAAATATACTAAAAGACGAAAAAATCACTATTTATCTTCTCTTAATTTATAAGAGTAACTTTGCTATATTTGTATGCATCCAGTCCCTAGATGCTATAGATACATAGATACCAAGGTGATTTTACTCTATTAAGTTTTTGAAATGTTGTGATCGTTGTAAACGTTAACCATTTAACCGTTAAAACAATGACTTTAAAACATCCGTAAGATATAGTTACCGACGTGGAATAAAAGTGACAAAATACAATGTGTTCTAGTAAACGTTTAAAAAAACCCAAATGTTAAAGGTTGTGTAGAAACATTAAATTTGGTATATATATTTAATATTGGAGTGTTTTTTTCGCTACAAGGACCTTGGTAGGGTAGCATGGCCTACAACTTTTTTTGGAAGGTATTATCATGCATTTATTTCCATGAAAGAGAGAATGGACCACCATGACATTACTAAAACTAATGTTGACCATCAGATGTTCTTGATGATCATGTATTATAGGTTGTTTACGTTGTAAGTTGATAGTATGTTTTTTTAAACGTCGACTTTCTACAACAGGCGATAGATATCGCATCCACCTCATCGGTAGACCTTTCATCCTACTATGGTCAATACTATGTTGTCTTAACCGAGCTCACGTTGGCATCAGAGTTTGACTTGGCGCTACCCAAGAAAATTTCCAGTCTACCGTTCAGCCGAATGACCGGGAGCATGTAATTACACCCTCTACAAAAGTCTAAGACTCTCTGAGTAAATACATGTAATAGAAAACTCGGGTGTGCTCCGAGAGTCGAACTTGAGACCAAACATTTGCTCCCATCATTGCATGATCACTGGGCCAAAGCCCAGGATCAATAAGTTGATAGTATGTACACTCTCAAATATGTATACCATCTATATGTAATTTTTTTTGTAATATAGATAGTAATAATATGACTTATTTTTTTAACTATTATAAAATATAAATATAAATAATTTGGGAAATGTTTATTTAAGGTGACTACGAAGCTCTCTTTATCACACACAACTCTCTACACTTTTGTATCTAAAGTCAAGTGGAACTTAAACTCTTTACCATTTTTATTTAACTAAGATTTTATTTTCAAAGCTTAAGCAAGTCGCTCAAGCGTGCAAATACAAAGTACAAAAGTAAAGTAAATGAAATAAAAAAGGCCCCTTTATCTTTATAACATTTAAAGACCACATGCAAAGTTACAATGGAAACTTTTGAATTTTAAACTTCTCCATTTCTCTCAATCCAATTCCCGTGCTTTAGACTCGAGCGTATCCATAAGAAGAAACATGATTTCACTTCGCCTGTGATTCTTGAGAATGAAATGTCGGTCCCTTTGAAAATGAGCTCGTTACGGGTTTTCCAGATCATCGAGCAGGTTGTTGCGAGGATAACGTGCATCGCTTTTTTGTTTGCTTTACCAATTAATTGCATATTAGATATACATTGATGCCACTGGATCAAAAACCTTTCTGATTTTATAGGGTAAACATATGTGACGCTTCTATTAGAACATTTACATCCCATCTATCAATCCATTCTTATCTTTAAAAAATAAACAAAATCTACTAAAAACCATTACATTTTATCCGCCATTTTTCTAAATTCACTTCGATTTTGTAAAATCACTACAATCGTTTTCCATATATGAAAAACTACTATTCATCCTTCATCATTACCAATGAGTGTATAAAAACAATTAATATAATAGAAAAATGTCTGGGAGCAAGATAAAGATAAAAATTGTGGATGGGATGTGAGAGGTTTTATAAAATAAGAGATAAATTTTGAAAAATATGATGTTTAGTTAAATTACAGGGTACATCCACATCGGCACATCCCTTCGTTATTTTTTACCATGTAATTTAACTAAAGTTTTACTTTTAAAGTTTATATTTCATTTTAAAAACGTTTCACATCCCATCCATCGTTTTTATCTTTACCTTACTCACAAACACTTATCTTATTATATTTCTCTTTTTCTATACACCCACAATAATTTGGTGGATTATGAATAGTAGTTTCTTAGAACATCCACATTAGTTTTTCTACCATCAACCACGTAATTGCACTAAAAATCATTATATTTTCTCTTTACCTTTCATTAAATAACGTTTCTTTATACTTTTATTGTTTTCTTTCCTTCGCTCACAAGTCACAACAACTCTAAAAAATATCAAAAAATAATTGTGGATGAATAGTGTCTTTTTAGATATACAAATAAACAATTATAGTTTTTCTCTCATTCACTCACAAACACTTTTTAAAATATGCAGGACACACTTATAAATTATAAAATTGTAAAACCCGTTGTGAATGCTCTCTTAATAAAAAGTTATTATAGCAACTTTTTAAACTTTAGACTTAAAAGAGAAATGAAGAATGAGATGTAGCATTGTAGCGTGCCTTTAAAATAATATTTTTTCTTTAAATTGATGAAGGATGATTTAATAGATAAGACGTGAATGCTCTTAAAATAGTAGAATACTAGTGAAAATGGGTTTAAATATAACATGTAAGACAATATGGGCTATTCACGTGCATTGTGCACACAAAAGGTAACATGCTTAATAAATGTAAAACACAACATATTTAACAAATTGGTATATGTTTTTTTAAGGTTAACACAAACTCATCACACTACTCCTAAGTTATACTTTGTCCGAAACTAAAACCTGGGTCGAAGCTTTCGATTCTAACCACTAGGTTACGATCTAAGTGGCACAAATTGATATATGTGATTTTGTAAGTTTACATGTATTCATGAATGCATTTAGTAAGTCATTCGTTATTCTTTGCAAACGAAGGGGCTTTTAATTTTCAGTTCACATTGACGATTTTGGGGTCAGGGGCGGACCTAGCTCATGGTAAGGGGTAACGCCCGCTACCGCTTGGCACTCCAGCGGTAGTGTAAAAGTAGTTTAAATTTTGGAAAAATTTGACCTTTTTTTGATTTCGTTACCGCTTTTTTATAAAACGTTATCGCTACGAACGAATCCTAGCTCCGCCACTGTTTGGGGTCATGATGAGGCAACATGGATGTATTCGTGCTAGCTATTGTTTTTCATATTTCGGGTCTTCCTTTAAGACTGGGAATGTGGTTCGACTAAATTGACGATCATTGCGAAAAGATATCTAGTTAACGATATACAAAATAGGTTATGGAAACTATAGTTGGGTTGGCTGCAAACGAACACGGACAAGGCCTTGTTTGTGTTCGTTTGTTACGAAATATATGTGTTCATGAACACTTACCAAACGAGATTTTATATTCGTGTTCGTTTGTTAAGGAAATGAACTTGTTCGCGTTCGTTTGATAAGGAAATGAACTTGTTCGTGTTCGTTTGTTAATTTTATGCAGTGAACGAAAAAGAACGTTGATGAACACAAGTGAGCACAAACTAATGTTCATAAACACAAATAAAATTTTACAAACGAACTTCTCGCCAAATGGTGTTTGACGAATGTTTGGTTTATTTGCAGCCCTGATTAAGACACAACAATAAGTTATGAAATTTTAAAAAAATAGTGAAAGGCGAATGATGAGAACTGAATTTGTAACAAGTCGAGTGAAAGGTGAATGATAAGATCTGAATGGTAAATGTGGACTCACATAATGTGCTTTTATATATGGATATTAATAGATATAAAAGGCCTAGACTATTGCACAGTGTGTAGATAGTTATGCCTAAAATGTGTTTTTTGTCCTAAATGCACACCCTGCAGTGTAGAGCTATGGTCAAAGCGTGGTGTTTTGGTCCGGTCAATCAGACAAAGACTGAGTTGTCACACCCCGACCCGCAGCGGAATAAGAGTCGGGGCATAATTGGGTTATCACCAAAGCTCATGATGTTTACTAATATGTTTCATATTTATTAAATTCAAATTACATCTCAAAGTTTCAAGTCAAATTCATACAATACAAGGAAAGGAAAAATTAACTAAAACAATCCAAAATCTAAACCGGTTTATTCTTCTAGGCCGCCCTATATGTTTCTTGCTTCAACCTGATCACCTGTATCATGTGTAAAAATGGAGAATTTTGGGTCAACAAAAGTTGGCGAGTGAACCTTGTTAAAAACATTTGTTATTGATACCTTGTTGTATTTAATATGGAAAATTGTGCAATAATCATACATGATCAAACAAATGTAAACAAACAATCACAAAAACCTTGCATGAGTATATGATATGAATGACAATGTATATGTTGGCAACGTCTCGTTCACGCTCATAGGTAATGGGGAACGGACGGCCTATGATGATGTATGTGAGATCAAGGCTCAATCAAACGGAGCCGATCTTATGTTGGCAACGCCTCGTTCACGCTCATAGGTAATGGGGAACAGCTCACGCTCATAGGTAATGGGGAGCGACGGCCTATGATAATGTATGTACTGAAAATGATAACTTTAATCTAAACATTAACCACACAAACAATAGATATATATTGGCAACACATTTGACCATGAATATGATGTATACACACGTGTTTAATTTAAATAAATAATAGCGACACATGATATACCCCAAAATGTGATTAAAACGGGGAATTTGTAGAGATTCACTCACATTGGGTGCGTTTGTTTGAAGATGTTGAATGCGCACGAGTTTAGAGGATTGATCGACGAGAGATAACTAACCTAATTAATAACGAAAAGGTACGGTAAGTAAGTGGATTTTATTAACAATTTTAATAGGATTTTTGGATATATTTTTGTGAGTTTAAGGCTATTTTCTAACTTTAAAAACGTTATTTTTAAGTATTTTTTAATTGATTTTTAAATTAAATAAATAAATAAAAATAATAAAAAAAATGTTGACTTTTGACCGTTGACCATGACCGTTACTGTTGACCGTTGACCGGTTCGGTCGTTTGTATGTGTGCGCTGAGGGAGACTCGAACCCGTGACCTCCCGTACGCGTGCACGCAGCTCTACCAACTGAGCTACGTGTCTAACCCGAAATATTTCTGTTTTTAATTATACTTATATACTATTTAGATTTATTCCAGAAATCATTTATTTTTAAAAAGGATTTAAATTGTATTGAACCGGTGCCGTTAACCAGTCTCGAACCCGGGACGTGCGAGTTAGTGTTGCACACAGTCCACCGCTGGACTGTGTGTCTAACCTGGTTAATATTCCGGTTTTTATTATACTTAACATGATTCTGTGAGTTATCCCGGTTCGGTTAAAAAGAGCATTTTTGTTTAAAAGAGTGAGGTTTGGGCAGGGATCGAACTCGAGACGTGTTTTTATTATTTGCACACAGTCCACCGCTGGACTGTGTGTCTAACCCGTTTATTAATCTGATTTTAATTAATCTTATTATACACAGTCGACTTCGTCTTCTTCGCTCAAAGACTCAGTCGACGATTTTTCAACTGTTCTTGATTGAGTCGTTCATCGAACATATTACTGGTTGAAATGTGATGAATAAAATGAGTTCAGGAAATCGAATGTACCGATCAACTGTATTTCCTCAGAATTCCGGCAATGAACGTCGGCTCTGATTTGTGTATTCCTTCTGATTGAATCAATTAACATTTTTGTTTGATTAGTTATGAAAGTGGGGTACTAAACAAGGATTAACAGAAGTTTTGAATGTTCATACCGATTCACAGCGTGAGATTGGAAATTCTCGAAGTTTTCCGGCGAGAGCTGAATATTCCGGCTATGTCGTCTGGGATTGATTCGGATTGTTGGTTTGAAGTTAGTAACAGTCTAACAACGGATTGAAACAGAAAGAGTCGAGGTATTTACCGTTTTGAGGTGAGTCTCGGTTTTCCGGCGAAAGTCCGCTGATGGCAGAATATTTCCGGCGAGTGAAATTGCTTCGAGAAAAGGTGCGATTTTGAGCGAAAAGACTACCAGAGACTTGTGGGTGTATTTATAGGGAAGAATCGAGATGATGGGTCTGATTTTAGTCTCGATTCATAGTCAGCTGTTTTCCGGCGGTTACGACTGGTGTCGCGGGTTTAGACATCGGTTATAACCGATGTTAAGATTAATTCTTCAGTTATATTGATAGAAACTGTCAATTATTGGCGAAGTCGTCGGGATTTCCGGCGACTACGAAATGGGCGCGTCATTGACTGGATTTGATTTCTGTGTTTTGTTATTTGAATTAATTGTTTCGATATGTTATCAAATAACACAAGTGGCGGAGTGGTTGGATGTGTGTGAGATAAGTCATTGGCTGACCCGGCTGACCCGGGTTCGAATCCCGGCAGCCTTGTTTTATTTTTAATTTTCTTATTTTCACTTTTTAACAATTTTTGTTTTTAAATCCTAATTTGTTTATTAATTATGTATTGTTTAAAATTAAAATTAATCATAAATACGCAACAAAATTTTATAACTTGATATTCATTAAATAAACGAAGCGGGTTTTGAAAACCCGTTTTTCGGCGGATGTTACATGAGGGGTGTCTGACGGGTCTGTTGACCAGACCAAAACGCCGTGCTTTGATCACAGCTCGACACTACAGGACGTACATATAAGACAAAAAATACTTTTTAGGGCATGCATATAATCAAATTGGTGTGCAAATAGGTACACCCATATAAAATGTGAGTTTTGATTGCGTATGTATTTATAGGTTAAGTTACTTTCGTGATTTTGTCCCTGGAAAAACATGGTAATAGCCGACCCTAAAAAGGGGTAGGAATTTTATGACTGCAAAGTCTAAAGGATGATGACAAGGACCATTCCTGATTTTGGTGACCCATGTGCATTTGTCTACCCAAAAAAAAATAAAAAAAATAACTATTATTTTATTTTGCTTCTATTTATACAATTTTTCATCTATTTGAAATAGAGTCATTGAACACCCAAATTTCTTATTTTGACATTCTTTCATGCGGGTCGTATAGACCTATGCGTCCTCGTATGGGGTAGAACTGACATGTCTGCGTGAAAACACGTGAACCTCGTACCCATGCGCTTCACAGAGGCTCATGCGGGTCGCATAGGGTACCAAAAATCAGAATATAACCTCGTACACCTGCGTGACCTAAAGTTGATGTGCATGTTTGAACTCATTGCGGTCCTGCTATCTTGCCTAGGAGGCTTGACACCCGTACCATACAGGGTATGGGTATACTGGGCAAGATTCCGGGTGTTGATCGCGCTTGGTGGCCAACAGGGGGGAGTTGTATGTCCCCGTCGATTTGCCGGAGGTCTTCCCCAGTTGTAGATATCGAAGACGACCCGGTAGATCCTGCCGCACCTGTCGCTCAGGCTGCACCTGCCGCTGCTGCCGCACCACAGCCACCGCATCCGCCACAGTGGCCGATCCATGTTGCGCCTGATATGCATCAGTTCTACCAGATGCAGATGCTGCATAATGCACAGATGCAGTACATGATGCGATTTCAGATTGATCATATTGCGGCGATCATGGCTCACGTGGGTATGCCACCAGATGATTTTCATATGCCGGCCCATCTACTACATCCTCAGCCGGTACCTCAGGTACCTCAGGCTCAGCATCAGCCACAGGAGGATCAGGCTCAGCATCAGCCAGGCGAGGGTGGTTAGGATTGGTTGTTTTCTTTTTTACTTTGTAAATTTTGATTATCGATGTACTATACAAATGTTATATATTAATGCAGTTTCAGTTTTTATTATACGTGTGTGTTTCATTTTATTATACGTGTGTTTCATATTGTTGAATTGTAACTTGAAATAGTGAATCTCTAACTTAATCTAGTTACTCATAAGAGTAAATAAACTACTAAAATATGAAATAACATAACAAAAAATTTAAAACCTTTAAACAACTTAAAATACCAAATTTCAAGCGGCCCGCACAGGCCCAATGCGCTCCGCAGAGGCCCAAGAGCATCGCATGGGCTTGATACCCATCCGTCCCGTAGAGGCCTATGCGGGTCGCATGGTGTTCAAATAGAAAAAGTGGGCGTCCCAATAGACGGAGCCTTGAAATAGTCTAATGGTGTTGGTGAGTTAGATAAAGTGTAGAATAGTAGGAGGTTATAGGTTCTATACCATAGTATGCAAGTTTAGCCATTCAAAAAATACACTTTTTTTCACTCTCTCTTTTGTATATATATATAGATACAGGAAAAGGATGTATGGATTTTATTTGTAATTAAACATCAAAATGTTTTTTCTACTCTAGTTTCTAAATAGGTAAAATAAGTATGAGTATCAATACATACGACTATACGAGTATCAAATAGGTAAAATGAGTACGGGTATCAATACGATACGGGTACTAAATAGGTAAAATAGATACGAGATTACGAGTACCATAATACGAAATAAAAAATATTATATAAATCTTTTTCTAATATCGATACAAAACTAGGTACCAATACCCGTTTTTTCCTGTACCCGTACCAATACCAAAAGTACAGAATACCGAAATCAGTAAAATTGGGTACCGATACATGTACCGAATACCTAAAATTGGTACCATATATGTACAGGTATAGATACGGGTATTTGGGAGAAAAAAGCCCATCCATATTCTAATATTCACTAATAATTTTAACTTCTTATTTGTCAAGATTTTAATACAAAGTATAAAAAACCAGACTCAAATAGTATATTTTTTTATGACCAGCATCATGACCACAAACATGGATAAGAAATATGCAATTCGTTATTTACTTTGTAGTCACGTTCGAAACACATCATGTAGGTTTGAGAATTCGTGTCATGTACGACTTAATACAACGAATCCCTAACATATAAGCAATGATAAAAAGAAATCAATTGGAGTCATTGCCAATTTCATGAGCCTTGAATATCGATTGCCGACTTAAAATCTTAAATGCCAACATAATGAGATGAATACTCTAACAAGTGAACAACTTTGTAAAGAAACCCAAATTCCATACGCTAGAGATGAATTTGCAACAACAAACTAACATCAAATAGTGCAACATACCAAACTTTATATCCAATTGACTAAAAAGTCAAATCAAAATTATATGAATTTAACAAAATAATATTTGGTTGTTAGTCAACCACATAATCTTTTTTTAATGGCAAAAGATTCTATGATAAATAGAACAGGGCCAGCGAAGCTGTAAAACCCAACAACAACGTACATGAAAAGCGAACAGAAAAGAAGAAAAAAAAACCGAAAATACATTATTACATCTCTAATATTAAACTCACACCATCTACCCCAATCGATGTTCTTCACCTTTGATCTTCCTTTTAGCCATAAGAACGAACTGGATTTTATTTCTTCTACTGTTTTGTAAGTAGTGGAACCAATATTTCTAAATTCAATTTCAATTCTTATCTTCCAAATATGCCACAAGGTAGTCGAAACGACCACGCTTATTACTTTCTTCCATTCCTTGGAGCCGTTAAGAGTATTTATTTTCTCCACTACATCCTTGCAAGAATTCGCTCGCATGTTTAAAGGTAGTTTCAGCCATATCAGTATTGCCCACCATACTTTTTGCGATTCCCTGCATGTAATTAGGATGTGATCTACGGATTCTTCAGCCACACCACATCTAGACATATGACGCTTTGGTGTGTTGCACCTCTTTTTCTAAGTTCCACTTTCGCCGCAATTTTGTGTAAAGTTGCTCGCCACACAAAGTAGATTATCTTTGGAGGTACCCAATGATTCCACCCGTCCCACATCTCGTTATTACCTGCTCCAACGGCTTCCGTAATATGTTCTTTTACCGCTGCAACCTTGAAGGCTGAATCCATTGATCCTTTCCATTTAAACTTATCCTTGCCATTATTGAAATTGAACTCGTTTAGCTCTTTCATTAAATCCGAGATCTGCATCCATTCTAAGGTTGTTCTAGGCCCACGTACCCAGTCCCATGCCCATCGGTTCCTCATTTGTGTTCTGGTAACGCACCCTTGTACCGTTTGATGTTTGTTTTTTTGCTAATGTATATAAAGCTGGAAATCTATCTCTTAAAGGGCCATTACCGAGCCAGCAATCAACCCAGAACTCTTCCCATCTCCTACCTCAGATACAATCTTCGATTCCAGTGATACATGTAGATCAGCAAAATCTTTTTTGATAGCTACAATATTCTTCCAGACCCCACATATTTTATTTTTTGCTGGGATAAATTGAATAGATCTCATACTCATGTGTATGGCCTTTACAACTTTTGCCCAAAGGGATGTCGGGTCTTCTTTGTAAATCCACCACCACTTCGCCAAAAGTGCCAAATTTGTATTTCTTATATCCCCCACCCCAAAGCGAAGCATTTACCATTTCATATAAACACAAAACATGCCCAACATGTCTTAGGCCCCATCCATTGTGACCTTTGGGGACCTGCACCCGTCATGTCAACGGATGGTTATCTATATTATGCAATATTTGTCGATGACCATTCCCGTTTTACTTGGTTCTACCTCTTGAAAGCCAAATCACATTTTTATAATATCCTAATCGCTTTTCTAAATTTTGTACAAAATCAAATTTTCGTGCAAAGTTAAAGTTTTCCAAACCGATGGTGGCACCGAGTTCACAAATCAACGGGTGCAACAATGTTTTTTACAACATGGCATACATCACCGTTTGTCTTGCCCTTACACACCGGAACAAAACGGTAGAGCGGAGCGAAAACATCGGCATCTAACCGAAACCTGTTTAGCCATGTTGTTCAACGCCAATGCCCCACCAAAACTTTGGGTCGATGCCTTCACTTCCGCTATCTACATCATAAACCGCCTTCCCACTACCATTCTTGACAACAAATCACCATATGAAATTTTATTTCACCAACCACCAATTTACTCAAACCTACGAATTTTTGGATGTCGTGTTTTCCCATACCTTCGGGACTACAATAAAAATAAACTCCTCCCTCGTAGTACGCCTTGCATTTTCCTTGGATATAGTCCTAAATACAAAGGTTTTAGGTGTCTAGATCCAACAAATGGGCGCATCTACACTATTCGCCATGCAAAATTTGATGAAGACATTCTTCCCTTCAAAGAAAGTCTTTCCTCATCCGACACAAGCCACCCTTCCAATGACCAATTTTGATGACACTTTACCTACACCACCCATCATCTCATCAATTACACCACAACACAATTCTTCTACATCTCCATCCCACCAACTGTGTACCCACTGTCCCACCTTCCTTCCTCAAACAGTCCAGCCCATTAACCAAACCATCCCAAGCCCATTACCCACTCAAAACACCACCCCCGAAACAGCCGCTAACCAACCCACTCCAGTCTCCAGCCCAACATCGACCCTACTCCCTTCCACTCCTCCACCGACACCAAACCTCCAACTCTTCGGAACTTCCCAGTCCACCACCAAGCCCAAATCCCAACTAGCCCTCTCCCACCCAATCCGCCACACACCACTCGACATCTATTCCTCCTTCACCTCAGCCGCAAATCAGCATCCTATGACGACTCGGTCCAAAAATAACATTTTTAAACCTAAGCATTATGCTAACCTCTCTCACCTCTCCACAAACAAACATAAAAAATCTCTGCACACATCTCATCCACCCAAGGCATCAAAACCGCTCTCAAAGATCCTAAATGGACTCATGCGATGCATGAAGAATTAAAAGCGTTGCATAACAACAACACCTGGAGCCTGTTCCCCGTCCATCAAACACAAATGTTATCGGTTCAAATGGATCTATCGTGTCAAATACAGATCCGATGGTTCAATTGACCGGTACAAAGCTCGTCTAAGTAGCCAAGGATTCACTCAAGTACTGGGTATCGACTTCTCACATACATTCAGCCCGGTAGTTAAATCATCAAAAACTTAGAGTGGTCCTAAGTCTTGCCACTTCTCAACAATGGACTCTAAAGCAACTAGATGTGAACAATGCTTTTTTAAATGGTCATCTCAATGAAGTTGTTTTCATGGAACAACCTCCCGGCTTTGTAAGTACCACTCATCCATCCCATGTGTGTAAACTGAATCGTGCCCTCTACGGTCCTAAAACAAGCTCCACGCGCTTGGTTTCATCGACTAAGTGCTTTTCTCATCACCTCTCGGCTTTCAAAGTAGCAGGGCAGACCCCTCTTTGTTCGTATATCATCACAATGGCACCCTTATTTACCTTCTTGTTTATGTTGATGACATAATCGTCACCGGTAACAATGAAACCTTCATTAATTCTTTTACCAAAGACCTTCACAAGGAGTTCCAAATTAAAGACCTTGGTCCACTAAATTTTTCCTCGGTCTAGAGGCCACCCACACCAAAACCGCTTTGTTCTTAACTCAATCCAAATACGCCTTTGATATATTAACCAAAGCCGGCCTCTTGGACTCAAAACCCTCTCCACTCCACTCACAACCAAAGAATCTTCAATTCCACCAGTTCTCCCTTTCATGATCCTACCCTCTATCGCACGCTAGTCGGTGCTCTTCAATACCTAACCATCACCCGACCGGATATTTCATATGCTGTCAACCAAACCAGCCAATACCTTCAAAACCCCACCACAACTCATTCTCAACTTGTCAAGAGGATCCTTCGATACATCAAAGGCACAATATCTTATGGACTAACATTTAATCGCGTTCTAATCCTGTGTTACTAGGTTTCTCTGATGCAGATTGGGCAAGATGCATTGACACTCGAAGATCTACCTATGGCTATTGCATTATACTTAGGAGGAAACCTCGTCTCGTGGAGTGCCAAAAAACAACCAACCTTATCAAGATCAAGTTGCGAGTCGGAATACCGAGCCATGGCAAATACGGTGGCTGAGATTATGTGGCTCACCCATCTACTGCGCGAACTCCATGCTCTTCCACCGGGACCACCAACGCTTCTATTGTGACAACAAAAGTGCTCTCTTCATAAGTCAAAATCCTATCTCGCATAAAAGAGCAAACACATCGACATCGATTACCACTTCATTCGTGAGTTAGTCCCCGCTGGTCGCCTCAACACCAAATTCATCTCAACGGATCAACAAGTGGACGATAGTTTTTACCAGGAGTCTACCGAAGCCTCTTTTTGAAAAGTTTCGCACAATGCTTTGCTTAGACCTCAAAGCTCGCATTGACGGGGGGTGTTAGCATAAATCAAGATCTACAATTTCTCCTCAATCAAAGCCTAGTCATACTTGTATCATTTCTGTATTTAGAGAGAGACATTCTCTCCTAAACTTTAGCTGTGTTGTACTATATTTTTCCTTTGTATCTTGCACAAATCAATTGAGCTTAACCATTATCTCACGCACCCACCGACATTCCTAAAAATGTGAAAGGTAGTCTTCCCAATTTTGCAATTTATATTTTCCGCCATATACTCCACAACTCCTTCATCTACTCTATGCCGAATAAGTTAGACTTCGACAAATTTACCTTTAAACCCGAGCAAAGGTAGAAACATCGAATATCCGGTTAAGATTTTTTATATTCCTTTCCGACCACATCCCCATGAAAATTACATCGTCCGCATAGCATAAGTGAGATATTGACAGCCCATTATTCGGTAGAGATAAGCCTGTGAATGCACCCGACTTTATGGCCTTTTGCATGATGACATCAAGCGCTTCAAGTGCAAGAACAAAAAGGAAAGGAGAAAGGGGATCCCCTTGCCTAAGTCCTCTGGTCGGTTGGAATGCCGGTGTTGGCGAGCCATTTACTAAAACCGACGCCCACTACTCGAATTTAGACATGCTCCCACCCATTTTCTCCACAATAATGGAAACTTCATCGCTTTCAACGTTAGAAAGAATGAACTTCCAATTCACCGAATCATATGCCTTTCAAAATCCACTTTGAACATAAATATTTCCTTTTTATTAGCTTTTGCCCAAGAAATCACTTCACTGACAATTAGTGGGCCGTCTAAAATATATCTCCCATTAACAAAAGCTGACTGCACCGGGGCCACAACATGAGGAACTACTACTTTAGCCCTGTTTGGTAAGAGTTTTGCAATGATTTTGTATAGGGCGCCAATTAAAGAAATAGGTCTAAAGTCGTTTATCGTGGTCGGGTCACGTACCTTAGGTATAAGTGCAATGAAGGAAGCATTGCAGCCTCTACCAATTTGCGGTTTAGAGTAGAACTGAGTCAGCATGTTTATGACAAACGGTTCCACCTCCACCCAAAATCTTTTGATGAATTTAAACGTGAGGCCATCTGGACCCGGGCCCGTCTCCACCACATTTCCACACTGCCGATTTAATTTCCTCTCTTGAGAAGGTCTTGACCAGGCTGCTTGCTTGTGCTTCAGATAGAGTTTTAAAGCCCCGAGTATCCACTTTCGGTCTCTTTTCATCGGTTCGCTAAAACGACATAGGAATTTACTAAAAGACTCCTCCTTGATTTCTTCTGGATCACTTGTCAGTATCCCGTTCACCATTATTGTATTGATTCTGTTTCGAGCTTTTCGGAAGTTAATGTACTTGTGAAAGAAACTTGAATTTTCGTCTCCCAGTTTTACCCATCTCAATTTTGCTCTCTACTTTAGGTCCACCATGTTTTTTCTTTTCAAACTTTTTAATTTTCCACCGCCCTTCCATTCTGCTTTTCTGCTCATCTTTACTTAATTTTCTAAATTCCGTTTTCTTTCCTAATTTTTCAACATGTTGTTTTACCAGAAATACATCTTTACTATCTTCATGAGCTGCCCTTGATCTCCAATCTTTTTCTTTCCTTTAAACGCTTTCAATAATTCTGCCATATCTCTTATCTTGTCTTCACCTTTTTCGAAACTCTGAACGACTCCTTTAACTATATTTTCCAGCCCAACATCTTCGGTCCAACTATTGCAAAACCTGAACGGCTTTGGCCCAAAGTCTACCTCCGAGCATGCTAGAAGAAGAGGATTATGATCTGAAAGGTGTCGGGCTAGAGCCATAAACTTTGCACAAGGCCATTCATTCATTCATTCATAAACAAATCGCACACCAAGACCCGGTCTATTTTACTGAGACTAGACCATCCTCAGGCATAAAGGTAAAATTATTACCTCCCATTCTATACTCTAAAAGACCTGCTTCAGCTATGAAATCGTTGAAAATCATGGCTCCATTTGCATCAAACCGGGACCAAAGCCTATCTGATTCTTCCCTTACTTCATTAAAATCTCCTGCCATAATCCACATGCCCTCCAAGATGTTTCTGACCCGTAACAATTGCTCCCATAAAATTCGTTTCGGAGCCGCATCATTTGGAGCGTGCCACATTTATTTTGGTGTTCGAGCCCATTATTGTACCTGTAACAACTATAAATAATTCGTGTTTTGTTACTCCGCTCACCGCTATGAATTTTGGGTCCCAAATAGATATTAATCCACCAGACCTCCCCTGAGCATTTACAGTATCCGAACCCATATCTTCAAACCCCCAGAACCTGAGCGTCTAGATTTGACATTTGAGATTCCTCGATGCACATAAAATTCACACTATTCACGTAGCTTTATCCTGCCCCACGTATATTTATACTTCCCAACATATTCATGGCGCCTTCTCTCCCCATGCAATCATATCTCTCAATTCATTCACAAATCCTTTTACTTTCATACCTGCCAGGCGCCCAACTTCAATAGTATCCATAGTCTCTAATTGAATGGACGTCGATCTCTTCACCAGAAACCTCATCTTCGTTTCAATCTCTGATAGCGATTTCTCCATTTCGCTTCCCATATTATTCTGAAAATCGCCTTCCGATCTAACATGATGTGCGTCCATGGGGCATCCACAAACTTTCTTTCTTTTATATGTTTGATGTTTAAGATCTCCCAGCCAGCCGGGTCAAGATTCAAGTCGGGTGATTTCCAGAATGACTTGACTTAATCTTGCCCTTTTCTATGACAACAATCGATCTTTATTCCATTCCACAACACTTGCTAACCAACTCTCCCAAATTGGTCAACAAATTCAATAAAAAAAAAAATACACATGCTTGTGTACCATGCAATGATCATTAATCAGCTGGACTTTAGACAAACTTATGACCTGTCGATTTAACGAGACTTGATAATTTTCGATTGAACGTGTTGATTGATGCCCCTAATGCCGTGTACGATGATGCCATGATCGTCGATTTCAACTAAATCGACATTTGGATAGTTGAACAAACCGGTGCCCAATTTTTCTAATTTCTTTTGCCATTAGTTGTTATTTAATTATGTTTATAATGTTAATTTGATTTAGTGGGTTAGAATGGTAAATGGGTTTAGATGGGCTCTAAATTTGATTGGATTTGTTTAACAATTATGTTAATGGGTTTAAAAATGCTATTGGGTTGTAAATTATAATTAGATTTTAGTTAAAAATATTTTTTTAAAATATATAAATAAATATAAAGTTTTGGGCCCCTTAAATAGCGGCCCTATGTGGTCGCTCCCGTCGCTTGTGACCTTGATCATGTATTATCTTTGCAACTTTTATTGTAATTTGTAATTTTGTATACAATTGGATAGTGATCAACTAAGAGGTTGATTATTGGTGTGAAATGTGCAAAGTAAATCTAAGTTTTTCCAATGATTAAGTTTAAGAGGATTACAATATCGTAAACAATAAAAAAAAAGTTAAAATGATTTAAAGAGCAATAACGAAATAAATCTCTATCGTTTAGCCTTTTGAGGTTAAACTAGTTTCATAAAATTGAGAATATTGGTATATTTAATTTAAACATTTTGCTATATTAAATTAATGTAAGATGTAGGTTTTGTGTTTCACTCAGACTTTTCTTCTGGATAGCTTTCTGAAAAGTATTTCATGGATACACGGAATCAATAATTTAATAAGACAAGACATGTATTTTATAAGAATGAGTGAAATTTCTATGAAAATTCGTGTGATTTGTTTATACTGATTTATCTCAAATCAGACAAATGATTCCCTTATATAAGGACCAAATTAACGTAATGATTGAACGAAAACATTACAACCCTTTGTTAAAGAGTGCAACCGTTAAAACTACACACCAGTAGAATATTAGTATACAACTGTATCATTGGTAACGTAGTTGCCTCGAGTAGTTATTTTAGCCATTGATGGTCATTTGCCATTGCAACAAACTTGCAAGTGCTACATATATGCAACTAATTTGTCACTCATAACTAGCTCCCACTAACCATAATTTTCATATAACATTTAACCATAGTCATGCAAAATCTGTACAAACAAATCACACGAAAGCAAATCTTTATACAGAACACGAACCCCTCCCCCCCCCCAAAAAAAAAAAAAAAAAAAAAAAAAAAAAAACTCTCCAAGGGGTGTTGCCTCCTTGAACTAGCATGTTCGTTGGTTCCTAAAATTACATTACGAATTGACAAATTGGGGAACCTTTTTTAGTTATGTCCCAATGATCGTATTGCTTGGCGCGTTAAATCAGCGATGGTTGATGATATTAGGTCGTAATGAAGTAGGTTTCTCGGCCATTGTTGGATCACAGTGTGATCAAGGGCATGCACTAAAAATATATCCTATACCTTGACATTTCGCTCCGATTTTTTGTAATCGGTAAAATCATCGATAAACCTAAAAACCAAATAAATGATGCATATGACAAGTTCAAACTCCATAAGATATAGAAAAGGTAAAGATAAATCGTTCTCGGGTTTTTTCTTGGGCACCTCGGAGTCCGACCAGTTGATCCGGTCCGGTTTTGAAACACCAACCAAACTAGCGTTTGGAAGGAACATGGTTTATAAGAGCAAGAAGAAACACAAAATAAATTGTCAAATATATATTCAATCTTGTCAATGTTACAAATTAATCCAGTAACAAATCAATCATTCACATCCAAACACCAATCAACAATTGCTAAATAGTTCTTATTATGTTCTATATATGACACCAACACAAACCACTAATAAAACAAAAATATGAATCACCACCCTTGCTATATAACCTACTAATTAACTCTACAATACTTACACCACCAAAATCCAAAAATTTAATAACAAATTCATCCTTAATACTCAAACCACATTCCTTTTTTATTTCTTATTGCAAACCGTGAGGGCGTGTTAAAACACGACTTGCATCGCACAAGTGAACTTTAAGGGGTTAAAAGGCAAAATAATAAAAAAAAACCAGTGGAAACTAGATTCGAACCTGAAACCTCTGCTAGAGGGACTCACGCATATTCTATGATCACATTATGCTGCAATTGCATTTAGATTCTAGTACGGGTGGTGGTTTGGTGTTCTCTTTATTATTAGAATAAACAATACGGGGTTTCGGGACATCTGTCTCCTCACCCGTGTTTATGCTGTTAGGAGCTTTCATGGTATCTCCTTCCATTGTTTTTCTCCTCGTTTTTTGGGATTTTAATGACCGTTTGCTTGTTTTTCGGCTTTGAAGATATTTTCTACCGGAATAACTTTTAGTGGCGGCTGGCACAAGCGGCTGATAATCATTGTTTTCTAAAGGTTCTGATGGGGTTTCTTTCTCGATCGCTATATTTGCAGCCTCGTAGGCTAGATTATGAACTATCGAGCTGCAAAAGAGAATTGTGTCGGTTGCTTCTTCGAGTGTCAAACTTCTTCCCTTTGTTCCTTCTTGGCCTTCAACCAACACCATTGATTCTTCTGACATGTAAAAACTTAATGTCAGTATTCACAATCCGTGTAAAGTTTGACTACGCACATAGTTTATACAAATGGGTAAAATCAAAATGTCACCAAAGTGTATTTTTAATGCTTGTCGCATCATAAATCGTTAATATTAGATATATAAAAATTTTACTGTAATAACAAAGTTCTATCATAATTTTTAATAGTTACAGAATGGATAAAAACGTTTGCGGGTCAACCCAAATCAACCAAATTACCCCAAACTCGATCTTAAACTCACTTCAAAACTCCTTTGAAACATTAAATACTTAACTATACTTATATAAGTTTGGGTATACTGGTTCGAGTAATCGAGCGGGTATCACCTACCCGTTCCAAGCCCACAAAACTTCTGAAACTAACCCTATACCCGGGTCCGTCGGGTTCAGGTTTTTTTGCCATCCATACAGATAATGACCAGACCGAACCCGTTTTGACCTCTATCTTCAACATACCAAACGACAAAAGAAGAATGCAAGAAAGACTGATAATTTATGTCTACAGATATACGTACCAACAATGCTGCTTGAATGATTTGAGGTGTTAAATTCAATGCCAGAAACTGCCGTATCTTTACTAACTGCCACTGTAACATGAGAATCCTGAAGATCCTGACACGCTTCTATGCTGCTCTCAGAATGTTGAGAAGAATGACATTGTGAAGCAGGAGAAGATGAAGACGTTCGATCGACTTCTCCTTCTGATAACGCACCCAATGAAACTTCCGTCACATCATTGCTATCGACACCATGGCGTTAGACTTGTACCTTCCTCAACAGCACAAGTCATTGAAGTATTAGTATCTTGAGGGCCCACAGATGCTGAGTCAGTATTTTCAGTGCATGTGTCGTTTTCACTTGGATTTTCTTGAGGGCCCACAGATGCTGAGTCATCATTTTCGGTGCATGTGTTGTTTTCACTTGAATTTTCTTGAGGGCCCACAGACGCTGAGTCAGCAGCATCTCTCTCCACAAGCACAACTGATACCTCTAATGAAGAAGGCTGATTCACAAGTTCAGGTAACATAACTTCACCTGAATCAACATTTTCATTGCATGTGTCGTTTTCACTTGGATTTTCTTGCAGTCCCACGGATGCTGAGTCAGCAACATCTCGATCCTCACGGACAATGGACACCTCAAATGGATCGAGTGTACTTCTTGTTCCCACACTAGAAGGATGGAAGGCATGACTAGAAGTTCCGGATAAAGATGACACACTACGTCGATGTTTTACATTCACAGGGTCATATTTGTAATTTTCTGTGTCGGATCTCCTGCTACTCAGTTGACTTTGTAAACGAGGCCCAAAGTCAACAGAAGATGAAGCAGACATATACGAAAGAGCATCATAAGAGATGCTACTGGCTGAAAAATTCCTGCTTCGTGTAACAGGCCCCTTCATACTACTAGACCTTTTGAGAATTGTTGAAATACCTTCTCGTTCTAAAGGTTCATCCTTTGACTTTGGAAAGTCAACAGTGTTAACAGGGTGCTGAATCTGTTCTCCTCTCGTGTCACTATAACTTGAACTTGGTTGACTTATTTCGTCATGGTTGACTTGGGCCAGTTCAGATTGTGATTCATCCTTACAAGTCAACTCTGGAGATTCATCTTTGGCTAAGGTCAACTGAGGCTTCAGTGTCTTGTTGACAAATTCATGATCTTTGTCTGACATAGTCGAATCTGCTTCGGAACTAGCCACGGTCAAATCTGAAGTTGACTTTCGGCAACTTAAACAAAGTTTAACATTATCTTCTGTTTCTGTAATAACAGAGTACTCACAACCACATCTTGAACAAACTAACGTATCATCCTGGCCGTTATAATCATCTAAATTTACAGAAGTTGCAGTATCATGTTGCACAAGATTTCCAGAAAAATCTTCATTTGGTGAAATATCATGTGTTTCAGGCCTTATATCTTCATTTAAAGAATCAGTTTTTTCAAACATGAATATCGCTTCATCATTAACATTAGAATCTGGGACCTTTGTAATTCCACTTGTTGCCTCGTCATCGTTTCGTTCATTTTCTTCAATATCGTGGGGGCCACTAGTGCCAAAATCGGAACTTGCATTACTACTAGTTGTTACCGAAGAATTCCAAGCGGGACTTGATTTCCCAGCGTAAAAATTTGAAGTAGGGACACTCGAGAGCAGTGGTCTGAACATATTTTGGGGAGTTTTTCTATGATCCTACACAAAATAATTAAAAATAGAAATAGACAATGTCATCTCATATATTGCCTTTGACAGCAAAAACAGTTTTAAACTTTTAACTGTTAAAAAGTAGTACTCACTACTCAAAAACTGTAAAATAGGTTTAAAATAGAACCAACTTGCCCTTTTATCCAACGTTGCAATTTAATTCCAGTTTTAGCAACGAATGTGCCTTTTAACTGATAGCAAGGCATATATTTTTGCTGATTTTTTGTAATATTGTTGATGAAGCCGAAGCGTCTTATTT
Organism: Scalesia atractyloides; assembly: GCA_947069175.1. NCBI lineage: Eukaryota > Viridiplantae > Streptophyta > Magnoliopsida > Asterales > Asteraceae > Scalesia > Scalesia atractyloides. Next base: position 1,994,258 of record CAMTDV010000025.1, on the reverse strand, counting down.
GTAATTTTAGTGAATATGTATATGCCATGTGCCATCTGATGTGACACTTAATATGGGATGAGCTTGGTAGCGCACTGGTGCCGAACCATACCGGTCCCGAAAATAGAAAAAATGGGTCCCAGTACCGAAATTGCTTGACATGGTATGGTACGGTATTCGAAGGCGAATCAACCCAAAATACTGGTATTGTACTGAACCGGTACGTAACCGAAAGTACCTATCCTGAAAACGCAAAAAGTGTGTACCAAAAATGGCTCGGTATGGAAAATTCGGTACCGGTACCAGTTTGGTTTCAGTACCCATTACCATTTGCTCATTCCTAATTTAATAAATACTAGTATTAAGCACCCGCCGCGTTGAGCGGGGGCCTATAACTGTGCTAAATAGCATCAATGTTATACCACCTCGATCGATCACCAACACTAAATTTGCGGCGTGTTAATATTAAGAAATTAGATGGCAACGGAAAACATAAAAGATAATAACTAAGTCGATCTAAGAGTTGTATATTTTGACGAACCCGTCAAACGGGAAAAAATAGACAACGTAAAAACGTTGAACAACACATGCACGTTGCGTCTTGTTAACTCATAAAACTTAGAACGAAACGTAAAACGAAATGTAAAAACGTTGAACCACACACGCACGTTGTGTCGTGCTAACTCGCAAAATTTAGAATGAAGCGTAAAACGAAAAATTAGCAAAAATGAAATGTATATAAGACCAAAGTTGAAAGTAAAAAAGTTGTGAAGTCAAAATTGAAAAGATGAAAGTTTTGGGTTAAAAGTAGAAATTCAAATAGTTTTGGGTTATAAGTAATTTTTCAAATACTTTTGGACTAAAACTAAAAAATCTAATTTTTTTTTGAAAAACTCCCCAAACATAAGTTACAACACCTAGATGCATACATGAGTTGTTAATTTATGGTATTTAAATATTTAGAAAAAAACTAGAAGGCTTTTATTTAAACTTGTAAATAAATATATTTTTATTTTTGAAACGTAAACCTTTTTTGCATATGTGGCGGCTGCCTGGTCATCAAACAGTGCCACATCAGCAATTAAAAGGTAAAATCAGTTAAGAGTAGGTTGGTTGTTAAACCAGTAACAATTTTTAAATTGGTTTCTTTTTTATGCCTAACTAAAAGTTTTTTTAAATAAAAAAATCCAGAAAGAAAGTGTAACATAACATTAATTTCAATTCCGTGTGGTTTGGCCGTAAAAAAAACAAAAAGGATAGTTAATTACCATTTGTCGAAGTGCCATATCAAAGGATCTTTTTGGAGCAGAGCTAGAAGTAACCGTTCGGCTCGGCTTTTGAGGAGACGGAACTTTATTGTAGGTATTATTTCTAAACCCGATCACTCTCCTCGAATTTGATCGTTCTGATCCATCAACAGTAACGGACGGTAGAGATTCAACATCATCATCAGCAGCATAATTTGCAACTGAACCTCTACTATGAGACGAGCCAATGCTTCTAGGTGCAGTAGGAGACATTGATTTTCTCCCGTTTCTAGAAGCGGGTGAGGATCCACGTACATAAGACGCGGGTCGGTCAGCTAAAGATGTTCTGAGATTCGGTGGTGCTTCGGTGGAAAAACCAGGAATATTTGCCTGCCAATAATAACCAAACCATTAACCAAAACCAACCGAAATTAACTGAAACCGAATTAACCAAAAATCGGTTATCGGTTAGCCGAAATTAACCGAACCGAACCATTTATATTTTCATATATTTCTAGCTTTTATACCTCCATTTCGTGTATTTCATGTTTTATACTTCCATTTCATTTATTTATACCTCCATTTCATGTATTTATACATTTATTTCATGTATTTATACCTTCATTACATGTATTTGTAAGCAAAAATTTTAGCCCTTGTTTGGCTTGGCTATTAACCGAAAACCGACAAATTAACCGAACCGATTAACCGATGACTTCGGTTACGGTTTCGGCAACCGAACCGAACCGTGCACTCCCCTACCTGCCATGCCCTTATTTTTGGTGAAGCTGAATTGACTGAAATACCCCTCGTAGTACTAGTAGAACCGGTACTTAATCGTCTTGAAGTTGGTGTAGAAGCCCGTGGAGGTGGTGAGGAAGGTTTACTTGATGGGGATGATGGTCGTCTCGATCCAGTGGCGGGCCTACGGGTAGGTGGTGGGCTAGAACTGGGTGCTGATGTGGCCCGAGTTCTGGGTTGAAATGTGGGTTCGTGAGAACGTGGAGATGGGCTCAAACGATTTGGGCTTGGACTACCTCTACTGCTTCTGTGGCTCTTTTCCATCTATAATCATGTATACATTATAAAGAATTACATTTAAATATATTTTTCGTATGTTTTAATATATTGGTAAACATTAAACAAATGTCAAAAGCTTCTCTGATGTGAGTAACTATTAATTGAAACTGTGAGATACTATTAATGATTTGTCTCTTAGTAATGTTTCATTTTATATAAATAAATATTTTTGTAACTTTACTTTTAGTGAACGCATAGTTCAATTGATAAAATATCAAAAAACTACTTTGCAAAAACAAATATATACACCAATTAAACGATCAAGAAACTAATCAAATCAAACTCAAAGAAAAAATTGATGTTTTTAGTTGTTTTTGAAAACACAAAGTTAATAACTGACGTACTAAAAATTTAACGAAAAACAGGTTATGTTGTTTTTTATCATCCAATTCCATGAAGGAGCCAGAAGAAGAAACTATCAAATCAAAGTAAATAAAAAATCCTGATGTTTTTAGTTGTTTTGGAAAAAAAATATTGTTAATTAAAGTACTAAAAGTCTAACAAAAAACAGTATGAACCATCTCTGATTCCTTCGTACCAAACACAGCCTATTAATACAAATTACAAAGTATGATCAGTTAAAAAATATCAAAAAACTACCATGCAAAAACAAATATTTACACTAACTAAATGACCAAGAAACTATCAAATCAAATTCAAAGAAAAAAATAAAAAATTGATTTTTTCGTTGTTTTGGAAAACATAATATTAATAACGGAAGCACTGGAGGTGTAACAAAAACAGGTTCTGTTGTGTTTTTATCATCCAATTCCATGAAGAAGCCAAAAGGAAAAAACTATCAAATCGAAATAAAAGAAAATTGCTAATGTTTTTTTTTTATATATAAATTAATAACCTATTTTTTGTTTAACTTTTAGTATATAAACGACTTACTGTTGATGATCTGGAGATTGAAATGGGTTGAGCTCGAGGTCTACCCCTTTGTGCGGGAAAACTCGAGGCGTCTCATCATCCAACGAGGGAAACAAAGGGTTTCAGGAGGAGTCATTAACCTTCATTCCCAAAAAAGAAAATCAGTATAAAAGCTATTAAATACCTAACTTGATAATTGATATGATAAAAGTCATTAGAAATAAGATGAGAAGCAAATGATTACAAACCATTCGTAATCATTCTTTTCCTCTTCTGCATTGAGGAGGTCACTGCTTTCTCCTCGAGCAGCAACATTTAATCCAATCTTGTGATCTGAAAAATGCCTTAACTTGGTCACTGCAAAAATGCAATTAGACAACACAATGAGCATGTGTCATACGTAACAAGTAACAAAAAATGTCTACATACAAAATATAATAGCCGCTCGATCACATGTGAACCAGTAAACAAAAATCATAATTCATACAGATTCAATTAACTTACAGACAAAAGTGAATTATTTTGTATATTACATGACAAAAAGGTCAAGAAACTACCAAAAATATCTTCGAAATCATCATATTGAACAGACAACAAAACAAGCATGTATCATCCATAATAAGTAACAAAAATGTCTACATATAAACATGTAATAGCTACTTGATCACATGTAAACACGTAACACAAATCACAATTCACACAAATAAAATTATTTTGTATATTACATAACAAACAAACAAAAAAACTTGAGAAACTACCAAAAAATGTGCTTGAAATCATCATATTGAACAGACAACAAAACAAGCATGTATCATCCATAATAAGTACCAAAAACGTCTACATATAAACATATAATAGCTACTTGATCACATGTAAACAAGTAAACACAAATCACAATTCACACAATTAACTTACTAATAAAAATAGATTACTATGCATATTACATAACAAAAGCAAAAGAAATTACCATAAATGTCTACATATAAACATATAATAGCTACTCGATCACATGTAAACAAGTAAACACAAATCACAATTCACACACACACAATTAACTTACGAATAAAATTGGATTATAAAGCAACATTACATAGCAAAAGGCAAAAGAAATTACCGAAAACGTCTTCAAAATCATCATCATCCTGCAACAAAAAACCATCTCTCTCTTTGCTCTGCACCTCATTAAACAAAGCCAGATCATCATCTCTCTCCTTAAACACCATTCCACTCTCAAGACTACATCCTCTTTTATGACCACCGCTTCTCGCTTCCCTCCCAGGCGAACGTCTCATCGCCGGTGAAACAGGCATTATTTCACTCCTTAATTCATCCAACAAGCGTATATCCCAATCACATACTAACTTACAAACCCTAAATCACCACAACACCTGTATACAACCTAATTAACTCACAAAATCATCATTAATTCATAATTCCAACTGCAATTTCACCAAATTTTCACTTCATCTGAGTTCCAATTCCACATGTGACGTCATCAATTCACGTAACTTAACATAAACAGCTAACAACACCTGTAAACAACCTAATTAACTCACAAATTCATCATTATTCCACCTCTGGATATTAACTTCAAGTGTGACGTCATCAATTCACGTAACTTAACATAAACAGCTCACAACAACACCTATTAACAACCTAATTAACTCACAAATTCATCATTATCTCATCACTATTCCACCTACAGCCACCGGATTCACTTCATCTAGATATCAACTCCAAGTGTGACGTCATCAATTCACGTAACTTAATACAAAATAGATCTAGGTTAACATAACCTCACGCTACAAGTAAGAAGAATCTAGAACCTGTTGACTTACCTGTACGGTGGTCAAAATTGCTGCAATTAAGGTCAACGTGCAGCAGTGTATGAACCTGAATAACTGTAATTAACTGTAATAACGGATATGGAGGCGAATTGGAGTGAAATGGAGGTGATTGACGGTGGAAATAGGGCGGATCTGGTGGAAATATGGGCGGATCGTGGAGGTATGTCGGTGGCGTAAAGTAGTGGAAACCCTAGAAATTAACGTGAATTAGGTGGAGTGTGTTGAGGGAGAAATGAAATGGTGGGAGTAGCAGAAGAGCAGCTGTTGCTTCTTTCTTGCTTTCTTTCTGTGTCCCATTTGGTTCATCTTTGCTGTAAATATTCTTTTTTTCAATCTTTTTTCTTTGAAACTAAATATTCTTTTAATAATCTTTTTCTTTGAAACAAATATTCTCTACATATTTTCTTTAACTTTTAAATTAAGAAAATAATTGCATTGTATTAAATAGAGGGGGGGATTATTCTTGATGTATTGTTTAACTTTAACTAATAAAACGAATGAAGTTAGATGATTAAATGAAACTAGAGTAAGTTGTAATGGGTAGTTTTTTAGTTTTATAAAGCTTAGGCTAAATTGTAATGGGACTAAAAGATTTAAATGCATATATAAACGAATCGTAAACTAAAGAACTTAAACATACATAAGCTAACAAAACGCAATCAGATAAATGAACATGGGCGAATGAAACTGAATCAGCGTAAATAGTTTAAATGAATGAATGTATTTCTGATAATACGTCAGAATCGTGTATAGGTGTATGTATATGATCAAGTTTTTAAAAAGTTGCATTAAACTCACGCAATTCATAATAAGTGTAATCAAGATGTTTTTGATAATACTAACGGAATTAAATGTTTTGAATGAACACAGGACCATCTTGTATGTTTTACACCCGTAGCTGTGGTATTAAAAACTTTGAAGTCAAAGAATTAATCTAGAATTTATTAATTTGAGTAGGCTAGGGTCCATTTAATACATTTTGCAACTATACATGTGGCAAACACCCGTATTATCAGAAACATCTTAATTATACTTATTATGAATTGGGTGAGTTTAATGCAAATTTTTAAAACTTGATTATATACGATTATACGTATACGAACATTTTAAAACACCCGTATTGTCAGAACATTTTATTTTTTAATATGGATTACACATCGTACTATCATTGTCAGTTTTCTTTAAAACGTATCAACAATTTATTTCTATAAAATCAAGGTCTAATCACAAATCATAGTCTGTTCAAACGGATAAAAAAGTGAAGTAAACAAAATACTAAGACACGAGTGATGTTATTTCTTATCGTTACAATGTCATGATGAATAAATTGAAAAGTGTTGGCAAATCCCACATTGAAATCGACAATTTGATATATATTAGAACTGGTCCACTGAAGACTCTAAACCGTATTCATTTGGGTGGTCAAATAATGACGCCGGTCGATAAGATAGGTGTTTCGACCTATCGTAAAAAATAATATAACTGTATAATACATTTTTGTTTTCAAAATCTCATTCACCGAATCATCTACTATTTCATACTACATGTTTTATTTATTTCAGACCTCACATTTTGTTATCATTAAAATCCATATTTAAAGATAAAACGTTGTTATAATAATATATTTTTTAAATCTAAACTATTTATAAGTAAGCTTATATTTCAAGTATGTCTAACCGTCCTACTAAAACGCTCGGTTATAAAAAGAGTGGTTATGTGTTAATTTTGTAGATTTTGTAGAACAACTTATCGCATATGAGAATCTGTCGTGTGTAAAGTATAAACACTACAACTCGTTGTCGGTTTCTCTTTATTTGGTAGAATATGTTGTGGTAAAGTCTAAACATTACGACTCATTTTCGGCATCTCTTTATTTTTTTCCACTATCACCCTCAAAAAACCAAACTCTGCCTTACGTAAAGTTGCCAGAGTACGATTAACCTCTGGCTTTATTTAGTAAAAAGTTAATAAAATGGGCTTTAAGAGGCCCAACTAAAACAATTTTTCATAATAATCAGTCACAAAACAAAGCTAAGGGTAAAAAATGAGTTGGGCCCGCTAAACTGGTTCCTACCTCGATATCGATCACCAAAAACTGGTTTGAGCCTGACCCAACCCATAGGTTTGGCATCAGTTCATAGTCTCTTCTTTGAAACCAGTTTATAACCCCAACCAATTCAAAGACAAGTAAAATAAACTATTTTTTTCCCAAATTGGCTTGTAACCCGACCTCAATCAACTTATCAAGTTCAAACATTTTCCCTTCTAAACCAGTTTATAACCCATACTAAGCTTTAACCAAACCGGTTCGACTCATGATAATTTAGAAAAAAAAAAACCAATTCAATTTAGAAAGAGAAAAGTGCCCTGATAGTCCATGTGGTTTACTCCGATTTCACCTTTAGTCCTTATATTTTCAAAATTATAGCTATAGTTCCCAACTTTGGCAAATTCGTTATCGGATAGTCCCTGAAATCAGATGGAGGATTAGTTTTATGGGACGTGAAATTACTAAAATACCCTTCAGTATAAAACAAAATATGTTAAATAATTATTAAATAAATATATAATTAATATTTAAAGACTTATGTAGGACCCACCTCCCACCTCATCTTCACCACCACCATCACTTTGTCTCTCTAATTACAATCATGATGGTTAAACAAGTTGATGGACGTAAAGCAAGGTGTGAATAACAACGGAATATTGTTCTTATTTGGTGTTTGAGTACATGGAGACTGATCTGAAGAAATTCATCAGATCCTACCGCCAAACTGGCGATAACATTCTGCCCCAAATCGTCAGGTACAATTTTCTTCAAAACATAAACTTTTAAATTTCATGTTATTTTGGTAATGACATTGTTTGTTTGTATTGGTTGTAGACGTATACCAGCTGTACAAAGGACTAAATGCAACAATAATGGAAAGTTTAAAAAAAAATACATCAGTCACCATCGACCTTCCGATCGTCTCCATGTTTTCCGGCGATCCAGAAACCCGTTTTCCGTACCGTTTAAAGCCGTTTTTTTTTGTGTTAATCCCTATCTCCTCCTAATCCTAATCTAATACGAAGGTCTCGTCCCATTTAAACGCGTATTTTGGCTTATCCAAGTTCCGTGTTTGACTCCGAAAATTCACATAATCATTCTCATCATCAGTTAATCAGTTATTCCATTGATGCACTATAAATACCAAACCCTTTACCTCGTCTGATCTCGTCCCAAACAATAATCACATATCTAAATTCGATAACACACACAACTTTCCAAAATTAACCTCCATAGCGGCGCCATTTTTTGCGTTCAGATGATTCGAAACGGCGGTGGCGGGTACGGGAGGTGGTCAGGTGGTGGCGGTGTTTGATCGGTCGTGGTGGCGAAGGACAGGGCTGGAGGAGGTCGGGTGGTGGTGTGTTTGATTGATGGTGGCGGCGCAGGACAAGGGTTAGATGAGGTGGTCCGGGTGGTGGCGGTGTTCGATTTCCATAGGGTGAATGATGGTAGGTTTGTGAGATCAGAGAAAAGGGGTTGGTGGGTTGGTATATGGTGGGAAGATGAAGAGGGTAAGGGGAGTGGGTCCCACATAAAATCAATATCAATTATATTACATTTGAACCTTTTAAGCTATTAATGTAACATTAAGGGTATTTTTGACATTTCACATTCAGTTAACTGAGAAACTAACCTCTATTCGTTTCAGGGACTATTCAAGAACGAATTTATCAAAGTTGGGAACTATAAATATAATTTTAAAATGTAGGGACTAAATAACAAACCATAAATACTATCCGCCACTTTTCTCATTTAGAAACCAAACCGGTTTTGTACAAAGCTACCTTTTAAAATACGTCACCGTTTTGTTGGTCAATATAAGCGGTGGAACATCCTTCATGTTCAAGATTGCCAACCATATATACATACAAACATATATCTCTATATCTATACACATACCAAATCGGGTATTTTGATAAATTCAGACCTAAAAATCCGCCAAAATCTCCAACTACCTTTTATACCGTCCCTCAATTTCTGTTATAAAACCGTTAATTTCCGGTTGATCGATCATCCTTATTTCCCAAATACAGTTACCGGAATTTTGCGAATTAATTAAATTAATTTCTAAATTCCAATTAATTAATCGGAGATTTTGTGGATTAAATTGGAGGTATGGATTGTAGTTCAAAGATTACGTCATCAAAACGACGATGTTTGCAGCATCGGCCGGTGGTCGGATCTCTTCCGGGTGATTTGTTGATTGATGTTCTTGCCCGGGTTGCGTCCGGATCGTTTACCGATCTTTTTAATGCTAAATTAAGGTATTTATGTTTATTTTATTTTTTTATTTTTGTGTTCTAATGGTTTTATGAACATGCAATAGATATAATTTGTTGATTAGTGTTGGATCATGAAAGTGTTAATGTTAAGTTGTTAAATTTATTGTGTTTGAGTGAACATGAAGAAATCTTGTAGATCTGATAACGTTTAACTATAGAGTTCTCTTCGCATGCACAACTGTTGTGCATAAAACGCTTAACTAAAGAGTTCTCTTTGCATGCACAGCTGTTGCGCATAAAACGCGTTGATAATATTTGAGGTCTGATATTTTTGTTTTGAACCCAACATCTTTAGTTTTATGGCTGATGTGAGATTTGCCTAGGTGTTACATAACTAGTTTATATATTTATTTGATTTTTAATGTGATTGTACTTTAGTCTCAAAAATTGCGTTGATAATATTTGAGGTATGATCGCTCTTATGAACCCGACATATTTTCTTTTTTTTGTTCATGGCTGATGTAGGATTTGCCTAGCCGTTACACAACTAGCTTATACTTTTATCTGATTTCTAATGTGACCGGACTTTTGTCTTGAAAATTGTTAATTGTATGAGTTTTGTGAGGCGGGTCTAGGAAAAAAGTTGAAGTTGAAATTGCCAATTTAATGCATGAATCTGGAAATTTGGCTTTACTTTTTTAGTGCCAACTATACAGAACTCATTCGGTATGGGTTCATTTACACTAGACATTACGAGAGAAAAAACGATACTATTGTCCCAGTTGTTTTCCACAACACACAACTTTTCCAAAAAAAGTTCTAAATTTTATTGTTATGATCAAGTTTCCATCTGAGATACAATAGTTTATTGATAACTTCAATTATGATCATGTAGTTTTTGATATCATGTTTATCGTATATTCGAATGTCGAATGATGTTTTTACATTCAAATAACTGTTTACATGTTTAAACAACTAAAAACTTGTCTTGCTATGAATGGGGTGAAAGAATCTTCTACTCTACTTATGGTAATCATGGGCGGAACTATAGGGGTCCACATGTCTTTATTCTAATGAGTCACATTATAGCCGGTAAAGTAGCCAAATCGTATCTGTTGTCACACCCTGAATTGAGATACATAGCTTATTTCCAAATCATATATACCTATACTAGTGGATGTTGATTACTTCAATTATAATCATGTAGTTTATGATTTCATATTTTTTACATATTCGAATGATTTTTTAGTGCATGTAGTTTGCAATTGTACATTCAAATACATGTTTAGACATTTTAACAACTCTTAAGACGTTTGTTTTACTATGAATGAGGTGAAAGAATCTTGTAATCTACTTATGGTAACCATGGGCGGAGCCATAGGGTGATAGGGGTCCACATGTCTTGATCCTAATTGGTGACATTACTATCAGTAAAGTAGTCAAAGCGTTTTTGTTGTCATACATTGGGATGGAAATTTTCTTATCCCAGCCACTAATGACAAGACATAAAAGATAAAAATAGTTGATGTGCTATATATTGAAGAAATATATAGTTAGGTATAGTTTCATGATAATTATTAGAATAATTTATAAGAAAGTTATATTAAGTACTAGTAATAAAAAGGATAAGATGGCTAGATTTAGATTGGGAACTCTAAAAGCTAAACAACTTTGGGTGCATAATTATTTTGGTATAGGTGTGCTATCCATCCAACTAATTGATTGTTGTGGGACAATTAATAGACAATAATGCATTTTCCTTTCTTCTTTTTCCTTCATTATTTTGGTGTTTTTATGGGCCCATAAATTGATACATGACATGACATAACATTTACTTTGAGGCTCAACATGTTAGCAATTGTACTAGACACTTTTATGTTCAACCACTTTGTTATAATTTTCTTAAAAAAATAATGTTGGGAGTAGAAAGTTACAATGTTTGTGTTTGTTATTCAGTTGTAGGGACTTTCTTGGTGCGGCAGAAGACGAGTTCATCTTTCAACATGTTTCAATCGACAAATTTCCAGTAATTCATTGGTTTCCTCCAAGCGCCGAATTGATTTCATTCCTAAATCGATGCATTGACAAAGGCAACCCGGAGGCAATGTTCAGACAAGGAATGGTATGGAATTATTTTTAATTTTGTACCATTAAATTTTGTAGAGGTGTAAACCAGCCCAGTCAAGCTTGAGCTCTGTATCCAAAGCTCGAGCATGACTCGTCTCAACTTGTCATATTGTATACACATTATTTATATTAAATATATATAAATACATAACATTTTTTTGAACGTAAATTTCTTTTATTCTTGCTATCTGTGGGACTTGAACCCAAGACCACCACCCCATTGGTTATAAATACATAACATAGTACCTATTATTTCATTATTCTTTTTAATCATGATTATACATATAATAATATCTATTACATTAAATAAAAGTTACTTTAGATGTATAAATGAAAGACTAATTTAGGATCGCATGCCTAGTCAAGATCGACATATGAAACTCAGGCTAGTTTATTAATTGAGCTACAATTTAGACTCATGCTTGTTTAAGATCAACTCGATTCACGCTTTAACAGTGGCGAAGCTTGCCGTCGAAAACGGAGGGGTGAAAACGTATATACCAAAAAATTTATATAGAACGGGGGGCGAAAACGTATATACCAAAAATTTCTATACGAAACTACATATATAACACTATAACACTACTGAGCGAAAAAATCGCGGGGGGGGGGGGGGGGGGGCTTCCCCGCCCCTACAATCCTGCGCCCCTGGCGCTTTTAACGAATCGTTAACGAGTAGCTCACGAGCAACTTGTCTCCTTTACACCTCTAAACTTCTCTATATATAGTTTTAAAAAAGTTAACGATTTCGTTGGTTGTAGGGAGCTTTTGTTTCAACTAAGGGTAAAGTAGGGATGCTTGGTAAATTAGTTAATATGGTTAAACTTATAAGTTTCCCTTTGCTTATGCACAAATCATTTTCCCAATAAAGATGAATTTTATTTGAAGTTTTAAACATATAATGAATAAGGATGAATGTTATTTGAAGTTTAAACATATAATGCATTCTTATTCTTACATTCAAATTTGATGTTACAGATAGAGTTCTTTAGTCTGGCAAGGATAGAAACAGGACTCGAGTTATTGAAACGGGCAACCGAAAAAGGACATGTGGAGGCGACGTATGTGTATGGTATGATCTTACTCTCTCGAGGCGGTCAATCGAGTCAACAAGGTTTGAACATTCTAAACTCGATGAAAGTGACACGATCTAACTACTTGAAATTACGCGAGTGTAGAGCTAAAATCAAAGCGATCATACGCGAAATGTGGATCAATAATTCGATTTCGCTAAACGAGGTTTCGTGTAAGTGTCAAGAAAGAAACATGTTGGGTATGAGGAAAAGGAAGTTTGAGGAGGAAGAAGAAGTTAGATGTTGTGATGTTTGTGGGTGGTATTTAGAGGTCATCTCATTTTGTAAAATTGTAGACGGTGTCGTTTAGGATGTTATGAAGTTGCATATTGGTTTTAGGCCATTTAGAACTATGATTAGTTAAACTTTATTATTTAAACAATTTTCAGTTTCTTAGAATTTTATGATGTATAAAATATGTAGTAATTTAACTTCCTATATGAATTCGTTTGAACGATTTCAAATTTTATTTGTTGTAGTAATATGGTTGTAAGAATCGCTTGGCGTTAGAGGTGCTGACTAGCTATTAATTGGAATTAATTGGATTCGGATTTTATATGTAATTTTCAGTTTTATATGTATATATGCATACACACATTGTTTTTATGTAACTTTTTCAAAGTAGACATGCTTTAACACCTTATTCGACCTATATTTCAAGTATATATTAGTTGCTGGAATTTACAGGTTTTGGTGAAGAATCTGGTCTAAAATTGGCTGGAATCGCTAGACTACCAACGTTTGTGGCCAATTAGGATTGGATTTGACCATTGTTGACCACCTACTGATTAATTGACCGATTAGATAAAAATTACTCGGTGAACCTGAGAGTGACGATTAATTGGCGTCTAATCAGAGGCTAGTTGGGATTTTTACAACCATGAAAATATGTGAATAAATCTTTACCAAGACAGAGTAGTTTGATTTATAGAAATTATTAGAGGATATTTTATTTAGAACCACTTGTTATATTTTTATTGATATGATTATAAGTCAGATGAGCCAAATGGCTTGTAGTCTAGCGGTATCAAGGTGTGTCGGAAATGTCTTTATCCTCGTAGAGGGTTCAAGTCTTATGGTGTCGTCGTTTGCGACTGTTTCTATTGGAGCCTCCGCCGTCTATTGCCAATCCATCGGCAGCTCCGGCGTGCCTCCGCCGTCTATTGCCAATCCATCGGCAGCTCCGGCGTGACGTGGCTGCCGGACTCTTATGGTGATTGAGAAGTAGGTTTGCCTCGTCATGTACTTTATCTCCTCATCTTTCTTTCACATGGATGAAGTATACTAGTGAATCACAATCACATGTGTGGGCCAACATGTACGCCATTGTGGTCCATAAGTACTAAGAGGCCCAAAGACAAATTATGATCCAAGAGATACCTAGGATATTCCATTACAATATCTATTTTTTTTAACAGCCAACGAATTCTCCAAATGGGTTACTGATAAAATTCACTACATCGGGATACACTTGCATTCGAACTGGAGAAAACCCTCATCTAGGGCCGAAGCCCGTGGACACTCGCCCAAAGACACGACAATGCGGTGAGATAAAACCCTCCAAGTTCAAGGATCGGACTAGCGATTGTCACCTACTCGCCTAGTCTCTCATCATCACCAGGTGCCACCAAAACTAAATGGTGGATGCAAGAATCGAACCTGAGTCACTTGAAACATCAGGTTTCTAGCTCATTTCTAACTAAACTCCTAAAGATCAAGAAAAATTGTTTTAGGAATAGTTACTCTTTTAAGTATACATTTGTGAAATATATTTAAGATAAATTTTATCCTAGATATTTTAGTTCTACAAAGTAGAATTTGTTGTAACTTAGTGGTTGTTTGTTTATATCTTAATGAGGCTCTTATTGGTTCAGACCTTTTATTGGTTCAACACTTAATGGTTCAGACTGTTTATTTCGTGAGTATATGTCTGAATGGTTCAGACATTTGCCCTGAATGGTTAAGCATTATACTAAGTCTGAATGGTTAAGACATCTAATTAGAATTGGTCAGACATTTGCTTCTAAACGGTTAAGCATTATACTACATCTTAATGGTTTAGACCTCTTACTATTCAACATTTAACCAATAAAATGTTGCCAAACAGTCCCTTTAGTTTTTGAAGTATAATAAAACTCAAGAAAACATAAAATATTATCTTTCATGTAATCAAGAGTTGATTAAAATTTCAAAAGAATATTCGATGAGCACATGGTATAACTTTTAGATTGTAATCTACTGATGCGTGTATAATTTACGTTACGTTACGCAATCTTTTATAACACGAAAAAAACTCCTTTCTCATCATATAGTTTTAGTTTCTCTTTCACTCCTTTGCTTTTAAAAAGTTATCAAACCGAACCAAACCAAATTCTTTTAGCCGTTTTTATATCCGCTTTCTTTTCGGCTTCATACCTCGGCTAAAAAAGGTTCAACCGTTCAAGATCGACTCCCAAGCTCCTCCTTTTTCCGGGTCAAATCGGTCAAACTAGTCAAATTCTACAAACCATCTTCACCTTATAAACCGGGTAAGACTCGAACCACCAAAAACACCCCCTACCCACTCCTTGGCCTGGTCCAGTAGGCTCTGACCCACACCAAATAACCCAAAGGTTCTAGCTTGTAAAGACTAGATACGGCTCAACATCATCATCGAGACTACTTCACATCACTTTCGATTTCGTTACCCCCTTTTCTTGAAGCGTGCTGTAAGGATTTTCTAGATCTGCTATTGACCACTACCATGGAAATTCTAAGGCTTGGTGGCTCATCAATACCAATTTTCACTCTCATGTACACTTTTATATATCTTTTAGGCTATTTTATATTTTTTTAAAATTGGGATACCAAAAAAAAGCCTGATGCATCAAGTTGTCTAATATCAATTGCTCATGGCACACCAGCCGTTATTCTATCAACCTATGCAAATTTCCTACACTCACAAACACCACAACATCATTTTGCTAGCCAAAACACACCATTCCAAACACTAGTTTTCGATTTTAGCATTGCATACTTCATCATAGACACTTCACATTACTTAATCTTCACTCCAAATGATGGTTTATTCATCGCCCACCACGTGGCGGTCCTCTACGTGTTCATAACATGTCGGTATGTGGTCGGTTATGGTGGTTTTGCAATCCTCATTCTCCTCATGTTGGCCGAGGTCACTAGCCCGCTTCAAAACGCGTGGAGTCTTGCTAGGTATCAGAAAGATGAGGTGGCCTCCGCGGCGAGGGTGTATCGCGGGTTATCACCTTATTTTTATGGGGTTTATACGGTGGTTAGAGGGGTGTTTGGGCCATTTTTTGTGTATAAATTGGTGGTGTTTTACTTGAATGGTGGTGGTGATGGTTTAGTTCCTATGTGGGCTTGGGCTTCTTGGATGGTTGTGATTGTGAGTGCTATTTTGCTTAGTATGTTGTGGGTCTCTTTTCTTTGGTTAAATCTTTTTAAAGAAAGAAGCAAGATGAAGAAATTAAGTTAGAAATAGTTTAGTTAGATAATAAGAAACTCTTCTAAATTTCTATTGTTTTGTGTATATATATATATTTATTTGTATGATATAGATGTAGAGTATTTACAAAAGTAAGTTTTTTTTAAGGGAAAAGTGAAAAAGTGACCTTATAGTTTATACCCATTTGTTTAGCCATAATAGTTAAAAATGTGATGTAAATAAAAGAATGCTACTTGTTAAATAGAAATAAAGAATATTCGTTTGTTGTTTATTGTCATGTTTTTTTGTTCTTTAGATAGAATATATCCGTTGTTTGTTTGTTGTAATGTATTTGTTTCTTATGGTTATGTTCTTATAAAGCCATGATTTTTTTGTTCTTTAGATAGAATATTTCCATTGTTTGGTTGTTGTAATGTATTGGATTCTTATAGTTTATGTTATTTCTTCCTAAAGCCATATTAAAATACTAGACAGTTCATATGGGCTCATTCAATAAAAAAACATGTATCATGTCGTATAAATCTAAGTTGCACAATTTAACATCAAATAATTAAAGATGGATTATATATATGGAGGGAGAGGGAGAGGGAGAGGGAGATAGAGCTATTAACGTGCGAAGCGTACACAAGTAAATTGCACATGTTATAAAACTCAAACCCTAATCACGTATGAACAAACATCACATAATCACACACGAATAACATATATAATCAAGCATACCCCTAATCACCCCTAAACAAAACACCACATATCACACACGAAGAAACCTAACTACTCATGTTATTCTAATCACGCATGAACAAACATCAGAATATCACGCATGACGAAACCTAATCACTCATGTGATGTTTACGCGTGATTAAGGTTTGAGTTTATAATTATTCTCACATCAAAGTCTGATTAACGAAGATATCCCTTATCACCATGACAAGGCTAACAATGCGTTACCCGTGTAGATATTTTTATGGCCCACCACTGCAACCTTTTAGGCTGAAACACTAGTCCTAATCCTTGCTGAAAAGACATTTTGCTTCAACATTAGTATTTATATGCTTTATTTTTTTTTCCATTTAATTACTTTATTATCTAGAATATATGTTACATATAAAACTCTTAGTAAATTACATAATAGCTGCACGTAAATGGGTAACAAGCTGCGTCACAACCTTATTTTGAATTGCAGAACACCGATCAAAACACCATTGATCAGGGAGTGATATCAAAATTCTATGTTGAGGGTTAGTAGGCGAGGGTAAAAAAAACTAGTAAATCGTATTACAAGAGTAGCGTAGACAAGAAAAACGAGACAAGAGGATTACTATAATACAAGTATAGCATTTTACATTATGGGGTGTGGAGGTGGGCACCTGGACGCACCGAGGACGAGCCCCACACCAAACAGGCTTACAATATGAATTCAACATAAATAAATAGATCTAACGGTTTCTCTAATATATAGAGGCAAAACAACTTAATGAATTACAAATTGTTAAAGCATGCTCAAATGCGTTAGAACATCATAGGTTACCTATAACTAACCTTATATATTATAATGTAAACTTTACAATATTTGTGATATCATCACATTAACTATTTATAAAAATTACAAAAAGTAAAGACATGGTTCCCAACCTAACCACTTGTGACTTGTATAACTAGTTAGATCTTTTCCCCCAAAAAAGTATGACGAGTGGCTTTTGGAGTCAAACTATTTAGGTATGGACGTTTGGTACTTTTCACAATTCACAAGTTGATCTAATTAATAATACCGCAATTTACTCCACTTGTTTCATTTGTTGTCGAGTTACACCCATTAGAAATATCATTTGAGCCCAAAACAACCCATATTCTTATATTATGACTCTTATTAAGGGTAGGGGTGCAAATCAGCCGAGCCCAAAAGTGGACCCATCCTTTGATCAATGTGAACAGCTGCACCCTTTAAAATAATTAGTGTATATTTTAGACAAAAAAACTTGACCGCACCCCTTGAAAATACGGTTAAACACCTCATCTGCATCCCCGACAAATAATTCCTGGTCTGGACTGGCCGAGCCTAAGTTCGACTAGGCTTGACTTCGTTTAACTCATGAGAGTTTGAGCTTGGCTCATAGGTAGTTTTTTACACTCGAGCTCGTCTATTTTTTATTTATTAATTTATATTATATTATATTAGTTATAATTTTTTATATTTTAAAAAATTATAAATAACATAACATGTGTCTGTATATATTGTATACATAATTTAGTTATTTTATCATAATCATATAAATAATAATATTTGTTATATAAACATATATTTAATATATATAAATAATAGTCTTGTTAAGATTCGCGAGCCGGTTTGAGCTCAATAAGTGAGACTCAGGCTCGGGCTCATTTACTAAACAAGCTTATTTTTAAGCTCGGGCTTGTTTAAACTCGGCTGGTTTCGAGCTTTTTTTTTTCAAGCCAATCTCGAGTAAAATGGTTTCATGAGCCATGATGTAATCTTATTAAACTAAACAGTTCTTATATAACAAGTATCTAGTTAAAAAATCATGACGTAAACTTACCAAAGTAACAATGTTATTCCACACACGTGGTACTTATTTCATCAATTAGGGTGTTTCTTAAAATATTCAGTGGCTCCTTTTCAAGAAAACATGATATATATTATAGTAATGGATTTATACAAGATACATTCATTTTCTATGTCAGAAAAAAAGAAGTGGGCTGGGTTAGGCCCAATGGGCCAGACCACAATTGAGCCTAAGCCCAAACATCAAGCCCGATCCGAACATTCGTTATCAAATCATCGACTATGTCTATAAATAAAAATAGTTCAAACCATTGAACTAACGCAACTTCGATGGGTTTGGACGCTTAACCGAATCCTCAACCGCTATACCCTGTGACCCGAAACAAAACACTTCGTTCATCAAAACCTTGCTTAACGAAGACGGTCGTCTATGGAACTTCGGCTTTCCATGGCTATCCAATGGGCCCGAGCTAGACCGTATATAGTTCTTGGTTCCATCCATTGTGGGCCTTATCATAGACTTTGGTCTTCCATGGTTATCCAACGGGCCCGAGCTATAGTTCTTGGTTCGAACATTTGCGGGCCTAAGTTCGTCATCATCGTCTCCTGAGCCCGAAGACCAAGACGACCCTGAAAACTGGCTCGACGGGGAGCCGACTTGTAGGACGCCGTGTGCTAGCCCGGCTGAAAACTTCTTCTTGGTTGACGGGCTAGGCCCAGGCCCGAACACACCGTTTACTATTCGACAACGAGATTTTCATGTACCTTTCCCGAATCGAAACGGGCCTGTTTTCGAGATTGCATTTGTTTAAATGGATCAAATCTACGGAATCTTGATCGTTGTCTTTTTTCCTTTGGGCCCATTTGAAAAGAAGCTTTAACCGTCTAGCTGCGCTAGTCCCGTGTTCCCAGTTGTTTGACCGGGCGGGTGAGCCAACGTGACTCAGTTCACCCGAATACACCGACGACTCCCGATCATTATCCGCACATATGTAAAAGATGATCTCGGAGTCCGGAACTCTGAATGAAGTTCCGGGACTGCCCCCGAGCCCGTGTGTTCTCAAATGGGACGCAAGGGCAGTCCTCGCCATATAGTCGTTATAATTCGATATCCCACCAGCCGAAATCAGCCTCTTGATGAGAATCTCCGAAGAGGCTGATATCGGCTGTTGTTTTAAAAGATCAAGAGGGGTCATCCGATCAACGTCTCGGATATTCAAGTCGATATATCTAACGGTCATAAGGAGTTCCACCAAATCCAAATGGATGTTCTCGATTATAGCAATGTGAAGAGCCGTTCGACCATCGTTATTCTTAACGTTAATAATATCTTCGATGTTTACGATCTTTCCGCTCACCAGATGTTTCATGAGCTCAATCTGCTGGTCAACTCGCCGGAACCCTGGTGTCTTGAATCCGGCGACTGCTGTGTGAAGAAAAGTGTCGCCGTAGTTGTTTGTTGATGTGATTAACGCCGGAGATGATGAGATTAAGAGCTCGACCACAGGTAAGTGACCGTTATACGCGGCTACGTGTAACGCTGTGTTGCCTTGACTGTCTGTTGAGTTGATTATATCATATGATTCAAGTAGATACTTCACAACCTACACGAATTATGCTTACTGTTAGGAACAATAATCACATTCACATATGTGTACATGCCTACACGGGTCGAGCCCGAAAATCCTGTTAGGCACGTAAACTCGAACTCGACACGAACCCGAAAGTCGTATCAGACACCTTAATCCGAACAGTCGAATACTACATGAATATTTGCGGATTGACACTGACAGGGACCACTTAACCCAAATTATTTTTATGTTTTGCATATTAATACCAAATATATAAAAAATGCATATAAAATTATTAAGTTCAAATTACAAAAGTTACTCTCAATTTCTCATTTAATTTTAAATTTAACATAATAAATGCAATGTTTTAAAATCCGGTTCTTATACGTACCGAATTTGGCTAAAAAACGGTTTAAACAGGTGTATCGAGCGGTTCAACCGGGTGTACCCGGGGGTTTAACCGGTTCTATCAGACGGTTCAACTGGTTTTTAAAACATTGAATATATGAGTTATAACACAAAAACATGGGTTAAAAATAACTTCTAAAAAATTGTTATAGGTTAAAGCATCATCTCAATCATATGAAGTTATAACACAAAAACATAACTTACTAAAATTAAAAAAATGGGTTAAAACAGTCAACCAATTTAAGCTATAACAAAAAAAAATCATGTATATGAATTAAAAAATAAGTGGGTTAATAGGGTCGACCCAAACTGTTTAGCTAAACTTGTTCGTGTGTTTAGGCTGAAACTGGCCCGTACCCGTTTAAATTAAACCCAAACTCAACTTGTCCATGAGTTCGACCCCAAACTAGCCCAAACCCGTCTAGATTAAACCCAAATCCAACTTTAGAAACTACACTTGTTTACGAGTTTGACCCGATACTAGCCCGTCACATGTTTAGACTTAACCCAAACCCGCCAAATTTGTGTTGTGTATTTCATGTAGGGATGAGCTCAGTAGCGGTACCCAAAATGTTCGGTATATTTGAAGGTAAACCCAAACCCAACTTGTTTAAACAAACGTGTTCGTGAGTTTGACCCGAAACTGGCCCGTCACATGTTTAGACTAAGCCCAAACCCGCAGATGTCATGTCGAGTGTTTCGTGTCATAAATTCACCAAAAATATAAGTAAAAAAACACAATTAATGAACATAAATTCACCAAAAACTTAATTTAAAAAACACAATTAATGAACTGAAAGAGATTGACTAGTCAATAGTCAATACCTGAGTTTGACCTCTACCAGAAGCTGAATGCAACAAACTATTCCCCTGCACATCTCTATACATCAAAACATCACCACAATCTTCAACAAACTGCTTCAAAATTTCAAGGCTTCCACCCCTTGCAGCAGCATGAACAGCCCTATTCATCATCTCCAACTTAAAAACTGACCCAACAGTCTCAACCTTTGACCACAATGAAAAGTCAACCAACACCTGAAAAACCTCACTGTTCTTACTCCTTGCAGCAGCATACAATATATCAGTCACACCATACTCCCCTTCACCAAAAACAAGAAGTGGGTCCCTCTTCAACAGTTCTTTAACAAACTCTAAATCACCAGCTGATGCAGCTGTGTATAGAAGCCAGCCACCATATCCTGCTCTTATCAATGAGTTATTACCATGATCATGACCTTTTTTCGGTTCGCCTTCGAGAAGCAGTTTTTTCGCCACCTTTGATCGGTTTTTCGCCACATCAACAAACTGTTCTTCGTCGTCCCATACGGTCTCTAACCGCCTTATGCGGCGAAGAGAGGTTAATTTGATTAGAAGATTCGTGTCGAAATGGAGAAGCTCTCTGACTAGATCATAGTGGCCATTGGCTGCTGCTAGATCAATTGGTGATGCATACCACCATTGATCACCTGTGCTTTCCCATCTTAATGGGAAATATGATGGAGGCATTGCAAAGATTAAAAAAAATAAAAAAGATAAATTTTTTATTGGTTAAAACAAGAAGATTATGATAAAGATTGTAACTTTATTACAATTCAAGAAAATCCCACAAACAGAAAGTGATTTTTCAAGAAACCCAAATGAGGATTTGGGATTTTGTTGAGAATTAAAGTGGAATTTTGAGTCTTTATACTTCAAGAACCAAAAACAAAATTTTATATTCTAATTTTATTAAAAAATAAAATAACCCAATAGGATTGATGTTCAACAACCCTAATGAGGCTTCAAGAAAACTGATCAAGCACAAAAATAACAAAACACATGAGTTATTTTGCAAGATTGGAGCAAAGATGCAAACTTTATACTAAAACAAGAAAATCCCAAAAACCAGAAGTTGATTTTGAAGAATCCCAAATGAGAATTTATGAAATTTCTTTGAAAATTAACAATTCAAGAAACAACCAAGAGTTGTACTTATTTTGGATGATTTGTTCAAAGATGCATACTTTATTGCAAAACAAGAAAATCCCACTACCACAAGATGATTTCAAAGAAACCCAACAAAAGATTTATGTGAGATCAAGGTTTATACTTGAAGAATTTATAATTTTGATGAAATATTCTTGAAAAAAAAGGGACAAAAATGTAGGGGATGAAGGTATGATCAGAGCAAAGATGCAAACTTTATTGCAAAAAAGAAAAACCCAAAACCACAAGATGATTTCAAAGAAACCCAACAAAAGATTTATAAAAGATCAAGGTTTATACTTGAAGAATTTGGAATTTTGATGAAATATTCTTGAAAAAAGAGACAAAAATGGAGGGGATGAAGGTATGATGAGAATCACATAAATGGAGGGAAAAGAGACAAAAGTAGACATATGAGGTTGGAGATGGGGTGACGGTGATTTTACAAATGGAAACAAAACGAGTGAAACCACATAATTTTCTTGTTGTTTGTTGATAGATGATAATTGAATACATTGATGGAGGAGATCATGAATAAAGAAGGATGACTTTTGTTTGCATAGTTGGAAGGAGAATCTTTCTACCCGTGATCACACACGTCACACTTTGTTTGTTTGAGATAGACATTTATATTCCAATCTATGTAAAAAGAAAATCTTTTAATGGAAATTTCATGTATTTTCTAAAAAAATGGAATTAATTAGTGAAGAGGTATTGTAACATCCGTCAAAAATGGATTTACCAAACCCGTTTCGTTTATTAACCGAACAATCAGTTAAAAATTTCGTTGCGTATTTAATGCCCAAATTATTTTCAAACGATACATAATTAATAAGTATATTGGAATATATAATTTATATTTGAAAAAGTACTTAAAATAAGAAAATAAAAATAAAAGGCTGCTGCCGGGTTTCGAACCCGGGTCAGCCAGCGATTTCAGCAAATGACTTAACACTCATCCATCAAACCACTGCGCCACTTGTGTTTCTTGTTAATTAATGGAAACAATTAATACGTATTATAAGTCTCGAATTCAAAACCGACGCGCCCAATCGCAGTCGTCGAAAATCCCAACGATTTCGCCGAGATTGTACGGTTTCTTCAGTTTTAACCGAAGCCTTAACTACTACATCGGTTATAACCGACGTCTGAACCCGCGACGCAAGTCATAACCGTCGGAAAACTTATTAACCGACGAATCAAGACGGAAATCGGACCAAATTCGTCGATGTCCTGCCCTATAAATACCCCCTCTAACCTCTGTTAGCTTTTTCGCTCACAATCACACTCTTTCCCGACAAAAATTCACTCGCCGGAGAATTTCTGCAACTCGCGGAAAACTGAGTCTTTCACCTCTGAGCCTTATTGAACCCCCAGAGCTCATACCGAAGCCACCCCCATTCATCTCAAGCTCGTTGAAGACCCTCTGCCGCAAGACACACGTCGCCGGAATAGCTTGCTGTCACCGGAGTTTCGCCGGCGAAACAGAGGAGCCCTGTTCGGTATACCTTACACTTAATCTCTCGTTCTTTTATTAATCGCACATGTAATTAAGCGCAACACGCTAAAAGAACTTGATTAAAATCGATGAACCAGTCAGACTCCGATTCTGGTTAAGTCTGACGACGAAGACGAAGTTCAGTATTATATAAGTATAATTAAAATCAAGATATATCTCGGGTTAGACACACACTCCAGCGGTGGACTGTGTGCAAATAAAACACGCTTACGTCCCGAGTTCGATTCTTGTTCCACGCACACTCGCCTTAATAAAAATGTTCTTTTTTTAACCGAACCGGATTCACTGCAATAGATGTTAAGTTTAATAAAAACCGGAATAATAACCAAGATAGACACACAGTCCAGTGGTGGACTGTGTGAACGTTTAATCACACGTCACGAGTTCGAGTCCGGACTACCACACCGGTTCGGGTAATTATCAAACTTTTTATATAAAACAGAAATGAAATTATTTAGTTTGTATATAAGTATAATAAAAATCAGAGTATTTACCAAGTTAGACACACAGTCCAGCGGTGGACTGTGTGTTAACCTAAACCACAGGTCCCGGGTTCGAGACCTGTGGAGAATACCGGTTCGATGCATTAAAATCGTTTTTAAAAATAAATGATTTTCGGTTTAATTCAATTAGTATATAAATATAATTAAAAACAGAAATATTTCAGGTTAGACACGTAGCTCAGTTGGTAGAGCTGCGTGCACGCGAACGGGAGGTCTCGGGTTCGAGCCTCACCCGGCACACACAATTACACAGTCTGACCGCTCAACAAGTTAACGGTCAACGGTCGCAAAAAGTCAACATTTTTTTTATTATTTTTATTTATTTATTTTATTTAAAAATCAATTAAAAATACTTAAACATAACGTTTTTAAGGTTAGAAAATAGCTTTAAACTCCCAAAAATATATCCAATCATCCTACGAAAATTGATTAATAAAATCCGCATACTTACCGAACCATTATGCCATTATCTAGGTTAGTTTCACTCGTGGTTAAAACCAACTTCGTGCGCATTCAACATCATCAACCGAACGCACCCAATGTGAGTGAATCTTACAACTCCCCTTTTTAATTACACGTTTTGGGGTGTGTCATGTGTCACCAAAATTAACTCGTTTATTTAAACTTGTGCCATACCATATTGTGATCTAAACTTAGATTGTATATGTTGTTTGTAGTTATGTATTTCATATTGTCAATTTATATGCAATTAATTCATTAGGCCCATCAGTTCCTCGTGGGAGACGAGTTGAGCAACGCGTGCCTCAAAACAAATCCATTATTGTTCGTGTGTGTAATATTTAGTTTATATTGTTTGTAGTTATGCATTTCATATTGTCAAGTATATGCAAATCATTCATTAGGCCCATCAGTTCCTCGTGAGAGACGAGTTGAGCAACGCGTGCCTCAAAACGATCCATTATTGTTCATGTGTGCATTATTTAATATTAAATGATTGGTGAATAAGCTTACATATATTTTTACTCATGTGTGGTGGTGCACTTTATTTTATAATCAATTAAATAAACTTGTTCAATTGTTTTTCATAGGATTCACTCGCCAACTTTTTGTTGATCCAAAAACCATTTTTACACATGATACAGGTGAACAGGATGAAGCAAGGAAAACATAGGAAATGCCTTAAAAGAAAACAATGAAGCCTATATTGATGTTTAGGACATGATGTAATTATGATTGTATATTTCCCATTTAAAATGTATTAATGAATATGAAACGTTATAATAAATGTCATGAGCTTTGATGATAACCCAATCATGCCTCGATCACCTTTTCCGCTGCGGGTCGGGGTGTGACAGATTGGTATCAGAGCCAGGTTTATAGGGATATAGGATAGGTTATTAGACCCTTAGAGCCTATACTATAGTTTGCCTAAATTTTAATTGTTTAGGTGGTTACATACAAACTTATGATGTTTATTTGTTTCATGTTTGTTTATACTTACAGTCAAACATACATACTTACATACACATTCATCATACATATTTCAATGTTCATATATTCAAATCATCTTCATACTTTTGTTATTCAAAGATTTTGTCGCAATTTTCAAATCTCATCAAAGTAAGTTCTTCGACGGGCATGTAGTAACTGGAAGGGTACAAGTACCGGTAGTCGGAATGTCCTGTCTAGGTTGGCATTCGTATAAATCCAATATAACGGACCGTTTGCCTACCTGGGGACTAAGATGAAAGTACGAAGGACCTATTAGGCCAAAGCATGCCACACCAAACGTCGTTCGAACTAACCCCACTTTGAGGTGTCACCGTGTCCACACCTGGACACATTCTGAATATCATACGTTATATACATATTTCTCGATTTTCTCCGGGTTTATTGTACGTAACCAGGCTAACACATGCGAACCATATGAAAAACCCGGTATTCATGGGGCCCACATGATTACGAAGGTGAAGTATGGCGGCATAACAGGCCCAATGACGAGCAAAGCCCAAGACATCCTATGGATGTAGTAGATTTATTTTTCTATATTTATTTTATGAATGTTCATTCCTAAATACGACCCATGATCCCAAAAAACATCCAACTCATACTCATGATACGTATTCCTTGTAGATGTCTTATAGCCTCGCCCGTAGGAAGATGGGAGCAGGAAAAGCCCGCGAGCGCATGGCTGTCCTAATCGCTCAACAAATGGCTGTCGTAATACCCAACATTGTAATTCAAGTCCAACAAGCCCTTACCGCTAATCCTGTCAACCAAGAAGATCAAAACGTTATCAACCCTCCCCCAAATACAACTAAATGCACCTTCAAGCATTTCAAATCCTGCGACCCTCCAAAATACGAAGGGACCGAAGGTGTCACCGCTCTCCTCCATTGGTTTGAAGAAATGGAGAACACTTTTCTAAATTGCGATTGCCCCGATGATCGCAAAGTGCGATATGCTACCGGTCGTTTATATGGAATAGCACTTACTTGGTGGAATACAGAGAAGGCCTAAACGAGGCGTTGACGATGCTATGACTTTGACTTGGGAAGAGTTAAAGGAAATCATGACAAGACGGTTTTGCCCAAGGAGCGAAATCAAGAAATTAGAAGATGAGTTCTATTCGTTGAAGCAAAAGAAAGGCGACCACACCACATACAACAAAAGATTCCTCGAGTTAAATCAAATGGTTCCCAACTTGTTCATTCCCCTCTACCGTTTGATCGAGCACTACATTCGAGGTCTTCCGTCAAAAATTCAAGACTCTGTAATAAGTACCACGCCTGCAACTTTGGAAGCAGCAATGGAGTTAGCTACAGAGCTCACCGAAAACCGAATCCGGAACAAAGACTTCAAGGAGGAGAAGAAGAAGGATAAGGCATTGACTGAAACTTCAAACTCCACCCGAACCGAATCCCCTTCTCAACCCACTTTTAAGAGAAAACGAGATGGGCAACTTTTCGCTACTACCCAACGTAATCAACCAATTTCACAAGCCATACCAATCCAAGCTATCCCAATCACGCAAATAGCACCCAACTCAACTTACCCAAATAAGAAACCATACCTTGGACCTCACCCTCGATGTAACACCTGTTTTTATCACCATCCATCTACCTTACCTTGTCGACTATGTCCGAATTGTGGACGCTATGGTCATTTGAGCAAGGTTTGCAGCACCCTTCAAAACAAACCACACCCCCTACTCAAAATATGATCCAAACCTATCAACAACCCCAATACCCCATGTTCCCATATGTTCGAGCTTGTTTCGATTGTGGCGACCCTACCAACTTTAGAAACACGTGCCTCGATTGGTTAACATCATAAACGCTCAAGCTCAATCAAACCCAGTTAACCAAGTAAATCAAGAAAACCCAATCACTAGGCCACCAGCAAGAGGAAGAGTTTTCAACATCAACGCCAATCCTGTCGAAGATAATGACGGCCCAAACGAAACCACCCAACTAGTCCTCTTCACCGAAAATCAAGATTTAACTCCAATCGTTTAGTTTTATGTTTTTCTTTATGTTTTAGAATCACATAGAACCAATCATAACTTAAGGATAAAGCCAATGAAAATTTGACAAGAATATGGTGGATACGCCGCTGGTACTTCCTATATATAAGTATTCTTGTCAAAGGATCGGAGGCATTATCAGGCGGTTATGAGAGGTTCCATGTATAAACTGTTTGTGTGATTATTGTTTAGATTAAATTTATTATTTTCAAGTACATGCAATTTCATAGGTCGCCGCTCCCCATTACATTATGAGCGTTGAGCATGTTCCCCATTACATTATGAGCGTGAACCTGGCGTGCCAACATACGTCGGCTCCGTTTGATTGAGCCTTGATCGCACATACATTTTTCATTTTCAGTACATGCAATACGATCGGCTCCGTTTGATTGAGCCTTGATTGCACAGACATTTTTCATTTTCAGTACATGCAATACGATCTTTTGGTTGTTGTGTTTGTTGTAGAGTCACATAGAACTAATCATAACTTGCGGATAAAGTCAATGAAAATTTGACGAGAATATGGTGGATACGCCGCTAGTACTTCCTATATATAAGTATTCTTGTCAAAGGATCGGAGGCATTATCAGGCGGTTATGAGAGGTTCCATGTAGGATTTAGTATGTTTGGTCAAAGTTTGTTCATCATACATTTCAGTGTATTTCAATTTCATAATTTAAAGAAGCTGAGCTATGTCTCACTTCCACAATGACTAACCTCTCCATCACAACAAACGAGAGAGGTATTGTCATCATTCAAACATGGATACTATCAGAATTAAGACTGAAGTATTGGTTGTTGTGTTTGTTGTAGAGTCACATAGAACTAATCATAACTTGCGGATAAAGTCAATGAAAATTTGACGAGAATATGGTGGATACGCCGCTGGTACTTCCTATATATAAGTATTCTTGCCAAAGGATCAGAGGCATTGTCAGGCGGTTATGAGAAGTTCCATGTAGGATTTAGTATTGTTTGGTTGAAAGTTGTGTTACATTCACTGATTTAACATTCATATCATCTCGCCATTTAAAGAAATTGGATTGTGTTCTATTTCTACATAAACTAACCTCTCCATCATAACAAACGAGAGAGGAACTGTCACCATTCAAACATGTATGCTATCAGAATTTGGACTCAGATATTGGTTGTTGTGTTTATTTATGTTCTAGAGTTACATCATAGAACCAATCATAACTTACTGATAAAACCGATGAAAATTTGACAAGAATATGGTGGATACGCCGCTGGTACTTCCTATATATAAGTATTCTTGTCAAAGGATCAGAGGCATTGTCAGGCGGTTATGAGAAGTTCTATGTAGGATTTAGTAATTTATTGGTACATTGGTTGTGGCGTTTATTTATGTTCTAGAGTTGTAACATTTGTCAAAAACGGGTTTCCAAAACCCGCTCCGTTTTGTAATCGAATATCAAGTTATAAATGTCACGTTGTATATTTATGATTATTTTGATTTTTAATGATACATAATTAATAAACAAACTAAACTATAAAAATTATATTTGATAAAAAGTGAAAACAAAATAAATAAAAATAAAATGTTGCTGCCGGGGATCGAACCCGGGTCAGCCGGAACTGAAATCCAAAGACTTAACACACACACAATCACCACTCCGCCACTTGTTGTTTTCTGTCAACTTAAGGAAACAAATAAGTCTTATACACAAACCTAGTTAAACCGGTTGCGCCAACTGAAAAACTGAAATCGGCTATTCAACCGTCTAAACGTTTGAATAATCGCGATTTCAGGTTTATAACCGATGCACCGACGATTTTAATCAATTCAGATTTGAATGAACTTCAATTTTGATCATCATCGGTTTTTATAACCGAAAATAATCAAAGTCCAAATTACTTCAATCAAGACCCCTCTCGCGACTCAGAAACATCATACCAACTTTCCATTTCATTTTCGTCACACATTCGGTCCATCAGAAAGCTTAAATCAACTCGCCGGAAAATTCTGCAAGTTCGCCGGAAAACCGAGACTCACATCCACACGGTAATTCTTTCGACTCTTTCTGTTTCAATCATGTGATTAATCGGTCACTAACACAACTCCACCATCATAATCAATCCTAGTCAACGTTTGTCGAAATTCCTACCTTCGCCGGAAAATTTCTGAAACTTCCGGAAACACACCGAGAACTGGTATGACCTTCCAAACTTCTGTTAAACTTTGTTTAAGTGCCTCAACTTCATAAATAATCGAACAAAACTGTTAATTGATTTTAACAGCCGGAGTTCACTTTCAGAACCGACGGACCTCTGCTGGAATTCTGTGAACAACACTGATCGGTACATCCTTTCCCCCAAACTCTCTCCATTCTTTACCTTTAAATTACTTATAATGTTTGAAAATCGAATATGACATGAATCGGTCAAAACAGTCGGAATATGTTTTCTGGGTAAAGTCTAACGAAGAAGACGAAGATGGGGTATATTATAAGACTAATAAAAATCGGTTTATTGAACGGGTTAGACACACAGTCCAGCGGTGGACTGTGTGCAAATAATACGCACACGTCACGAGTTCGATCCCTGATACACGCACCCTCTATGTAATAAAATGCCTTTTTGATTAAAGCTGAACCGGGTTAACCCCGTTAGTTGTTAAGTATAATAAAAACCGAAATATTAACCAGGTTAGACACACAGTCCAGCGGTGGACTGTGTGCAACACTAAGTCGCACGTCACGCGTTCGAGTCTGGTTAACGGCACCGGTTCGATGATTTAAAATCTTTTTAAAAAACAAA
The DNA here is from genome assembly GCA_947069175.1 of Scalesia atractyloides. Taxonomy (NCBI): domain Eukaryota; kingdom Viridiplantae; phylum Streptophyta; class Magnoliopsida; order Asterales; family Asteraceae; genus Scalesia; species Scalesia atractyloides. Next base: position 1,963,542 of record CAMTDV010000025.1, on the reverse strand, counting down.
TGAATTTTGAATAAATCGAATTAGTATATAAATATAATTAAAAACAAGATTATTTCGGGTTAGACACGTAGCTCAGTTGGTAGAGCTGCGGGCACGCGTACGGGAGGTCTCGGGTTCGAGTCTCACCCAGCGCATACATGCACACTGACCGAACCGGTCAACAAGTCAACGGTCAACGCAAAAATAAACATTTTTTTTATATTTTTATTTATTTAATTTAATTTAAAAATCAATTAAAAATACTTAAAAATAATATTTTTAAAGATAGAAAATAGCCTTAAACTCACAAAAATATATCTAAAAATTCCATTAAAATCCTTAATAAAACCCACTCATTTACTATATTTTTCCGTTATTATTTAGGTTAGTAATTCTCGTTGTTCAACTCTCCCGACTCGTGCGAATCTCATCATCTCCAATCAAACGCACCCAATGTGAGTGAATATTACAAATTCCCCGTTTTAATCACGTTTTTGGGTGTATCATGTGTCTTGCTATATATTATATTTAAACCATTGTGCATACATCATATCATGAACTTGTGTATTCAGCTTGTTTCAACTGTTTGTGTGGTTATTGTTAGATTCAATTTATTATTTCAGTACATGCAATTTCAGAGGCCGCCGCTCCCCATTACATTATGAGCGTTGAGCATGTTCCCCATTACATTATGAGCGTGAACCTGGCGTGCCCACATACGATCGGCTCCGTTTGATTGAGCCTTGATCGCACAGTTTCATTCATGTTATTTATCGTATGATGTTGGTATGTTAATGTATGCTATCATATGTTATTGTATGTTATAGTTGTGATTGCTATTGCTACTGCTTGGTTATTTACATTTGCTCATTTATGATTATGCACAATTTTTCATTGATAAACTAATAAGTAAATCAATAATAAATGTTTATCTAACAAGGTTCACTCGCCAACTTATGTTGACCCAAAAACCCCCATTTTTACACATGATACAGGTGAACCAGCTGCAGTCAGAAACACATAGGATTGGAGTCGAAGAATAAAATGATTTAGAGTTGGAATTGTTTTGTTTGGTTTATTTTATTTGTTTTGTATGGACATGTTCGGATATTTGGGAATGTAATTTTGACTTTAATAAATATGAAACATATTAGTAAATATCATGAGCTTTGGTGATAACCCAATTATGCCCCGACTCTTATTCCGCTGCGGGTCGGGGTGTGACAGATTGGTATCAGAGCCATGACTATAGGGATATAGGATAGGTTATTAGACCCTTAGATCCTATACTATAGTTGATTAGAAATTTCTAAGATTTTTGTGTGTTACATGCCAAATTTCATGATGTTTATATGTTTTATGTTAAATGTTACATTCAATGTTATGCAAGCATGTTCATAAGTATATATTATCATATAATGCCTATCATGAATCATATTCTCATAACATATCACATCCATGAAAGCACACACCACATCATGATTGCTTTTACAATGATTTTTGTGTTTTCAAATCTCATCAAAGTGAGTTCTCATGACGGGCATGTAGTAACTGGAAGGGTACCAGTACCGGTAGTCGGAACGTCCTGTCTAGGCTGGCATTCGTATAAATCCAAAATAAAGGACCAGTTTGCCTACCTGGGGACTAACGATGAGAGTACGAAGTACCTATTAGGCCAAAGCATGCTATACCAAACGTCGTGTGAGCTAACCCCACTTTGAGTTGTCATTGTGTCTACACCTGGACACACTCCGACCATACATCTCGTAAACATATTTTGTGGTTTGCATTCAGGTAATGCGAGTGTTAAATCGCCAATACTAATGTGAATCCTACCAAGCCAATAGCCATGGGGGCCCACATGACTATACAGGTGAAGGTATGGTGGACATTTGAGGCCCAACATGAGCAAACACAAGACATCCTATGGATGTAGTTGCATTATTGATATTTATGTTATTTTAATTTTTCTTAAAGACACATGACACCTAAAAAGACACCATAAACTCACAATCTTCTTATGTATGTTCCTGTAGATGTCGTCCAGACAACATCGAGGGGGTAAAAGATCAGGAAGGTCTCAGGAACGCTTGGCCACACACATCGCGAAACAAATGGCCACGATACTGCCTGACATTGTTGTCCAAGTACAACAAGCTCTCGCCACAAATCCCACTAATCCTCCCCAACAACATGAGCAGAACATCGACAACCCTTCTACCAGCAAGTGCTCATACAAACATTTCAAATCTTGTGATCCTCCTAAATTTGAGGGACCGAAGGTGTCACTGCTCTCCTACATTGGTTCGAGGAAATGGAAAACACCTTCCTCAACTGCGATTGTCCTGAGGATCGCAAGGTTCGATACGCCACCGGGAGACTATTTGGGTAGCTCTCACTTGGTGGAATACTGAAAAAGGGAAGAGGGGAATTGATGATGCAATGGCCTTAACTTGGGAGGAGCTAAGGGAAATCATGACTAGGCGTTTCTGTCCTAGGAGTGAAATTAAAAAGTTGGAGGACGAATTTCATTCTTTAAAACAGAAGGAGGGGGATCACACCACTTATAACAAGAGGTTCTTAGAGTTGAACCAAATGGTTCCAAATTTGTTTACCCCAACCTATCGTCTGATCGAGCATTATATTCGAGGACTTCCCTCGAAAATTCAAGATTCAGTTCTCAGCATCTCACCGGTAACACTTGAAGCTGCTATGGAGCTAGCGACTGAACTGACTGAGAATCGAATTCGCAACGGGAAGTTTAAAGAAGAGAAAAAGAAAGCCCCTGTTGAGGGTCAAACTTCAAACCATTCCATCTCCTCCTCTAAGTTTGCTAACAAGAGGAAGCGCAACACCAGAAACTTCTCCGTTACACAAACCAACCTCTCAATTCCTGCTGCACCCATTACCCAAGTCGCTCCTTCACCTGCACAATACAAAAGACCCTACTCTGGCCCGTTACCAAAATGCAACCGTTGCCAATATCACCATTTTCCTGATTATCCCTGCCAGCATTGCACCGGCTGTGGTCGCGCAGGTCATACTGTTAAAACCTGCCGCATGCCCCAGCGAACGAACCGCCACCAACCTTTAACCCAAACCCACCAACAATTAATGGGTCAAGCCCAACAACCCCTACTATTACCACCCACCCAACATCTAGCCCAAACATATTATCAACCCAATTATCCTATGGGTCAACCTATGCGGGCTTGCTACAATTGCGGAGACCCAAGCCATTTCAGAAACACTTGTCCAAGGTTGGTAAACATTATTCATGCTCAGGCCCAAGCCAACCCGGTGAATTAAGCGAACCAAGCTCCTCCACCTGCAAGAGGAAGAGCTTTCAATATCAACGCTAATCAGGCTAGTGCTGACGACAATGTGGTTAACGGTACGTTCCTTATAAATGGTAGATATGCATCTATGTTATTTGATACTGGTGCGGATAGAAGTTTTGTGTCCTTAGAATTTGAACCTATCTTAAACCAAAATCGGATAAGCTCATGGAATCCATAACGGTAGAAGTTGCTGACGGGAAACCAGTTTCATTAAACTCTATTATACGCAACTGTACACTTACCTTAAACGACCACGATTTCTCAGTCGACCTTATTCCTATGAAGCTGGGAAGTTTTGATATCATAATTGGTATGGACTGGCTCAGTCAACATCAGGCAGAAGTTGTATGTCGTGAAAAATTCATACGTATTCCTTTTTCAAACGGTCAGACTCTTCGAATCTTCGGAGAAACCTCGTCGATGGGGCTCAGCTTAATGTCTTGTCTTCAAACCCAAAAATATCTTCGCAAAAATTATGTCGCGTTTTTAGCTCATATCATCAAAAAGGGAACCATGGAGAAGAAACTTGAAGACATTCCAGTAGTAAAAGATTTCCCGCAAGTTTTTCCTTATGACATTTCAGGACTTCCTCCAGTTAGAGAAGTCGAATTCCGTATTGATCTTATACCTGGTGCTACACAAGTTGCAAAGTCTCCCTATAGGTTAGCCCCCTCTGAAATGCAAGAGCTAGCCAGTCAATTACAAGAGTTGACTGACAAGGGATTCATACGTCCTAGTTCATCGCCTTGGGGTGCACCTGTCCTTTTTGTAAAGAAGAAAGATGGATCGTTTCGTATGTGCATCGACTACAGAGAGCTCAACAAATTAACAATCAAGAATCGCTATCCTTTACCTCGCATTGATGATCTTCTTGACCAACTTCAAGGTGCCAGCTACTTTTCCAAAATCGACATTCGATCTGGTTATCATCAACTTAGAGTACATGAAGAAGACGTCCCAAAGACCGCATTCCGAACTCGTTATGGTCATTATGAATTCATGGTCATGCCATTTGGTTTAACCAACGCTCCAGCAGTCTTCATGGACCTAATGAACAGAGTCTGCAAACCTTATCTTGATCGATTTGTTATAGTCTTCATCGACGACATTCTTATTTATTCAAAGTCTAAGTCTGATCATGAGCGTCACCTTCGACTCATCCTTACACTTCTAGAGAATGAAAAGCTTTACGCCAAATTCTCCAAATGCGAATTCTGGTTAAAAGAGGTGCAATTCCTCGGACACGTAGTCAATGACAAGGGAATACATGTCGACCCCTCCAAGATCAAAGCGGTACAAGAATGGCAAGCTCCACGTACACCAACTGAAGTAAGATCTTTTCTTGGTTTGGCTGGTTATTATCGTCGATTCATTTCAAACTTCTCACGCATTGCGGTACCACTCACGGCTTTAACTCATAAGGGAAAACCTTTCATATGGGGACCCAAGCAAGAAGAAGCCTTCCAAACTCTTAAACAAAAACTTTGTGATGCACCAATCCTCACTCTTCCTGAAGGTTGTGATGATTTTGTGGTCTATTGCGACGCGTCAGGGCAAGGATTGGGCTGCGTTCTAATGCAAAGAGGAAAAGTTATAGCTTATGCTTCGAGACAACTCAAGACGCATGAGAAGAACTACACCACCCATGACCTAGAACTTGGAGCCGTTGTGTTCGCTCTTAAGATATGGAGACATTATCTCTATGGTACTAAGTGTGAAATATACACTGACCACAAGAGTCTTCAACATATCTTCAATCAAAAGGAGTTAAACATTGTCTTTCGGCTATCAACGCCACCACATGATGGATGATTAACCATCCCCCTCTTTTAACGTTATTTTCACGAAATTAGTAAAATAACGTTAAAATTAGTGCACTTTCACTTTTGCCCCCCGAGCGCCCACACATATATATACATTATATGCGCATACCGCAAGCGGGACGTACGGCTTATAATTATAGACCCAAATTATTTTTGCTAACTCGGCTTATCCATATAGACCCGAATTCGAATAAGCTTATTCGCGAATCTTATTCGAATTAGAATCACTTATCAAAAGACTTCAATTACATATTGCCCAATTCGAATGACCCGAAAAACAATTTATTCGCAAAGCCTGCTTTAACTGGGCGATTCACTCTAATCCGTTGTTTAATAGCAAAAACTAACTTTCCTCCGTCTTCTTCTTCTTGCAGCCGCACCAGAAAAAAAAAGTTTCTGAAGCTATTCACCGCCATTGCTCCTTTCATGTAATCACATATTACTCTCTTTTACAGTTTTACGTTTATTAAAATTAATATATTTTCGATTCACTGCGTCATATTATGCTTACTGTTTCTATTAATTTATGCTCGCTTCTTTAAATTAAGGATAGGGTTTAGGGTCAGCAGGGGCTGTGCTTATTTTGTCAGCAACTCTCTATGTTATTTGTTCATTTGATAATTAAGGATTCAAGGTTAGGGTTTTTCATCATTGATATGAAATCATGTTGTTCATTAAGTAGCTTCTTTTGTGGTCTGCCAAACTTTGGTCCATTTTGACTAGTGTGTTTTTTACAAAGGTTGTAAAAAATCGCTAGGCTCTGGTTGGTCGATGGGGTACCGACTAGCATTAATCAGGATTAACAGGGATTAGTCGGGATTAATCGGGTTGGGATTTTATATTCAGTTTTATATGTATATACACCCATTTTATATGTATTTTTATAAGTAGACAAACACCTTTTTTTCTAACGCGTGGTGGTGGCTCTCAACGGGGGCGCCCCGACCTGCCTTATAAGAATTATTAGGAAATTGTTGATAGAGAGATAAGACAACTATGTAGTAGTAAATGCTAACACATAAGAGGTTTTTCGGTCGTGTTATTTGTTCATTTGATAATTAAGGATTCATAGTTTTCGGCTCCTTGTTCGATCTCTTGGTTTGTGTAGTGTTTGTGTAATACATGTTTTGATTGTGAGCTATGTATTAATATGTTTTTTCAAGATTTGATGATTTATTTTTTTAGCATGCACATTGTTGTTTTGATCTTGTATCTGGCTCGTTTCCACCGTGGTTGTTGATGGCGAATAGCGACAAATAGCTAAAAAATGTTATACCTATATGCTACATAGCGAATAGCGATAAATAGCGGGCGGCTATTTTATAAATAGCGATACACTGGATTTTTTTTTATATATAATTTTGTATGTATATTATATCAAAATACCCTGGTAATATATGCTATTTTACATGTATATTTAACAAAAACCTAAAATCCAGCTATTTTATAGCTATATTTAATTGCTATTTTTATATTAAAAAAAATTAAGTGTCGCTGCTCTCGCTATCCATCACTACAACCTTAATAGCGACACTAGACCTATACGCTACGTAGCGCGCTATAGCGATCGCTACGATCTCTATTGACAACTATGGACTTTCCCCCACACACCCATTTTTGTCAAAACCTGTTCTGACCCTTACAAAAATGTCTTTTTGAAATGACCCCTACCTGTCTGACCTGAACCCTTCCTTGCCAGTGACCCCTTCTGACTGATTCACTTGATTGCCAGGCTTATGGAACACCGATTTTATCATGTGTGGTGGTTGTGTTGTAGAACTCCTACAATCTACCACTTTAATTGAGTTTATGTGTGTTTCGGAAACACTTTTTGCACCCTCGTGCTTGTCTTATAGTATATTTTTGTTCCTTATGGATTTAGAGTATCAAAACCTCAGCTAGGGTTTGCTAATGGTTGCTATTGGCTCAAAAGCTCTGCCATTAAGAAGACCTAGAAACCGTGATTCAATAACCGAATGCAGTATGGCCGGAGAGGATAATACTTACAACCACGGTGGAAGAAAACGAAACATGGGTCGGAAATCAATGAAGAAAACTAAAGGTGCCGAGTCTGGTGGTGCAACAAATGGAACTCACAAATCCGAACAATACTCAAACAATCAAGAATCTTCAGTGCCACACACATCCTTTTTAAGGTTTGAACAATTCTTTTTATCAATTTTTTTATGAATGTAATTATACTTATGGCATGCTGTGATGTGTTGTAGACAACAGGTTGATCCCGAAACAGCAAAATACTTTGCGGAGATTTCAAACGTTATCGAAGGTACAGAAATTGATATGGAAGAACGATCATCTATTTGCGGCAATGCATTGGAAGAAACAAGAGGGAAAGAAGTAGAACTCGCAACCGATTATATCATAAGTCACACTTTGCAAACGCTTCTTCAAGGGTGTGCGTTAGATCCACTTTGTACCTTTTTACAAAACTGTTCGAAAGATTTCTCTCAAATTTCCATGGATAGATCCGGATCACATGTAGCTGAAACCGCTCTCAAGTCTTTAGCGGCACATGTTCTAGAAAACGGGACTCAGTCTCTTATTGAAGTGACTTTGAATGATATTTGTCAGGTATAAATGTCAAATAGAGTAAAAGGTCATATTAGTCCTTGAGGTTTGGCCAGTTTTGTGACGTTCGTCCAAAGTTTGTTTTTCCGCATCTGGATCCAAAAGATAGAAATCTTGCTATTTTCATCCGGCTCGTTAACTCCATCCATTTTTATCCGATAAGTCAGGGGTCTTTCCTTCTTTTTTGTTAACTTAATGGGAAATTCGATCTTTTCCACTTTATGTACAAGCATTTAGCATAATGTAAAAGTATTAAAAAATCCGAATTGCCCTTGAAGTTAACAAAAAAGACGAAAATATCCCTGACGTAACGGAGAACAATGGATGGAGTTAACGTGCCGGATGAATATGGCAAGATTTCTAATCTTTTAAATCCAGATGCGAAAAAACAAACCTTTGGACGAAAGTAACAAAACTGGCCAAAACTCAGGGACAAGAATGTCATTTTACTCTATCCAATATAATGATCTAAAAATTCTGGTAAAGTTGAGTGAAATTATGAACCGTTACAATAATAGAATGATTGTATTATTGCAGGCAATTGTTGTTAATCCTGTGGATGTGATGGTTAACTGTCATGGATCACATGTTCTTCGAAGTCTTCTTTGTCTTTGTAAAGGGATGCCGTTAGATTCATCGGATTTTCACTCGAAGAAGTCATCTGCTGCTCTTGCACAACGGTTGAATTTCAAGTCTTCTCGATCCGACGGAAGTGGGTCCCACGGATTGCATCCAGGATTTCCTGATATGCTAAAGTTTCTCGTGTCGGAGATACTTAAAGCTGCTAAAAAAGATATTGAACTCTTGCAAGTTGATCAATACGGCAGCTTGGTTTTACAGGTATGTTCTCTTTTCATGCTATTACTTTAGATTCTACGGTGTTTTAACTTTCGATATAGCGTGTGTTTGACTTTGACTTTGACTTTTTGTTGTGACAATATTGTAGACTGCTTTAAAGTTATTGGCTGGAAACGAGCATGAATTGATGCATGCGATTCCCGTTATTCTTGGCTTCAAAGGAAACGTGATAGACAACAATATTGTCAAAAGACTTTTGAGTTTAGTGAAACAACCCGCTTTTAGCCACTTGATGGAGGTTTGACCGTTTGACTATTAATATAATTTATTTTCATTTTCACACATAACTATTTCATTTGTTTCGACATTTATGCTTTCGTAATGCAGGTCATCTTGGAAGTTGCTCCTGACACCTTGTACAAGGAGTTAATATCAAAGGTTTTCAAAGATTCATTATTTGAGATGTCGTCGCACCACTGTGGGAACTTTGTTATCCAAGCGCTAATCTCTCATACTAGAAATGAGGATCATGTAAGCGATTATAGTTTAAAACATTATATATATATTTTAAAATTTTAATAATACATCTCATGGATAATGTGTTTTTTTCTATTATTTTTGGGATCAATCATTATCAAGCGTTGAATGAAAATCTAATCTTTTTGTAATTTCCAGGTGGAGCTGATCTGGAATGAACTTGGCAAAAAATTTAAAGATGTTTTCGGAATGGGAAAATCTGGAGTTATTGCTTCTCTTCTTGCTGCATGCCATAGGCTTAATACTCATGAACAACAAGTATGCAAATTAGTATTAACTATTAATTATTAATTATTAATTAATATAACAAAAGAGGGTGTCTTAGGAATAGTGCCTAAGACAGAGCCTCTATTATTTTATTGTTTATTTTTGCTAAATTTACAAAAATCCCATCCTTTTTTTGTGTGTCCAACCCTCAACTTTTAGCATTGCCACTTGCACCCCATCATCTTTCTAAAAACTTTGTAAAATGTCATTTTGACCCTCTCGAGTTTTACGTACTTATTTTATGTACGTGGGTCAAATATAATACGTTTATGTGCTTATTTTTATGTACGTTTTTGGTTGGTCTAAGTATTGTTTGAAGTCACGACTTGAGTCAAATATAATACTTTTTCACTAGGCTGCATAAATTCGAGTTACTTTACGTTTCGAATCCGCCGCAACGCGTGGTACCATTCTTTAACGTAAAAAAATACTATCTTTTACGTGCTTATTTTTAAGTACGTTTCGTTATAAATCCAAGTTGATACACGTTTCTGAGATAAGTTTTCTGGGTAATGAGTCAGGTCAAATATAATACGTTTTCGTGCTTATTTTCATGTGTGTGTTTAGTTGATCCACGTTTTGATGTAATCTTTGTTCAAAAAAGAGTCGGCAAATATCTGACGGTATAAGTTCGAGTTACTTTAAACTTCGATGCGACGTGGGTCAAAATACTAGCTTAGTATTTTTCATTTGATTTATTATTTTTTAATTGTGGTATCTTTACTCTTTTTTGCAGTGTTGTCAAGCTCTCATTAGTGCTGTATGCATGGAAAATGAGCCCCCTAGATGCATTGTTCCTCGGATACTATTCCTTGATAATTATTTTTACTGCAAGGATAAATCCAACTGGGAATGGCCGAGTGGTGCTAGAATGCATACAATCGGGACGTTGATTCTTCAGACGGTTTTTAGACTCCCTACTGTGCGTGTCCTTTTGTCGTTTTTGCCATGATTATTTGTTAGGATGTATGTTTTTTGGCTTCTCGTTTTCTAATCATTTTGTGTATGTTTGGTGTATGTTATACAGGATTTCATTCATGCGTTTATCTCGAGTATGACATCTTTGGAAGAAAATCAACTTCTTGACACCACAAAGGACTCTGGTGGGGCCAGGGTTATTGAAGCTTTTCTTAATTCTGAAGCTTCTGGAAAACAAAAGCGTAAATTGATCATCAAGTATGTATGCTTATCCCATTTTATGGTGAAAAATAAATTTTAATTATATTTACGGGAATAAATAATGCAAAATAAAACAAACTCTTATATCTTTTACCGATTATAGTAACTCATACGCTTTCATACCGGTTCTAGGAACCATGTTACATTTTATTACTAGTTGTTGTAACATGTAACATGCTCAACCCGTAGCTGATAATTTTTTTCTGAAAAATGTTGATGTAGCGTCTTTTTTCAATCTAGCACATCATTTAAACATTTAAGAGTTATGTTTTAGTATAATCTTTACACTTTACAGAAAGATCATTTTTAAACATTTTTATCGTGTTTTTTTTTGCCATATTTACAACAATGCCATCCATGTTTTTTTTGTATTCTACCCTTCAACTTTTAGCATTGCCACTTACACTCTTAGCTTTCTAAAAGCTTTGTAAAATGTCATTTTGAGCTCCTTGAGTTTTACTTGCTTATTATATGTACGCGGGTCAAATATAAAACGCTTGCGTGCTTATTTTTATGTACGTTTTTGGTTGGCCTACATTTTGTTCGGAAACGAGTCGGGTCAAATATATAATACGTTTTCACTAGGCGATATAAATTCGAGTTACTTTACGTTTCGACTCTGCCGCAACGCGTGGTACCATTCTTTAACGTAAAAAAACACTATTTTCCTACGTGCTTATTTTTAAGTATGTTCCGTTATAAATCCTAGTTGGTTTACGTTTCGACGTAAATTTTCTCGGTAATGAGTCAGGTCAAATATAATACGTTTTTGTGCTTATTTTCATGTGTGTTTTCAGTTGGTTTACGTTTTGACATAAGTTTTGTTCGAAAACGAGCCGGGTTAAATATGTGACGCTATAAGTTTGAGCTACTTTAAGTTTGACGCTAAAATACTATTTGTCAGTACTTTTAATATGTGCCACATCAGCAATTTAAGGATTAAACCAAATTATATTTATGTCAGACGCTAAAATTGTTAATGTTTAGTTTTCTTACTTGCTTTATGTTGGTTTTAAAGATTCAAAGGGCATTTTGGGGAACTTTCCGTACTTCAATCGGGTGCCTTTACAGTAGACAAATGCTTTGATGTGAGTAGTGTCGCTTTGAGAGAAACGATCGTATCAGAAATGTTAGAAGTGCAAGCAGAGCTTTCAAAAACAAAGCAGGGCCCACATCTCTTGAGGAAATTTGATCTCGATGGGTACTTTTTCTTTCCTTTCTACATTTTAAGTAAAAAAAAGAGTTAACTGCCATTTTCGTCCCTGTGATCTGTTCACTTAATCACTTTTGCCATTTTAGTCCAATTTTAAAAAATGAACCAGTTTCCTCCCTGACATACACATACTGGAAACGTGCCACTTCAGTCCAAAAATTAAAACCCAGTTAAGTAAGACAAGTTTAAAGAAGGGTATTTTTGTCCTTTCATAAAATACAGTAAAAATAAAAGAAATAATAAAGGACAAAAATAGCCTTTATTAAACATGTCTGATTTAACTGGGGTTTAATTTTTGGACTGAAGTGGCACGTTTCCAGTTTGTCAGGGAGGAAACTGGTACATTTTTGAAAATTGGATTGAAATGGCAAAAAAAAAAAACAAACCACAGGAAAAAAATGGCAGTTAACTCTAAAAAAAATTACTTTTCGATCGCAAAAAGCATTGAGTTTTATGAGTTTTATTCTTTCAACAGGTATGCAAAACGACCGGATCAATGGAAGTCAAGACAAACTTCAAGAGAATCTACATACAACGATTTCATTTCTACTTTCGGATCAAACACGACAAAATCATCATATAAAGAAGCAAACTACTCAACACATGATCGTTCACATGATCGTCCAAAATCACAGCAAGAGAAGCTCAAAGATATGAGAAAAGAGATCAATGCTCAACTAACTTCTTCTCACACTCCGTTCCTAGCTAATAAACCTTTTAAATCGTCGGGCCAAAAACGCCACTCGGATGGAAACGAAAACCGTCCGGCGAAATTCACCAAACACACCACGGAAGACGTTGCAAAAAGCAAGAAAATCACATCGGAAAAGAAAGCACGACGGTTGACTTAACTGAAGCGTAACCGAAGGTATAAGATTGTTATCTTATTAATATATCAAATGTCGGGTTCGACTCGTTTAGTCATATTTTCAGAATTTTGCTCACTTCAGCAAGTTATGATGGTTGAAAGTGTGATAGATGACTAGTATTCGCATTTCTAAACTGCTTGTTACATATAAAAACAAGGGTAGATGCACGGTACCCCTGACCGCGGAAGGGATTCCCCTTCCCAAGCTAGCGACCCAGCAACGCTGCTTGGTGGTGAATACCCTACCGGGTGGGCAATTTGGTGAACCAGGGCTCGAACCTGCCCACACCAGTTTGTAACGGGTGCTGGTGGCCACTGGGCTGACACCCAATGGTTGCTTGTTACATATAAGTCGGAATAGGAAGTTATGAACTACTTTAAGATAAACAAAGCTAGAGTTTTAGTAACTAAACTGCAACAAATTAAAAAATAAATAAATAACAATCTGCATTGACCGAAACTGGTCCACGACTTGCTTATGATTTTACTTGTTTGGATCGGATTTGATCCGCTTGGAGGTATGCTTCTGAAGCTTGATTTCACTTTCTTGAAAGGCTCATTTACACCCGAAACCAGTTTGACCCAAACTGATTCCAACCCGACCCAAATCGCCACTTTGTATATCGGTCTTTACTCTTGTTACGGAAACCGGTTTGAACCTAAACTGTTTGGTTCCCATAGGTTTGATCCCTTAGAATTGGACTCATTTTCTCATTGAGCGAAGGGTACGAAATAAATCAGATTGATTAAAAGCACTATGTGAAATATTCGGTTTTTTCCTCTTCCTCTATCCCATAGGTACAGTGTTTGAATCAATCGAGAACCTTTTCTTCTGTCTGAATCGATATTATTCCATTCCACTTCCTTCCCGATACCTCTCAAGGAAAATATCGAATTGGATCCTAAATTGACGGGTTAGTGTGAGCTTATCCATGCGGTTATGCACTCTTCGAATAGGAATCCATTTTCTGAAAGATCCTGGCTTTCGTGTAACCTAAACCAATTTGTATAGCATTTGAATATTTTTTTCAATAACCGATTTATGACCTGAAGTCCTGAACTGGTTTTGACCAAACGGATTTGGTATACAACTCACCATTTTTACAAAAAAAAAAAAAAAAAAAGAAAAAAGGAACTGAAATGAACCCATCATTAGCAATGTTTCGAAAATTGAATCCCTTTTTGAACTGGTTCTTCTACTGCTTTCTCTGTTTGATTGGGTCTAAACATTTGATAACACCATATAATTACTTAAAAATATGAAAAATATAAAATCACAAAGATGCTAAATGCAAAATTAATAATCACAAAGACTAGTGTGTTTTTTTACCAAGGTTGTAAAAATCGCGAGACTCTGGTTGGTCGATGGGGTATCGACTAGCAATTAATCAGGAATACAAGTCTTATATTAAAGTGTAATTCAACTGAAAATATGATGCGAAGTGTGTTTTCGATTGCCGCCTCATACCAACTCACCATGGGGGGCGTCAAACACCACTCCTCCATGTTAGTGGAGGGCGCCAATCTCTTCTTCGCGAACCGAATGACGAATGACGATGTGAATGGGTTTGAGAGATAGGGTCCACCTCAATCTAGCCAATCACATTGTTTTTCTTTTTAATTTTTTAATTATTTCACTACACCTATTTATTGGGTAATTTAGTTATTGCTCAAGTTCCTACATGAAACATAAACCATTTAGGGGCTGTTTGTTTCAGCTCTTAATGGGCTCTTACTGGTTCAACACTTAATAGTTCAGTCTGTTTGTTTCGCGAGCAAATGTTTTAATGGTTCAAACATTTGCCTTTGAATGGTTAAACATTATACCAAGTCTGAATGGTTAAGACCTCTTTATTTGAATTGGTCAGACATTTGTCTCTGAATGTAGTAACTGGAAGGGTACAAGTACCGGTAGTCGGAACGTCCTGTCTAGGTTGGCATTCGTATAAATCCAATATAACGGACCAGTTTGCCTACCTGGGGACCAACGATGAGAGTACGAAGGACCTATTAGGCCAAAGCATGCCACACCAAACGTCGTTCGAACTAACCTACTTTGAGGTGTCACCGTGTCTACACCTGGACACATTCCGAATATCACACGTTGTATACATATTTCTCGATTTTCTCCGGGTTTTAGTGTACGCAACCAGGCAAACCCATGCGAACCATATGAAAAACCGGTATTCATGGGGGCCCACATGATTACAAAGGTAAAGTATGGCGGCATGTAGGGCCTAATGGCGAGCAAAGCCCAAGACATCCTATGGATGTAGTAGATTTATTTTTCTATAATTATTTTATGAATGTTCATTCCTAATGCGACCCATGATCCTAAAAGCATCCAACTCATACTCTTGACATGTATTCCTTATAAATGTCTTCTAACCACGCCCGTAGGAAGATGAGAGCAGGAAAAGCATGGCTGCCCTAATCGCTCAACAAATGGCTGCAGTAATACCCAACATTGTAATCCAAGTACAACAAGCACTTACCGCTAATCCTGTCAATCAAGAAAACCAAAACATTATCAACTCTCCCCCAAATACCACTAAATGCACCTACAAGCATTTCAAATCATGCGACCCTCTGAAATACAAAGGGACTGAAGGCGTCACCGCTCTCCTCCATTGGTTTGAAGAAATGGAGAACACCTTTCTAAATTGCGATTGTCCCGATGATCGAAAAGTGCGTTATGCTACTGGTCGTTTATATGGAATAACACTTACTTGGTGGAATACAGAGAAGGCCAAACGAGGTGTTGAAGATGCTATGACTTTAACTTGGAACGAATTGAAGGAAATCATGACCAGACGATTTTGCCCAAGGAGCGAAATCAAGAAATTAGAAGATGAATTTTATTCGTTGAAGCAAAAGGAAGGAGACCACACCACATACAACAAAAGATTCCTCGAGTTACATCAAATGGTTCCCAACATGTTCACTCCCCTCTACCGTTTGATCGAGCATTACATTCGTGGTCTTCCGTCAAAGATTCAAGACTCTGTAATAAGTTCCTCGCCTGCAACTTTGGAAGCAGCAATGGAGCTAGCAACAGCACTCACCGAGAACCGAATTCGGAACAATGACTTCAAGGAGCAGAAGAAGAAGGATAAAGCACCGACTGAAACCTCCGACTACACCCAAACCGAATCCCCTTCTCAACCCAACTCTAAGAGAAAAAGAGACGGACAACTTTTCGCTGCTATCCAACGAAATCAACCAATTTCACACGCCATACCCATCCAAGCTATCCCAATCACTCAAGTGGCACCCAACTCAACCTACCCAAATAAGAAACCATATCTTGGACCTCACCCTCGATGCAACAACTGTTTTTATCACCATCCCCTTACCTTACCTTGTCGACTATGTGCAACTTGTGGACGCTATGGTCATTTGAGCAAGGTTTGCCGCACCTTTCAAAACCAAATCTCTTCCCCTACTCAAACCATGGCCCAAACCTATCAACCACCCCAATACCCCATGTTCCCATATGTTCGAGCTTGTTTCAATTGTGGCGACCCTACCCACTTTAGAAACACATGCCCTCAATTGGTTAACGTCATCAACGCTCAAGCCCAATCAAACCCAGTTAACCAAGTAAACCAAGGAAACCCAACCGCTAGGCCACCAGCAAGAGGAAGAGTCTTCAACATCAACGCCAATCCGGTCGAAGATAATGACGGCCCAAGCGAAGATACTCAACTAGTCCTTTTCACCGAAAATCCAGATTCAACTCCTATCGTTTAGTTTTAGGTTTTTCTTTATCACATAGAACCAAACATAACTTAAGGATAAAGCCAATGAAACTTTGACGAGAATACGGTGGATACGCCGCTGGTACTTCCTATATATAAGTATTCTTGTCAAAGGATCAGAAGCATTATCTGGCGGTTATGAGAGGTTCCATGTGTAGACTGTATGAGTAATTATTGTTTATTATTTTCAGTACATGCAATACGATCGGCTCCGTTTGATTGAGCCTTGATCGCACAGACAATTTCATTTTCAGTACATGCAATACGATCGGCTCCGTTTGATTGAGCCTTGATCGCACAGACATTTTTCATTTTCAGTATTTATGAGTTTGTTGTATTGGTTGTAGAGTCACATAGGACTAATCATAATTCACTGATAAAACCAATGAAAATTTGACGAGAGTATGGTGGATACGCCGCTGGTACTTCCTATATATAAGTATTCTTGTCAAAGGATCAGAGGCATTGTCAGACGGTTATGAGAAGTTCTATGTAGGATTTAGTAGTTTCTTGGTAACTAATCATAACTTGTGGATAAAACCAATGAAAATTTGGCAAGAATATGGTGGATACGCCACTGGTACTTCCTATATATAAGTATTCTTGCCAAAGGATCAGAGGCATTATCAGGCGGTTATGAGAAGTTCCATGTAGGATTTAGTATTGCCTTGGTTGAAATTTGTGTTACATTTATATCATCTTGCTATTTAAAGAAAATGGATTGTGATCCATTTCTATATAAACTAACCTCTCCATCATAACAAACGAGAGAGGAACTGCCACCATTCAAACATATATGCTATCAGAATGTGGATTCAAATATTTAGCTGTTGTGTTTATTTATGTTCAAATATTAGCTGTTGTGTTTATTTATGTTCCATGTAGGTTGTAGTATTAGAAGTTTTGCCTTAGGATATAACCATACCCTTCCAAACATATCCAAACTCTTATGCATGATATCATAGTTAGCGAATCAATTTTGCTTATCAATACTTATACAGTAGGCAACAAAAAGCGATTCCTGTAATAGGGTACTTAACCCTTACAAGGAACGTTACCGCCTCAAACAAAAACTTAAAACCTTACATTTTCTAAGCATGTAACTGTCAAACTAAACACCATCATTCTTTTCGTCAAATATATCACTATTTAAATTTCGGGACGAAATTTCTAAAAAGCAGGGGATACTGTAACATCCGTCAAAAACGGATTTTTACCAAACCCGCTCCGTTTATTAACCGAACAATCAGTTAAAAATTTCGTTGCGAGTTTAATGCCCAAAATAATTTTAAATGATACATAATCAGTTATTATATTGGAATATATAATTTGTTTTTGAAAAACTGTTAAAAATAAGAAAATAAAAATGTTTTGGCACGGACGGGTTTCGAACCCGGGTCAGTCAGCCGGTCAACACAGGACTTAACACTTAACACTTAAACCACTGCGCCACTGATGTTTCTTGTTAAATGTTAGAATCATTTAATTGATAACATGTCTTTCCGAATTCAAAAACCGGCGCCCAAATGCAGTCGTCGGAAATCCCGGCGATCTCGCCAAGAATTTACGAGTTTTTCAGTTATAACGTAAACTTTAACTCATCATCGGTTATAACCGACGTCTGAGTCCGCGACACCAACTATAACCGCCGGAGAAATTATAACCGACGAATCAAGTCGGAAATCGGACCAAGTTCATCGATAACCTGCCTTATAAATACCCCCTCGAACCTCTGCAAACATTTTCGCTCAAAACTGCACCCTTTCTCGGCGAAAACTCACTCGCCGGAATATTTCTGTATCTCGCCGGAAAACCGAGCCCTCCATTTCTGAGCCTTACTGAACCCCCTGAGCTTATACCGAAGTCACCCACGTCCTTTGTAAGCTTTCTGAAGACTCGCTGCTGCAAGACACACGACGCCGGAACCTGTTGCTGTCGCCGGAGTTTCGCCGGAAAAACAGAGGAAACCAGTCGGTATACCTCACGCCTAATTTCTTCATACTTTTTATTTAATCTCACTTGTAATTAACTAAAGAACGCTAAAGAAACCGATTAAAACATTGAACCAGTCGGATTTCCGATTCTGGTTAAAAACGGACGAAGAAGACGAAGTTCGGTAACATATAAGTATAATTAAAATCAAGTTATAACTCGGGTTAGACACACAGTCCAGCGGTGGACTGTGTGCACATTAAACACACTAACGTCTCGAGTTCGAATCTTGTTCCACACACGCTGCCTTAATAAAAACAACTGAACCGGATTCATTTTATGTATATGTTAAGTATATTAATAACCGGAATAATAACCAAGTTAGACACACAGTCCAGTGGTGGACTGTGTGTATGTTTAATCACAGGACACGAGTTCGAGTCCGGTCTTCTGCACCGACTCGGACAATTATCTATCTTTTTAAATAAGTCAGAAATGAAAATACTTAGTTTGTATTTAAGTATAATAAAAATCGGATTATATAACATGTTAAACACACAGTCCAGCGGTGGACTGTGTGTTAGCATAAACCACAGGTCCCGGGTTCGAGACCTGTGGAGCGCACCGAGTCTTGGATTAAAATCGTTTTTAGAAAATAAAGGATTTTCTGTTTAACCTAATTAATATATAAATATAATTAAAAACAGAAATATTTCGGGTTAGACACGTAGCTCAGTTGGTAGAGCTGCGTGCACGTGTACGGGAGGTCTCGAGTTCGAGCCTCACTCAGCGCACAATTATACAAGCGAACCGGTCAAAGTCAAAGTCAACGGTCAACGGTCAACTGTAGCAAAAAAAATCAAATTTTTTATTATTTTTATTTATTTATTTTATTTAAAAATCAATTAAAAATACTTAAAAATAACATTTTCAAGGTTATAAAATAGCCTTGAACTCACAAAAATACACCCAACAATCCTACTAAAATGGATTAATAAAATCCGTTTACTTACCGAACCATAATGCTATTTATCTAGGTTAATTTCACTCGTGGTTAAAACCACTTCGCGTGCATTCAACATCATCAACCGAACGCACCCACTGTGAGTGAATCTTACAACTCCCCCTTTTTAATTACACGTTTTGGGGTGTGTCATGTGTCACAAAATAATTAACTCGTTTATTTAAACTTGTGCCATACCATATCGTGATCTAAACTTAGATTGTTTATATTGTTGTGATTACTTATTTCATTTTGTCAAATTATATGAAATTCATTCATTAAGCCCATCAGTTCCTCGTGGGAGACGAGTTGAACAACGCGTGCCTCAAAACCAATCCATTATTGTTCATGTGCGTATCATTGAGTTTATATTGTTTGTAGTTATGTCTTTCATATTATCATGTTTATGCAATTCATTCATTAGGTCCATCAGTTCCTCGTGAGAGACGAGTAGAGCAACGCGTGCCTCTAAATGTTCCATTATTGTTCATGTGTGCTTTATTTAATATCTAATGATTGTTGAAAAAGTTTACATCTATTTTTACTCATGTGTGGTTGTGCACTCATTTCATAATCAATTAAATAAACTTGTTCAAATGTTTTCCATAGGATTCACTCGCCAACTTTTTGTTGATCCAAAAAACCTTTTTACACATGATACAGGTGAACAGGATGAAGCAAAGGAAAACATAGGAAATGCCTTAGAAGAAAACAAAGAAGCTTAGATTGATGTTAGGTCATGATGTAATTATAGTTTTAAATTTCCTATTAAATTGTATTTAATGAATATGAAACGTATAATAAATGTCATGAGCTTTGATGATAACCCAATCATGCCCCGGTCACCTTTTCCGCTGCGGGTCGGGGTGTGACAGCATGAATCTCATGCAAGTTCGACCGAACTTGGTCTCCATCAGCTCCCATTTTTTCCATCTCCTATAAATACTCAGCTCATCCCTCTCATTTGCACTTGCTGACCAAGTTCGCTCAGAGCTCCCTCATTCCAAATCTCTCGTGTTCTAAGTAAGAAACGACCCGATTTCGAGTACAACAACATTTATCAACAACCAACAAAGGTTTGCAACGATTTTGCACAAGGATCTACCTTCGTTTTCATCAAAACCCATTCTTTTACGAAAATCTTCATCTTTTACTTCAAAACTTCTATTTTTAACTTATATCTACACAATACGAGTTCGTTTGGTGTTAGAGAGGCTTCCCAAACACGAGATCTGCAAGATCTCGGCTTGTAAGTTCTAGATCTAAGAAAACCTTTGATAAATATCGATTTTGACCCAAATACGGACTTTTGAGGATGTTTTGTTCATTTCTGATATGAAACGAAGCATCTATCATTCAAGATCCCAGATCTGGAATTACAAGGACGTTTATGTTGGTTTACACAAGCCGGACTCACCCGAACGAACCCCGAGTTTGCCCAGATTAGCCCACGCTTTTGTAAAACGGCTAAAACTGCTCTAAAAGACCTCTCCGACCCAAGTTTGCTCATTAGCACATGGTTGGAGGGATGAACACTCGATTTACTCAGCAAACGACGCGAAAACACAAGATTTTGGACCCGAAAACATCAAGTTCGCTCGAGAATCACCAGTTCCCCAAGTCAAGTTCGACCGAACTTGGGTACTTTTCACCAAGTTTTCTTGCAAGTTCGCCCGAACGTGCATAGTTTCTTAGGAAACTATACAAGTTCGCCCGAACTTGTCTCCTCAGTAAGGATTCTCCACAAGTTCGCCCGAACTTGACAAGATTCCCAAGAATCTCATCAAGTTCGACCGAACTTGGCTCATAACTCACCAGAATTACACAAGGTCGCTCGAACATGTGTGTTTACACACAAGTTCGCCCGAACTTAGCCACTGCTCAACTCAGAATTCACCGTCTCGGCTTTTCGGAAGATTGATACACTTCTGAACGTTTACAGGCTGATCCGGCGCACTCCGCAACTTCTCCGCAGAATCTCCTACTTACCTTTACCCACCCACATTGAGTATACTTGACACATTTTTGTTTTAACACCTTTTTGGGTGTTACATACGTTCCTATAGTAAAATCACATCACAAATCAAAACTGTTTATCACACGCGAATAATCTGATTGTATATGCTCAATACGTGATACTAGAAACATGTGACTAGGACTTATTTTCGTTAACTTGCCTCCTTAGCTAGTATGGTACTATAGTGTGGCTTACACCCGACGTGGTCTAGTTAGGATGGACGCGCAAGCCTTCTCACGGTAGTTAGCATGAGAAATGAGCCTATGTTATGTTAAGTGTTTTGGTGTATCATGATATGTAATTAGATTGTTTCGCAAACGCTTTCTCGACTATGCTAGTATTATTCAAACTCGTATGCTCACCTCTACTTAATTGTATTGACTTGTATTTTAATGTATGTAATAGGATGAGGATTTTGTAGCTTGGATGCTTGGATGTGGCTTGCGTAGTTTAGATTTGTTTTATTTTAATTAGTTCCAAGTGTAATAAATCTAGGGGAGATCGGATCAGATTTTACTGTTTAAGGGATTTTGTTAATGTAATGATTGTTTAAGGATATTATGAGTTTAATAGTATGGGATGTTAAATGTTGATTTACTATCTTTAAATAATTGTTATGGAATCTCTTGAGTTCGCCTAGTGCCACTACCCTAATGATTTCGCCATCGGTTGGGGTGTGACATCTGCAATTTCTATCTCTCTCACTAAATTTTGGAATGGCTAACCTTACTCAGCATGTAACATGAGTTTATACATCACACGACATGGGTTAAGCCTATCTCCAAGCCCATTTCATTTCTGAACTCACTAACCATATAAACACAATGCTAAGTCTGTTACAATATATCCAAAGACAATGTCTATTAAGCTGGTGTCACATAATATGCACCAATAGACTCCCACTTGACCATAGCTTCATAGGTTAACTTCAACTTCATATATCATTCAGTCTTTTGGTCTTTGGTAGCTTAATGTCACGCCCGCACAAATTCAGCCCACAATTTCAGCAATCTAGAAGATTCCGGGGCCATCCAGTCGCATTTAGAGTTGCCCGGAAGGTTTCGGAACAACCCGTATCATTCCAGCAACATGGAGGTACAATAAGGACCAAAATTCAGCAAGGAAGGATCTAGAGAATGCTGGACAAATCTGCCATAAAAATCTGCCATGGAAATCTCTAGAAACTTAGAGAAATATCATGATATTATATAGCAAATATCTTAGATATTTTGGGTTGATATTTTGTATGGAGTGTTCTAGATATAGAACACTCTAGATAGGCAACACTGTAGTATAAATAGATGATTTGGGGTCTCATTTGAGACATCCCCAAAACTTGTAAACATCTAGCACTTGAAAGCACTCTTTGTATAATACAAAGCCTTTAACTTGAATACTTGTGTTCAAGTATTACAAGCAACATTCTTGCGATCCAACGTTCCCTTTAGCAACTTTAATAACCAAAACCCAACGACACTAAGTCGGCTAGGCTTACTTAGACCGTGTTCTAAGGCCGCACGCGAGTTGAATAACTAACTCCGTGACATTAAGCTACAAACAATTTTTGACATCAACATTTATATCACAACCTATGTCTTTTGACAGTGTTGAGTTTAATTATTTTAAAGAAAAAATAACGGTGACCAAAATATAACTTAAGAGGAACCTTCTTTAGAAAAGGTGCAAAAGGCATGATCAATCTAACTTCAGCTAAAACTAAATGAGAGAGAATGTATTTCAGATCTGAAACAGAATGAAAATTTATACATCATAATGCACATTAAAATTAAGTTGCTAATATTCAAAGGCGGTTCTTTTTTAACTTGCCAAACAAACAACAGTAATTCGGTGTGTCCTGGTTTTTCATTTGATGTACTTAGCTCAACATATTATCTTAAGTCATGAGACTTGATTTGCTTTATGAGTGTCTTCTTATATTTGGTCTCCCCGGAGCAGCCACTAATGAGCACCTAAAACCAAATATTTGATGACGAATACCTGATTAGCAACCTATATTGTGAAAGCGAAGTTAACTACTACCTAAAACCAGTTTTTGTACTATTTGTAACAAAAAGTGTTTCACATACACTAATTACCATGATTGACATGTTCCTGTTAACCAATACCCCCCCCCCCCCCAACCCACACACACAAAAACTTTTACTTTTCGTCTAGAAAACATTATATTCCAATGCGCAACTATACATAGATAATGGGAGGAGAACCTTGTCGGTTTTGTTGTTGTGGTTGTGGTTGATGCTTGTTTTTCTCTTCCTATGAGCAGGTTTGGCATGAAGTCCAACACGCCTATGACAAGACACTTAATATATGGCCATCCTTCATGGTTATTTTGATTGAGCAGTTTTGGCATGAAATCTTTAAGAGTAACTAGCTCAAGCCATGCAAAGCTGAAGAACAAACATCATGCTCAAACAATAAATGATCAACTCTAGAACACTAATTTGCTTGATAAATATACACATGTGTATGCCAAAGTGAACTGTTAAATTTGTAAACAATATGTATTCCTTTTAATTGCAAGTTGCACGTACCTGAATTCATTTACTTTTGCAGGCTGTAGGACATGAAATGAATGTGCTAGACCTGCCAAATCCTAAAGAAGCCAAGAAAATTAGTAACATGAAACACAAAATAATGATGAATTTATTATTTTAATGAAAAACAGATACACGATAATCTGCATCAACGATGACCGAGTTCACAGTATTAAGTTAATTAAAAATGTTGTTGAATATTCAAATATACAACTTAGGATTGAATGATGGTTTTGTAACACCCCGACCCGCAGCGGATAAGGTGATCGGGGCATGATTGGGTTATCATCAAAGCTCATGACATTTATTAAATGTTTCATATTCATTAATACAAATTAAATGAAAGTTTACAATGATTGCTACAACATGATCTAACTAACAATCTAACTCCTTTGTTCTCTTCTAAGGCAATCCTATGCTATCCTTGCTTCGACCTGTTCACCTGTATCATGTGTAAAAGGTTTTTGGATCAACATAATGTTGGCGAGTGAATCCTATGGAAAACATTTGAACAAATTATTTAAATTGATTATGAAAAATGTGCACAACCAAACATGAGTAAAATTAGATGTAACTTGATCCATAATCATAAGATGTTAAATGAAAACACTCATGAACAATAATGGAACAATTAAAGGCACGCGATGCTCAACTCGTCTCTCACGAGGAACTGAGGGGCCTGATGAATGAATTGCATAAACATGATAATATGAATAACACAACTACAAACAATATAAACTCAATGAAAACACACATGAACAATAATGAATTTTAAATTGAAGCACGCGATGTTCTACTCGTTTCCCACGAGGAACTGATGGGCTTATTGTATGAGTTTCATGTAATTTGACAAACAGAAAATAAATCACAACAATAAATCAATCTAAGATTAAGTCATGATATGGTACGGCACAAGTTTAAATAAATAAATTAATAAATTCATAACACATGACACACCCCAAAACGTGTAATTTAAAAGGGGGAATTGTAAGATTCACTCACAGTGGGTGCGTTCGGTTGATGATGATGAATGCACGCGAAGTGGTTTTAACCACGAGTGAGATTTAACCTAGATAAATCGCATTATGGTTTGGTGAGTAAACGGATTTTATTAAACTATATTAGTAGGATTGTTGGGTGTATTTTTGTGAGTTTGAAACTATTTTCTAATCTTAAAAATGTTATTTTTAAGTATTTATAATTGATTTTTAATTAAAATAATTAAATAAAATAAATAAAAAAAATTATTATTTTTCTGACCGTTGACCGGCCGGTTGACCGTTGACCTGACCGTTGACCGGTTCGTTGACAGTTTATTGTGCGCTGAGTGAGGCTCGAACCCGAGACCTCTCGTACGCGTGCACGCAGCTCTACCAACTGAGCTACGTGTCTAACCCGTTATATATCCGATTTTAATTATATATATACACTAATTATTTTAAACAGAAATCCTTTTTATTTTAAAAACGGTTTAAACGAAACGATCATGCACACCACAGGTCTCGAACCCGGGACCTGTGGTTCAATCCAACACACAGTCCACCGCTGGACTGTGTGTTCAACATGTTATAGTATTCGGTTTTTATTATACTTAAATACAAAATAGATATTTCCTTTTCTGCCTTATTTAAAAGAAAAGATAATTGTCCGAGTCGGTGCTGAGGACCGGACTCGAACTCGTGACCTGTGATATAAACAAACACACAGTCCACCGCTGGACTGTGTGTCTAACTTGGTTATTGTTTCGGTTATTAATATACTTAACATATATCTTAGGCGATCCGGTTCAGTAAACAAAAAAAATGGATTTTATTAAGGCAGCGTGTGTGAGACGGGATTCGAACTCGAGACGTTTTGCGTTTTATATGTGCACACAGTCCACCGCTGGACTGTGTGTCTAACCCGATTAATTTCTTGATTTATATTATACTTATATGATAACGAGAGAGCGTCGTCTTCTTCACTGAAAGAATAACCAGAATCGGTGTTCGACTAGATCAAGATTTTAAATCAGTTTCTTAGCGTTTTAGGTTAATTATTGGTAATATGGAAGTAAAAAGAAAGGAAAATAAGCGTGAGGTATACCGACTCGTTTCCTCTGTTTTCCGGCTGAACTCCGGCGACAGAAAAACAACTCCGGCGACGTGTTCCTTGTAGTAGCTAGTCCCCAGAAAACTTGGAAAAAGGTAAGGGTGACTTCGGTGAAGGTTTAGGGGATTCAATAAAGCTCAGGGATCAAAACACGGTTTTCCGGCGAAAAACAGGAAAGTTCCGGCGAGTGAAAATACGCCGTGAAAAGGTGTGATTTTTGTGCGAAAGTGTTTGTAGACGGTTGTGGTTGAATTTATAGGGAAAAATGAAATGTATTTGGTCTGATTTCGGACTGGGTTCGTCAATTCAAGTTTTCCGGCGGTTTTGAATTTGGTCGCGGACTTCAAACATCGGTTATAACCGATATGTGATTAAAGGTTTACGTTATAACGTAAATTAGTGTTAAGGCTCGCGTATAATCCGGGATTCCGACGACTGAATCGTTTGGGCGCCGATTTTGAATTCAAAATGTTATTATATCAATAAAATGATTGAAACATATAACAAACAGAACAAGCGGCGCAGTGGTTTGTGTGTGAGTTGTTAAGTCACTTAGTGACTCGGTACAGACCCGGGTTCGAAACCCGGCTGTAACAAATCATTTTTATTTTGCGTTTTTTGACAGTTTTTCAAAAACTAAATATATGTTCGCGTATAATAATTGATTACGGACCGTTTAAAAATATTTTGGGCATTTAATTCGCAACGAAAATTTTGACTGACTGTTCGGTTGATAAACGGAGCGGGTTTGGTAAATCCGTTTTTTGACGGATGTTACAGTATCCCTGCTTTTTAGAAATTTCGTCCCGAAATTTGAATAATGATATATTTTGACTAAAAAGGATGATGACGTTTTGTTTGACAGTTGTATGCTCAGAAAAATGAAGGTTTAAGTTTTTGTTCGAGGGCGGTAACGTTCCTTGTAAAGGTTAAGTACCCTATTCAGGAATCGCTTTTTGTTGCCTACTGTATGAATATTGATAATCAGGAAATGATTCTCTAAAAATGATATCATACATAAGAGTTTAGATACGTTTGGGAAAAATATGGTTATATCCTAAGGCAAAACTTCTAACACTACAATCTACATGATACATGAATAAAAACACAACAGCTGATATCCAAACATGAATGAACACATCAGCAAATATTTGAACGTGAATAAACATAACAGCAAATATTCGAACATGAATGAACACATCGGCAAATATTTGAACATGCATAAACACAACAGCAAGTATTTGAACATGAATAAACACAACAGCAAAAATTCGAACATGAATAGACACATCAGCGAATGAATAAACACAATAGCCAATATTCGAACATGAATAGACACATCAGCGAATATTTGAACATGAATAAACACAACAGCAAATATTTGAATCCACATTCTGATAACATATATGTTTGAATGATGAAAGTTCCTCTCTCGTTTGTTATGATGGAGAGGTTAATTTATGTAGAAATGGAACACAATCCAATCTCTTTAAATAACATGATGATATAAATGTATCACAAATTCCAACCAAGGCAATAATAAATCCTACATGGAACTTCTCATAACCGTCTGATAATGCCTCTGATCCTTTGGCAAGAATACTTATATATAGGAAGTACCAGCGGCGTATCCACCATATTCTTGTCAAATTTTCATTGGTTTTATCCACAAGTTATGATTGGTTACCAAGAAACTAATAAATCCTACATAGAACTTCTCATAACCATCCGTTAATGCCTCTGATCCTTTGACAAGAATACTTATATATAGGAAGTACCAGCGGCGTATCCACCATATTCTTGTCAAATTTTCATTGGTTTTAACAGTGAATTATGATTAGTCCTATAACTCTACAATCAATACAACAAACATAAATTACTGAAATGAAACATATCTGTGCGATCAAGGCTCAATCGAACGGAGCCGATCGTATTGCATGTACTGAAAATGAAATTGTGTGCTCAAGGCTCAATCAAACGGAGCCGAACATATTGAATGTACTGAAATTGAAATTGTGTGCTCAAGGCTCAATCAAACGGAGCCGAACATATTGCATGTACTGAATATGAATAACTTAACCACACAAACAGCCTATGCATGGAACCTCTCATAACCGCCTGATAATGCCTCCGATCATTTGACAAGAATACTTATATATAGGAAGTACCATCGGCGTATCCACCATATCCTTGTCAAATTTTCATTGACTTTATCCGCAAGTTATGGTTAGTTCGATGCGACTCTACTACAAACACCACAACCACAAGATACTGATAATGAAATTGTATGTGTGCTCAAGGCTCAATCAAACGGAGCCGAGCGTATTGCATGAACTTGAAATGTGAATAAATCTGTGTACTCAAGGCTCAATCCAACGGAGCCGAGCATATTGCATGAACTGGAAATGAGAATAAATCTGTGTACTCAAGGCTCAATCAAACGGAGCCGAGCATATTGCATGTACTGAAATGAGAATAAATATGTGTACTTAAGGCTCAATCAAACGGAGCCGAGCATATTGCATGTACTGAAATGAGAATAAATATTACGTAAACCGATCAAGGCTCAACAAACGGAGCCGATCGTGCGGGCACACCCTGATCAACCCATAATAAAATGGGGATCAAACTCAACCTCGATGGATGGGGAGCTGCGGCCTCAGCAAAATCGTATACTGAAAACAATATATAATATATAATATCCAATGATTTCTCTAACAGTCTACACATGTGATAAAGAAAGACATAAGACTAAACAACAGGAGTTGAATCTGGATCTTCGGCGAAGAGGACTAGCTGAGTATCTTCGTTTGGGCCGTCATTATCTTCGACAGGGTTGGCGTTGATATTGAAGACTCTTCCTCTTGCTGGTGGCATAGTGGTTGGGTTTTCTTGGTTTACTTGATTAACTGGGTTTGATTGGGCTTGAGTGTTGATAACGTTTACCAATTGAGGGCATGTGTTTCTAAAGTGGGTAGGGTCACCACAATTGAAGCAAGCTCGAGCATATGGGAACATGGGGTGTTGGGGTTGGTGATAAGTTTGGGCCATGTTTTGAGTAGGGGAAAAGGGTTGGTCTTGAAAGGTGCGACAAACATTGCTCAAATGACCATAACGTCCACAAGTTGTACATAGCCGGCAGGGTAAAGTAAGGGAATGATGATAAAAACAGTGGTTGCATTGAGGGTGAGGTCCAAGATATGGTTTCTTATTTGGGTAAGCTGAATTGGGTGCCACTTGGGTGATTGGGACAGCTCGGATGGGTATAGCGTGAAAAACGGGTTGATTTCGTTGGGTAGCAGCGAAAAGTCGCCCGACTCTTTTTCTCTTAGGGTTGGGTTGAGAAGGGGATTCGGGTTGAGAAGGGGATTCGGGTTGAGAAGGGGATTCGGTGGTTTCAGTTGATTCTTTATCCTTCTTCTTCTCCTCCTTGAAGTCCTTGTTTCGGATTCGGTTCTCGGTGAGCTCTGTTGCTAGCTCCATTGCTGCTTCCAAAGTTGCAGGCTTGGTACTTATCACAGGGTCTTGAATCTTTGACGGAAGACCACGAATGTAGTGCTCGATCAAACGGTAGAGAGGAGTAAAACATGTTGGGAACCATTTGATGTAATTCAAGGAACCTTTTGTTGTAGGTGGTGTGGTCTCCTTCCACTTGCTTCAATGAGTAAAATTCATCTTCTAACTTCTTGATTTCGCTCCTTGGACAAAATCGTCTGGTCATGATTTCCTTCAATTCATTCCAAGTTAGGGACATAGCATCTTCCACACCTCGTTTGGCCTTCTCTGTGTTCCACCAAGTAAGTGCTATCCCATATAGTCGACCGGTAGCATAACGCACTTTGCGATCATCAGGGCAATCGCAATTCAGAAAAGTATTCTCCATTTCTTCAAACCAATGGAGGAGTGCGGTGACACCTTCAGTCCCTTTATATTTCGGAGGGTCGCATGATTTGAAATGCTTGTAAGTGCATTTAGTGGTGTTTGGGGAAGAGTTGAAAATGTTTTGGTTTGCTTGATTGACAGGATTATTGGTAAGTGCTTGTTGAACTTGGATTACAATATTGGGTATTACAGCAGCCATTTGTTGAGCGATTAAGGTAGCCATGCGTTCGCGGGCTTTTCTTGCTCTCGTCTTCCTACGGGCGAGGTTAGAAGACATCTACATTGAATACATGACAAGGGTATGAGTTGGATGCTTTTGAGATCGTGGGTCGCATTCAAGAATGAACATTCATAAAATAATTATACAAAAATACTACATCCATAGGATGTCTTTGGCTTTGCTCGCTGTTAGGCCCGTCGTGCCGCCATACTTTACCTTATGTAATCATGTGGGCCCCCATGAATTACCGGTTTTTCATATGGTTCGCACGGTTTCTGCCTGGTTGCGTACACAAAACCCGGTGAAAATCGAGAAATATGTATACAACGTGTGATGTTTGGGATGTGTCCAGGTGTAGACACGGTGACACCTCAAAGTAGGGTTAGTTCGAACGACGTTTGGTGTGGCATGCTTTGGCCTAATAGGTCCTTCGTACTCTCATCGTTGGTCCCCAGGTAGGCAAACTGGTCCGTTATGTTGGATTTATACGAATGCCAGCCTAGACAGGACGTTCCGACTACCGGTACTTGTACCCTTCCAGTTACTACATGCCCGTCGCAGAACTTACTTTGATGAGAATTGAAAATTGCATAAAATCTTTGGATAACGAGAGTATGAAAATAAATTGAACACATGAACATCGATATATGTATAATGAGTATGTATATATGTATAATGAACATGTATATGAGCATGTATGTTTGACTGAAATGTAAACAAATATGAAACAAATAAATATCACAAGTTTGTATGTAACCACTTAATCAATTTAATATTTTAGGCAGACTATAGTATAGGCTCTAAGGGTCTAATAACCTATCCTATATCCCTATAGTCATGGCTCTGATACCAATCTGTAACACCCCGACCCGCAGCGGATAAGGTGATCGGGGCATGATTGGGTTATCATCAAAGCTCATGACATTTATTAAATGTTTCATATTCATTAATACAAATTAA
Source organism: Scalesia atractyloides (assembly GCA_947069175.1). Taxonomy (NCBI): domain Eukaryota; kingdom Viridiplantae; phylum Streptophyta; class Magnoliopsida; order Asterales; family Asteraceae; genus Scalesia; species Scalesia atractyloides. The sequence continues at coordinate 1,932,527 of CAMTDV010000025.1, read as the reverse complement.
ATGAAAGTTTACAATGATTGCTACAACATGATCTAACTAACAATCTAACTCCTTTGTTCTCTTCTAAGGCAATCCTATGCTATCCTTGCTTCGACCTGTTCACCTGTATCATGTGTAAAAGGTTTTTGGATCAACATAATGTTGGCGAGTGAATCCTATGGAAAACATTTGAACAAATTATTTAAATTGATTATGAAAAATGTGCACAACCAAACATGAGTAAAATTAGATGTAACTTGATCCATAATCATAAGATGTTAAATGAAAACACTCATGAACAATAATGGAACAATTAAAGGCACGCGATGCTCAACTCGTCTCTCACGAGGAACTGAGGGGCCTGATGAATGAATTGCATAAACATGATAATATGAATAACACAACTACAAACAATATAAACTCAATGAAAACACACATGAACAATAATGAATTTTAAATTGAAGCACGCGATGTTCTACTCGTTTCCCACGAGGAACTGATGGGCTTATTGTATGAGTTTCATGTAATTTGACAAACAGAAAATAAATCACAACAATAAATCAATCTAAGATTAAGTCATGATGTGGTACGGCACAAGTTTAAATAAATAAATTAATAAATTCATAACACATGACACACCCCAAAACGTGTAATTTAAAAGGGGGAATTGTAAGATTCACTCACAGTGGGTGCGTTCGGTTGATGATGATGAATGCACGCGAAGTGGTTTTAACCACGAGTGAGATTTAACCTAGATAAATCGCATTATGGTTTGGTGAGTAAACGGATTTTATTAAACTATATTAGTAGGATTGTTGGGTGTATTTTTGTGAGTTTGAAACTATTTTCTAATCTTAAAAATGTTATTTTTAAGTATTTATAATTGATTTTTAATTAAAATAATTAAATAAAATAAATAAAAAAAATTATTATTTTTCTGACCGTTGACCGGCCGGTTGACCGTTGACCTGACCGTTGACCGGTTCGTTGACAGTTTATTGTGCGCTGAGTGAGGCTCGAACCCGAGACCTCTCGTACGCGTGCACGCAGCTCTACCAACTGAGCTACGTGTCTAACCCGTTATATATCCGATTTTAATTATATATATACACTAATTATTTTAAACAGAAATCCTTTTTATTTTAAAAACGGTTTTAAACGAAACGATCATGCACACCACAGGTCTCGAACCCGGGACCTGTGGTTCAATCCAACACACAGTCCACCGCTGGACTGTGTGTTCAACATGTTATAGTATTCGGTTTTTATTATACTTAAATACAAAATAGATATTTCCTTTTCTGCCTTATTTAAAAGAAAAGATAATTGTCCGAGTCGGTGCTGAGGACCGGACTCGAACTCGTGACCTGTGATATAAACAAACACACAGTCCACCGCTGGACTGTGTGTCTAACTTGGTTATTGTTTCGGTTATTAATATACTTAACATATATCTTAGGCGATCCGGTTCAGTAAACAAAAAAAATGGATTTTATTAAGGCAGCGTGTGTGAGACGGGATTCGAACTCGAGACGTTTTGCGTTTTATATGTGCACACAGTCCACCGCTGGACTGTGTGTCTAACCCGATTAATTTCTTGATTTATATTATACTTATATGATAACGAGAGAGCGTCGTCTTCTTCACTGAAAGAATAACCAGAATCGGTGTTCGACTAGATCAAGATTTTAAATCAGTTTCTTAGCGTTTTAGGTTAATTATTGGTAATATGGAAGTAAAAAGAAAGGAAAATAAGCGTGAGGTATACCGACTCGTTTCCTCTGTTTTCCGGCTGAACTCCGGCGACAGAAAAACAACTCCGGCGACGTGTTCCTTGTAGTAGCTAGTCCCCAGAAAACTTGGAAAAAGGTAAGGGTGACTTCGGTGAAGGTTTAGGGGATTCAATAAAGCTCAGGGATCAAAACACGGTTTTCCGGCGAAAAACAGGAAAGTTCCGGCGAGTGAAAATACGCCGTGAAAAGGTGTGATTTTTGTGCGAAAGTGTTTGTAGACGGTTGTGGTTGAATTTATAGGGAAAAATGAAATGTATTTGGTCTGATTTCGGACTGGGTTCGTCAATTCAAGTTTTCCGGCGGTTTTGAATTTGGTCGCGGACTTCAAACATCGGTTATAACCGATATGTGATTAAAGGTTTACGTTATAACGTAAATTAGTGTTAAGGCTCGCGTATAATCCGGGATTCCGACGACTGAATCGTTTGGGCGCCGATTTTGAATTCAAAATGTTATTATATCAATAAAATGATTGAAACATATAACAAACAGAACAAGCGGCGCAGTGGTTTGTGTGTGAGTTGTTAAGTCACTTAGTGACTCGGTACAGACCCGGGTTCGAAACCGGCTGTAACAAATCATTTTTATTTTGCGTTTTTTGACAGTTTTTCAAAAACTAAATATATGTTCGCGTATAATAATTGATTACGGACCGTTTAAAAATATTTTGGGCATTTAATTCGCAACGAAAATTTTGACTGACTGTTCGGTTGATAAACGGAGCGGGTTTGGTAAATCCGTTTTTTGACGGATGTTACAGGTTTCTTTTCATTTGTGTCTTTTTTGTAATGAATCTCCTGTAGCATAAAGCCAAACTAAAATTATAACTATCACTAATCATTTTTGTCTATGTGTTAATAGCATGTGCATTATAGGTAGTAGCTCATTGTTGTACATGAATAGAGGACATTTATAAATAACCAGAAAATGATTCCTCCAGAACTGACTAGAACTAACTATTGAAGCATGGTATCATTGTCTAATTGGAAGGCACCCTATCACACATATGAATTCGTCCACATGTTGATATATAACATATTACTAATGCATAAATGCAATGAAATTCATGCCCAAATGATAATCATAAATCAAAAGTCAAAGCAAATGCATGGAGCTCCAATGAAAAAAGAGATAAATTAAAGTCAAACTAATAAAAAACAATGACAAGATAAAACAATTGCAAGAAGCTCCAATGAATTAATAAAAAGGAATAAGAAATTACGATATACATATGCACATTCTTTTTTCAGAGATCACCAATTCCAACGAAGGATTATTTTCTGGGCCAAATCTGGTTAAAGAAGATCCACAGACAATGTTTGAGAACACAATAAAAAACACAAGAATCAAGTTCCAAGCTACAATTGTCACAACCAACGATATCTGGTCCCAAACTACGATAATCCAGTTCCTAACTAAAATATCATTCATGTTACAATAATAAGTCCCACAATAATTAAAACGTGTTGAACAATTTACTTAAATCTATTAATTTACATTTCATTAAGGACACGGTGTAATTTATGTAATATTTTAATGAAAATAAACACAAAGAACACAAAAAATAATACAAATAAGAAAAATAAGACAAACAAATAACAAATATTATGATGTTAGAAACAACACATGTTTTATTTCAAATATTTATTACGATAATCTAAAACATTACAATACAAAATAAATAAATAAAAACTTAGGTTCTGGTTGTAAAACTCATTTGAATGAACACCAAAAAGTTTTAAGTTTTTACATAAATGCCTAATATTTATTTTCCCACGAGTAAAATACCAAAATCCTTCATAAGGTTTAGTCATATTTGTTTCTTTCATTCAAAATGATTTTTTATGCATTTGGATCTTTCAACTTCACGTTTTATTTCCATTTCCATCCGAATCACTAAGTCGGTTATTTTTTCTGTTAAGGTGTAAGGCATTTTTGTCCTTTTGGTTGGAACAAACAAAACCTTAAGGACGATTTTGGTTTTTTACTCTTACATTTTTATTACTGGATTCCCAAAATATAGCTTAATGGTTATTATTTATACATATATATATATATATCACAAAAGACATTTTCATAAAACAAAAGTTATATTATTTATCAAAATCCATTGAAATACCCATTAAAATTTCATATGACTCGACCTGAATCAAACCGGACCGAAAAATATTATTATATAGCGATGTACAGACGAGATATTCATGAACACATAAGATAGCATTAAGAACTAATGGTATACAGTTGTGTTCGATAATTACCTATGTAAATAAACAACCATTATGCCCTTAATTATCGATTCACTTCGGAATTAAAAAGATCACCTGAAAGGTTAAATCAAACACAAACACACAAGAAAGATAACAATAATGCTAAACGATCAAATCTAAAAACAATTTTTAAAAGTAGCAAACTTTTCAAGATCAAATCTAGAAACAATTTTCAAAAGTAGCAAACTTTTCAAGAGCTAATAAATAAAATAGTGAACCTGCACCATATCGATCAAAAGTTTTTTCTAAACAAATTGAGAAACTATACCAAAACAGGTATGTACTGATATAAACACTTATATACCTTGTTTAGCAACGGAAAGCTTTTCTATGTGCAAAGGTCGATAAAGCAAGTGTATGCACCACTCTATTGTTGCCCACGTAGAAGAAGAAGAAGATGGTGGATCAGATCGATAAACCTTAAAAGGGAGAAGGACTTAAAAAGGAGAAAGGCCTCGAGCTTGTACTTATAATGAGCATGGTTGGTGGGTGAGGTAGGAAAGAGAGATGATACAGCTAGTGACAGGTTGTAGGATTGAAAGGTTGTCTAAACTACATCCACGTGTTAGTCATAACATATACTGATAATGTGTATCATATTATTTAAATACCATTACATTACTATACGCCTTTAAGATGGTTTTATTTGATAGGTGTGAGCAATAATATATGAGTTCATAACAAATAAATTAGGAATAATGGATTTTAATAATCCTAACTATTAGTTGTTGGCCGGCAACGGTCCCAACTTAAAAAATAACCATTGGTGGTCCCACCTTTTCACATATTGTAAATCAATGGACTTTTACTAACATAACGTTAATTTCTTTTTATCCCCTTTCCCTTTCTGTTTGCAAAGGTTTATTAGTTTACAATATGTGAAAAGGTGGGACCATCACTGTTGTCGGCCAATGACTAATAGTTGGGATTATGAAAATCCATTATTCCTTCCAATAAATTAATGTATTTTAGATTTAAATGTTATCTTATACAATTTACTAAACATTCTCATTGCTTTCTATCTTTTTAATAGTTATATTATGCACTAGAGGTGTGCAAAAAAAGCGAATTAATCGACTCATAACCGAATTAACCGACAAAAGTAAACTAGAAAAACTGAACCAAATAAAAAGTGGTGGGTCAGTTAATTGTTTTTTTGAAATCGAAAGTGGATGGTCGACTATGGTTACTGATTTTTTCATACTCACCATAACCGAACCAACATGTAGTAAAAGCTTTGTCAGATTTTGAACTTTTCACCATTTTTCAATATTTTATGTTTTTGGTTAAATGTTTGTTAGAATTTTTGGGTAGTATCATATTGTTTTGGTTGATTGTTTTTTGCTTGAATTTATGATTTATATCATGTCATTTTGTTTGAATATTCAATAATAATCGGTATTAATATGAGGTAGGAGAGATGATACAGCTAGTGACAGGCTGTAAGATTGAAATGTTGTCTAAACCACATCCACGTGTTAGTCATAACGTATACTGATAATGTGTATCATATTATTTAAATACCATTACAGTACTATATGCCTTTAAGATGGTTTTATTTGATAGGTGTGAACACAAATATATGAGTTTCATAACAGATAAATTAATGTATTTTAGATTTAAATGTCGATCTTATACCATTTACTAAACAATCTCATTGCTTTCTATCTTTTTAACTAATTAATTGTTTTTTTTTAAATTGAAAGTAGATGGTCAATTACGGTTACTGAACTTTTTCATACTCACAATAACTGAACCAACATGTAGTAAAAGCTTTGTCGGATTTTGAACTTTTTACCATTTTTCAATATTTGATGTTTTTGGTTAAATGTTAGAATTTTTGGGTAGTATCATATTGTTTTGATTGATTGTTGGGTTGAATTGATGGTTTATATCATGTCATTTTGTTTGATTATTCAACAATAATCGGTATTAATATGAGGAAGAAGAGATGATACGGTTAATGACAGGCTGTAAGATTGAAAGGTTGTCTAAACCACATCCACGTGTTAGTCATAACGTATACTAATAATGTGGTTCATATTATTTAAATACAATTACAGTATTATACGCCTTTAAGATGGTTTTTTTGATAGGTGTATATGAGTTCCATAACAGATAAATTATTGTATTTTAGATTTAAATGTGGATCTTATACCATTTACTAAATAATTTCCTTGCTTTCTATCTTTTTAACTGCTATATTTTTTAACAGTTATATTCTGCACTAGGGGTGTGCAAAAATCATATTAACCGACTCATAATTGAATTAACCGACAAAAGTGAACTAAAAAACCAAACCGAAACAAAAGCGGTAGGTCAAGTTTTTTTTTTTTTTTGAAATTGAAAGTAGATGGTCGATTATGGTTACTAATTTTTTTCATACTCACCATGACCGAACCAACATGTAGCAAAATTTTTATCGGATTTTGAACTTTTCACAATTTTTCAATATTTGATGTTTTTGGTTAAATGTTTGTTAGAATTTATGGTCAATATCATGTCATTTTGTTTGAATATTCAATAAAAATCGGTATTAATATTCTTGATTATATGTATTTTTAATACTTTGTATGATTAGAACTAGGGATGAGCATTTGGTACTGGTACCGAACTGTACCAGGTATCTTCAGTATAGTATCGGCACCGGTACCGAACCGGTGTCTTTGGTACCAGTACCCACTTTCCCATTTTTGATACCGATACCGGTTCAATACCGAACGGACACCGTGCTCATCCTAATTAGAACCTTCAAGAGGTTGCCGCAGTGGTAAGCGTGTCATGCATTTGACCTCCTTAATTGTAATTAAGAGCAAAATAGAGGCCAAACATATTGTAGCACCATGATGTGATACAATCAAGTCAATAACACGCGAGCTGTAAACAAAATAAAAAACTTCGATCACATGATTAAACCCACTATGTGTTCTGTCCGAACCCGCATGCCCATCTAGCTTATTATGATCGAGTACTCCAGCAACGGGTTCCTGACCACATGTGTGACGGTCCAGGAGGTAACACGTGTGACGGTCGAGTTACTCAAAACATAAGTGTGAAAAGTTAAATAATAAGATACTTGACAGCAGAACTAAATCTTCAACCAGGCTAATATCATATTATGTGGTGAAACTGATTACAATTAGGAAAGGTTTTTTCGTTAAATAAAAGAAACAACCGAGAGTACTAGAAACAATAAAAAACGAGCCTACAACATGTACCAAAATATGTAGCACCCCAAAAACCTTGTATCAAAGATTCTTGTTATTCAAACTCGAAAGAAAAACCAACACATAGCCGTGGTCGAAGACCAGGTGACCATTCACCTATCGAGCGTTTAGGCCTCCACAGATGCAATGTGGACAATCAAGTCAATAACACGGGAGCTGAAAAAGAGGTTGAAAAGCAAGTCAAAAACCGTAACAAACAATGCATATTAATTCACACGATCAAAATAAGTTGCAAGAATGTACCTGTATCCCCATTCGTTGTCATACCAAGAGACGAGTTTCAAAAAGTTGTCGTTCAAAGCGATTCCAGCCTTGGCATCAAAGATGCTTGACCTGCTGTCACCAACAAAGTCGGTCGATACGACATCTTCCTCGACGTATCCAAAATACCCTTAAGTTTGCCTTCTGATTCCTCTCTGAAAGTTATATCAAAGCATCTCTAAGTATCAAAATTTAACAACAATGAAAATGATGATATGAATATTAATTAATTGTTCAATACTTACTTAATTGCAGCCTTGACCTGCTCATAGGTAGCCTTCTTCTCAAGTCTTACAGTTAAGTCAACAACTGAAACATCTACAGTTGGTACACGGAAGGCCATTCCGGTCAATTTGCCATTAAGAGCTGGCAAAACTTTGCCAACAGCCTAGAACAAACAGGAATAAAGTAAAATGATTAATAAATAATCAAAAGTGAAATATTTGTTTTTTGTTTAAATAGTCAGTTTTGAAATATTTGTTTTTTTTTTTAAATATTTGGTTTTTTTTTAAACAGGAATAAAGCAAAACCTTGGCAGCTCCAGTGCTGCTGGGGATAATGTTGAAAGAAGCGGCTCTTCCACCTCTCCAGTCCTTCATTGATGGACCATCAACGGTCTTTTGAGTGGCTGAAATGCGTTAACATTACAAGACATATAAATATTTATGCATGCGTATAAATAGTTACTGGTTTACTTAAAAGCTGCATTACCGGTCATGGCATGGACGGTTGTCATAAGACCCTCAACAATGCCGAACCTATCATTGATCACCTGAAATTGTTACAAAAATGTAAGTTCATGATATAATCAATATATATATATATATATATATATATATATATATATACACATAAATACGAAATCGGGGAAATAGTACCTTGGCCAAAGGAGCAAGGCAGTTAGTGGTGCAGCTAGCGTTTGAAACGATGTTAAGGTCAGGTGTGTATTCGTGTTCATTGACACCCACAACAAACATAGGAGCATTGCCACTGGGAGCTGAGATAACAACCTTCTTAGCACCACCCTGAGTATACAAAACCATATGTTAAAAAACATGTAAACACTTAAACTGAAACAAATGCAGGTTCTTAATATGTAGCCATTATAATGCGTTAACCTACAAATGAGTTTGACCAATCATACCTTCAAGTGAGCAGCAGCTTTGTCCTTGTCTGTGAAGACTCCAGTGGACTCAACCACAAAGTCGGCTCCAGCGGCACCCCACGGGATCTCTTCTGGGTTCCTGATAATAAAAAAGAAACGAAAACTCTGATTAATGAAGGAGAAAAATGATATACCACCAGATATTTGTTAAGTCGGTTAGTTCTCAAACGGATTTTACCTGAAGCCAAAAACACTGACTGGCTTATCACCGAAGAGAAGAGTCTTCTCATCCTTAACCTTGAGTTCATGATGCTTCCATTGGCCATGAACAGTGTCATACTTGAACATGTATGTCTGCAAGAAAATAAACTTGTAAATAACCGCACACAGATATAACCAAACACTTGCATTCGAATCGCACACAAATGAACTCATACGAAAATAACCGTCACAACTCAGCAAGAATATTTATCATTTAAAATACAGAAGTCATATACATGGACAAATACATATCATAATACACACTACATGATTCCAAATACATATCTATAGATCTGAAGTGTATTTTATACATACAAACAGAGATTGAAAACTATATTAAGACGAGGATTCATACATCCATATTTAAAACAGAGATTGTGCACTATTGTTTGTTAATCAAAACTTACTGTGAATCACATATGTAAAAAAGCAAACAAAATTTAGAATAAATCACTTCCTAAAAACAGTTTATCTTCGTTAAAATCTGTTATAACAAAAGATCTATACAGAAATCAGTTTATTTTCTAGTTTTTGTAACATATATACACATAAATACAAAGATCAAGTCCTATAAAAGCAGATACATCTACTCAATCATTCAAAATCACATTCTACAATATATAATCAATTGAATCATCAGTTTGAACACATGTATTTCTTTCACACTTAGATCTAACTATAACTGTTTATCCTTCATCAATATCATTACTATTAGTATAACAACAGTTTATAGAGTACTACAGATCCACAACTATATAAACCCTAGCCTTTGAATCACAACAAAACAAAATCACATTTAGAGCATAAATATCTCTTTCATAACTGCATCTAACTTACTAAAACAGTTTACAAACCAACTACAGATCCAAAACAGCTAACAATACAGAATCAAACACCGTACCATATAATCAGTGGAGATAAACGGATCATTAACAGCAACAAGCTCGATATCATCTCTCTGAAGTGCAACTCTAGCAACTAGACGACCGATTCTTCCGAATCCTACAACATATCATCCAGATCTAACAAATCAGTAAACAAAAACGCAACACAAACTCATAAACATATCATCCAGATCTAACGAATCAGTAAACAAATAATCCGAGAATGTACCGTTGATTCCGATCTTAATCTTCTTGTCAGATCCTGCAAAATCAAATCAAACATATGTAAAAATTAACAAGTGCACATGAATTTGTAACAAATTGTAAACAATTGTAAGAAATAAAAGCTATTGAAGATGATTATAGTTTGTTTACCCATGGCTGATGAGTGGAGGTTGATAAGGTTTTAGAGAGAGAGAGTGGAGTTTGTAGAGAGAGAAAATGAGTGTGAGTGAATTGGGGATTGGGGTTTGGTGGTATTTATAGCTTTGGCGGATGTAACGAAGACGGTGGGTGACGTATGCGGTTTTCAATATTTACTGTCTTGGAGAAAAAGAAATGGTTTGAAATGGAGCCGTTTGAATGTGTGTTTTTGCAAAAATTACACTTTTCATTTTAAAGTTTCAATAATTACATAATTGATCCTGTTAGTTGTAATTTTTAAACTCGTTTGATTCTAATGACTAACATCAATTGAATCACCTCACGTGCTTGTCACATAAGGGTATTTTGGTCATTCCAATGTTGCCTCAAGCTGCTTAGGAAGTCATACAAAAGTATATGAATTCCATTAAGCTTTAGGGTTGCATTAATTCACAAATTTTATGTGATTTCTTTTAAATATGGGGTAATGAACAGCAAAACCACCATCACTCCTTTAACTTGTAACTGGTTTCTGACGAGCTAAAACGAATTTCCAACAGGGGTGATGGTCACAAAATCCTATCCTTTCTCTTTGGGCCTTCCCTTTCCCATCCTTCCAAGGTCTCACAAGATTTGATTATGTCTCTCTCTAGATCTACACTAAAAGGCATTAAGGCAATGATGCATGTGGTGCCGTCGTGTCGTGGTGGTCATCGCCCAAACTCCCGTCTCTCTTCATTTCCATAAAATAGTGTTTAGATAAAAACATAGATAGATAGAAGTGGTGTCGGCAACAATGGTGTTATTGTTTAAAAAATCAAAAAAAAAATTGTTTGACTAAAAGTGTTATTTTCAACAAACCAAAGGGACTAAAATTGCATATTACTCTTTTTAAATACTTTAAAAATCGTCATTTTTTTTCATTTTAAATCAATACATACTAAATAGCCAGATTCTTATAAATCTTGTATTTATTGACTACAACATAATACATATATATTTATATATTTAAGCTTTACGTGCTAGTCTAATTGAGGTTATATAAATGAAAATTATTTGGAAAACTATTATTATTATGTGAGCAATACTTATTTATCATATTTCGTATATAAATACCCAAACAATATTTATAAGAATGTTATATTTCATTCTAGTTAATAACATTATATTTAAGTATACTTTTAAACACCATAGTCACATCTAAATCATACATGATTATGATTTATGAACTTGAACCTTTGATCATTTGTTTATTTATTAATTGAACGGTAAATAATCTCACGTGTAAATCTACATTGCCCGGGGCTATATCCAAGGTCAACTCCTCGGCCACCATGAGACCATGCCCCCTGATGCGCGAGAACCTGATGAAATGCGTAAACCTTGGCCCCTCGTCAGGTTCGAACCCGAGATTAAAGGCCGGTTCATCCCTTCACCCAGATGTCTCTCGAAAATGACCCAAACGAGAATCTGACTTGCGTTTCTTTTGGAATCAAATAAATTTCACACCCAGGCTCATGTTACTCGCAAAGATTTAACCCAATGGGTGACATTAAAAAAGAGTAAATTGTCATTTTCGTCCCTGAGGTTTGGGCACATTTGTCATTTTCGTCCAAAATGACACTTTGGTACCATTTTGCCCCCCACGTTTGTAACTTTTTGCCATTTTCATCCAAATGTAACCTAATTATTTTATAACGTCAGATGAGTGTTTTTAAAATTTGTTAATGATAAGGGGCTAACTTGTAATTATGTCGTTCTTTATATCTCACTTGAATCCTCCCCTTTCTTCTCCATCTCACTTGATACCCAGAACTGCATACCCAGAAAAATCACCACCGTTACAGCAACAGGCAAAACTCATGACTGGAACTTCTCAGTTCGGCAGCCACGGAGGACTTCCTGTTAGTCAACGTTTCCTCCCAATGGATTATCTGAACCTCAAAAATCAGGTCCCTCGGTGGTGTCTCCGGTTGTTACCATCACCCAATTCCCAGACGAGCTTGGGTTGTTAGAGTCATCTGGGCCATCCATTCTACCACAGCCGACGGGATCATCTTCTACAACAGTGGGATGAGCACATGCTTTTGTTTTTGGTTTTGTTTGATAGGGGTATTAGATTTATGAAGCTTATGAATAGTATATTTGGGTGATTGATGTATTAAAATTTTTGTTCAAAACCCTGCCTGGAAATACAACCTTCAACTTGATCCAGTATGAATAGTATAAAGAAGACATAATTACAAGTTAGCCCCTTATCATTAACAAATTTTAAAAATAACCCATCTGACGTTATAAAATAACTAGGTTAGACATTTGGACGAAAATGACAAAAAGTTACAAACGTGGGGGGGCAAAATGGTACCAAAGTGTCATTTTGGACGAAAATGACAAATGTGCCCAAACCTCAAGAACGAAAATAGCAATTTACTCTTAAAAAAAACAGCTTAAAGCCAAACTTTAAAAAAAAACATATCTATATATAAAAGGTCTATAAATGTCTAAAAAAACTGCTTAAAGACAAACTTTAAAAAATATATATCTATAAAAATAGTCTATAAATGTCTAGTTAAATACACTAAAATACATTTTACAGGTGGATTGTTGAACTAATTTCGATTTTACAGGTGTGTTTCGGTACTTACAATAGGTCCCCAATGAACTTGTAATCATACAAGAATAATCGTATAAATGGTCATAATTCATTTTTTTTTTCTGGTCATCAATCATGATTTTACTTTTCAATTTAGAAAAAATTTTAGTAATTATATAGATATGAATATTTGTGGAAAAGAAATAAAGGACCATGACATTTGACCTTATTTTTACTCAATAATACATTTATAAAATTGGCCAATAAAAGAAGGTTCTTTTATTTATATATTTGTAAGAATTTTATAATGAATAAAGAACTCATATTAATTGTGGCGCATGCTCTTCAACTTTCTTGTTGTAAATTGTAATAGGATTATAGAAGTGGTAATCTATTTTAGTAAAGATGCTAATAAGTTTGGTTGGTTTCGTCCCTAATAAATTGTAATAGGATTATAGAAGTGGTAATCTATTTTAGTAAAGATGCTAATACGTTTGGTTAGTTTCGTCCCTAAATTTTGGTCAGTTTTGTGATTTTCGTCCAAATGTTTGTTTTTTCGCATCCGGGTCCAAAATGTTTGAAATCTTGTCATTTTCATTCGGCTCGTTAACTCCGTTCATCTTTCTTCGTTAAGTTAGGAGTATTTTCGTCTTTTTTGTTTACTTAAAGGGCAATTCGATCTTTTTTACTTTATGCACAAGCATTCAGCATAATGTATAAGTATTCAAAAAGCCAAAATACCCTTTTAAGTTAACAAAAAAAACAAAAACGTAAATACCCCCGACTTAACGGAGAAAAATGGATAGAGTTAACGAAATGAATGAAAATGACAAGATTTTAAACCTTTTGGATCAAAATGCGAAAAAAAGACATTTAAACGAAAGTCGTAAAACAGGCCAAACCTCAAGGACGAAAATGACGCTTTACTACTTTTTTAAAAGAAATGATAGCAAGCATGGGTAATTATCATATATTTACGTAGGTATATTATACGGGTGTGCATAGATCGGTTTTTAAAGCGAAACTCGAATCAAAACCGAAATTTTCAATTATAGAATTTAGGATGATTGGTCTTTGTATTTGAAAGTCAAATAAAAAGAAAAATGAAAAGTCAAATGCTCACAGATGGAAAGGCAAGTTTGGAGTTGTGGAGGAGAATAGAGTAGTAGTTGGACATATTCGTATAAACCGGCGTGAAACTTGACATCATCGAAAAGCTAATAATTTCATTTTTTTAATATTTCTATATCGGATTTTTTTTAAGTAAAATAATTTCACTTTATATTATGAAATTACTAAAATATCTTGGATTTTATATTTAAAGTAAAATAATGTCACTTTATATTATGAAATTGATAAATCTTGGATTTTATATTTTAAATCAGACAAATGTTACTTGGTGTAGCGGAAAGACGTCTCCAGAAATAAAAATTTGTAAGTATAAAAAAATCATATACAATCACATTATACAATTATCTTTAAATAAAAATACATATTAGAAGTAAAGATGTCTTTAGAAAAAAAGTTTTATTGGTTTAAAAAAAATCATATACAATCACATTATACAAATTATCTTCAAATAAAAATACATATTAGAAGGAAAGATGTCTTCTAGCACTCACAAACTAACTTAAACCTAACTCAAACTTACGAATTGTATCACGTCACTCCCAACTTTCAACTTATTTTTCCCTGCCACTCGAAAACTAACTGAAACCTAATCCAGCTAGTTCTTTTGTCAATGTGGCATCTGACGTGGCAATTCTTTGCTGACGTGACACTTATTTTGGTACTTTTACTGACATGGCGTCTAATGTGGCATCTGACATGGCTTTTTTGCTGATATGGCATTTGATGTGACATTTGTTTATTGATGTGACATCTGACGTTAATTAACTGGGTTAGTGCTCAATTACTTTGGGTGTGCAAGAGGAAAAAGAAGTTGAAAGTTGGGAGTGATGTAGTACAGTTCGTAAGTTAGAAGTATTATCGTCCAAATAGTGAATTACAATATTAGAATTATTCACCCAATTTTTATCTCGTATCATTTCCTTTTATATATCATATACAATTTGCTATTTATATTTTTAAGCACTCTAGTTTTTTTTTACAAAATCAAAAACATCATAAGTAGCATATATGTGTACATCTTTTTCATCAACTTTTTCTCTAGACGTGTCTAGATGTTTTCCATTAGTTTCAAATGGGAGAAAAATAGAGTTCGTATAAGAATTGAATTCCATAAATCTAGATTGATGTACATTTATGACGGTTTGAAGACCAAACTTTCCATGTTTGTGCACTTTTAGCGACGCCTAAAGATTATAAAATGCATAGAAACAAGCTTTGCTACGCCATCTTCTCATTTGCATTGTTTTTCTTCTATTGCAACTAGCAAGCAAATAATATTTTTTTCTTTCTTTAAAGAGGTTTTAATCATTTATTCTCTCCTTAAAAATGTCTTGGCGGAGATGGATTAAACCCGAGGTACCTTTTTCATTATTATACAGTGTTTTAGGTACTTTTTTCATAATTGTGCAGTGTTTTTAAAGGTTAGGCCGGACAGGACGGTCCTACCCAGTGGCGGATCTAGAAAAACGTTAAGGGACAAGGTTTCAAAATTTTCTTTTCTATAGGAGCAGCGAAATAAAAAAAACGTCAATCTTTTTCCAAAATTTACATTACCGCCGGAGCGTCAGGCTACCCCTTTTCTCAAGCTACATCCAGCCCTGATCCTACCATAAGAATCATTATAGTTTTAAACAACAAAAATTGATGAATAACCATCGATGCTTGCCTCTTTCATTTGTTGGCTGACCAGTTAAACTGTTGAATCATTAGAAATGTTATTCGATTTTCAAAACATTGTGCACTATTTTATGATTTTCTTTAGATTTAAGAAATTTGATAATTTGTATGTATAAAGTTTATCGTACAAAGTGTATTTGTTGTGTAGGTTTACCCTTTAATGGTACCAATTGCGGGAGTTATTGGACTAGTTGCAACACAACTTGTACGTAACATATCCACCAATCCTGATGTGAGGTAAAACTTTTGATCTTATATCTAGGAAACTCTACAAACAAAAAATATATAGTAAACAATCGATGCTAAAAGTTATGTATCGCGTAATTTTGGTTTTAGGGTTACTAAAGAAAACAGAGCCGCTGGGATCTTGGAGAACCATAACGAGGGTGAAAAGTATGCGGAACATAGATTAAGGAAGTTTGTTCGAGGTCGGACCCCTCAGATCATGCCATCAATCAACGACTATTTTACTCGGGAGTAATGTTTTGAAAACCAAATATATTGATTGAAGTGATAGCATATTGGTTGAATTTTGCATCCATTTTCATACCATTGATTTTGATAAACAAATTTGAAAAGATATATAATGTATTTTTCCAATCCGATCCTTAGCATTTAGAGGTGTGTTTTTTCTTTATCAATGTATAACATTTTCTTTATTGGTGGAATGTGTAACACCTAAAATGGTATTTATAAGTGTGTAAAAAGGTCAAATAAGTAAATTTTTGAAAAATATTGTTTTTCTTATTTAGTGAAAGTCTCTTAAGTACATATGTTATACATGTGGGAGAGGTGCAAGGTGCTTAGTGAAGAGATAATTCTGGATTGTTGGGTTAATTCTATCGGAGTTGAATTGGGTTCAAGATAATTAAAAGTGTTGAAGATAATTATTAGTTTATTAGATATATTTATCTAGTTAGGGTTTAATAATTATTTAATTGATGTTTGAGTCATAATAGGGTTTGATTTAGTTTAGTATAAATAGATGGTTGGGTCAAATACGGAATAAATGTGTTGGTTGTATCAGTTGTTAGATGACACTATGATAACCGGTAATAATACAAGAGATGCAATAACATTCATGAAGTCCAAAAGTTTATAATTATAAACCACGGTAAACTCCAATATTTTCTGAGAACAGAAGTATCGTATTCTTATATTCTAATAAACAATGGGTTAACTTATATGAACAAAATAATGAGTTAATGTTTTCTGAGGATAAAAGTATCGTATTGTTATATGCTAATAAACAATGGGTTTAACTTATAAGAACAAAATAATTAGTTGGTTAATATCATTAAGTAAATAGAATTAGTAGACAAATTGATTTGTTTAACACCTAAAAGAAGAGACATTTCTAACATTGTACACTATATAAGTCCGTTTATGAATTTATGCACAATTATTTGAGTTATCATAAGACACAACACTTTGGTTGCAAGGATGTTTGAAAAAATCACATGGCAAAGGTATGTTATTTAGATGGAGTGTTTGGAACAACGTCTAGGGCGTGGCCACCACCCACGTCGAAGGCACGTTGATGCAAAACTTACGGGAAAATTAGTGAAAATAAAGTTTTTCACCAAGTGTTAAAGTGTATTTTTTTTCTCCAACTTTGAACAATACTATTTATATTATATTTTGGTAAATATAAGTATTTTTTACTAGGTTTGTGTTATGTGTTGTGAGAGCTTCGCAACAAAACAAACCATGTCCAAATCGGAACTAAGATGAATGAAATATCGGTGATCGATTGCGCTTTAATAGCAGACTTTGGCCTTTTGAAGGTTGGTTCAAGTGGCTGGAGGTTGGTTCAAGTGGCTCGGGTCAGGTGCGATTGACCATGGTTCAGGTTGGATGCGGGTGGTGCAAGTCCGGCAGGTCGGGTCAGGAACAACTAATGACGTCAGTAGTAGCACCTCCTGACATCATCAACTGCTTTGGAACCATTAGCGGTTCATTTCCTACAAAAGTGGTGCCACCTAATTGCTAACTTGGGTTCTCACACCCCTGAGTGTGGAGCCACAACACTCGGTACAATTGATTTCAAAGATTATGTAGATTCTAATGTGTAGCAGCAAGAAGATACATAATTGGCTATAGCAATTTTTATTTTATTTTTTCTGAAAATAGATTTTTTTTTTTGAAAGAGTAAAAAAGCAAGCAATTCTGACCACTACTTCTACGGGGAAAAGAATACAAGACTATGAGCATTGCAAATTTGCAACATGTTGGATTGTGGAGATTTTGGATCTTTTTAAGATTAAATAAGATTCACCCACAAGTTTATTTAGTGACACTAAAGATGCAATACTAATTGCATCTAATGTTATTAGGGAGAAGCATTTTTTTTTCCTAAATACTTGTATCCGTACCTATATTTGTACTAATTTTAGGTATTCAGTAAATGTATTGGTACCCAGTTTTATTGATTTTGGTATTCGGTACTTTAGGTATCGGACAGGTAAAAAAGGGTATTGGTACCAAATTTATATAGACCTTAAATAGTTTTTTTTTTGTATTATGCTATATTTTGTATTATGGTATTTGTGGTATTCGTATTGATTTTATCTAATTGGTGCCCGTATCGTATTGGTACTCGTACTAATTTTACTTAGTTGGTACTCGTACTATATTGGTATTTGTGCCGCTTTTACCTATTTAGTACTCATACGAATGCTCAAAAACTAAAATAAACAAAGTGCTACCAAAGTGGGTACCGTCCCAAAATACTCGTACCCATACCATGTTATAGTATTTGGTACTCAGTTTTGTTTAAATTCGGTACTGGTATTTTCGATACTGATGTAGGTACGAGTACGGGTAACAAAGCAATTTGAAATAAGTTTAATGTAAGTGAAAAAGTTGTGGTCATATGACAATCAACGTGGACCATAATATGCACATGCAACAACATTGTGGGCAATACTATGCAACACACTCTCTTTGCCCTTTCCATTACACCCAAAGGACAATTAATATAGGGTTGAGTTTATTGGCCACAACAATAACACCTTTACATGAAAGAAGCCTCAAAAAAGATATGTTCATGAGTTTTGAATTATTGATGTGAACGTAGAAGACAATGTGAAAGAAACAAACATTAAATATGATCTTGGGTAGTTGGGTTGATGTTGGTATGTTTAAATTGTTGGCATATATTGATAAAGATATTTCGGTACTGAGAGTAATAACTGATTCTTTTTTTTAACTGCAATAGAGAGTGCTTCTAATCGCAAATTCACAAATCGTTATTCGCGAAATTGCATCCGTTCAATATAAGGCAATTTTTTGTACCTTATTTGTAAAAGTGTTGTTTTCATTCATTTTAAAGGCGTTTATTTTCATTATTTTATCACTAGACACGCAAATGAGTTGAAATTCATCCAATG
The DNA here is from genome assembly GCA_947069175.1 of Scalesia atractyloides. NCBI lineage: Eukaryota > Viridiplantae > Streptophyta > Magnoliopsida > Asterales > Asteraceae > Scalesia > Scalesia atractyloides. The sequence goes on along the minus strand of CAMTDV010000025.1, from coordinate 1,913,594 downwards.
GGTGTAATAATAATTTTTTTCAAATTGCTCGACGCTCGATCTAAAAATGCTTAGAAATACACTCGTTTGATTTTGGCTCGGTTCAGTACGAGCAAAGGAATGCTTGCTCGTTGCTCGTTCAGATGGATCAAATTAATTTTTAATACACGCACAATTATACATCCTAATCTATAGGGTAATTATCTCATTATCAAATACCCAAACTAATAAACAATTGAATACTAAAAGTGTAAATGTCAAATACACTAATAAAAATTCAAAAATACGCTTTTTGAATTTGACGTATGTTGACCTTAACAACCGCTCTCATCGCCACTTGTTTAAGAATTTTTCACAATCTAGCCTAGTTCATCACATCAAGATTTCACAATCAAAAATTCGAAAGTCACTATCATGTAAGCATTGATTCATATTTTGGTATTCGGTAACTCAGCTGTCGATTCTATAGGTTGTCCAAATTGATCGACGTTCAATCGAAAAATGCTTGGATACACTTTTTTGATTTCAGATCGGTTTGAATTATAAACAATCCAAACATAAACAAATGCCATAAAAAAAACTGCTGTATAATATATGGGCTGGAAAAATAAAAATAAAAAAATACACAAATGCAATAAAAAAACTGCTGTAGAATATATGGCTGAAAAAAAAACAACTTTTACAAACAAAAAAAAAAAGAAAAAAAGACAAGGATCGTTCAAGGGATTTGAACCCGACGTTAATCGAACACGCAACCTTCTGATCTGGAGTCAGACGCGCTACCATTGCGCCACGGATCCTTAATGTTTATTATCTGTGATCATATATTTAAGAAAGTTATTCATAGTACAATCATAACAAACAGCCGTCTTCCTTTTGAAAAACCAGGGGTCATACATATGTTAATCTTGTACGATAATCTTGTTCCTGACTCATCGGTTAATGAAGAACCCTAGATTGTTTGTAGAAGGTTTACCTGACAGCTGAAAATTTTAGTTTTAAGTGAAACTACCAATTTACCCTTGTCTCATTTATGTTTGTGAAATGAGTAAATTGTCATTTTTAGTCCTTAAGGTTTGTCTCAAATTGCCATATTTTAATCTAAATAATTTTTTTTCTTCTTCTTTGGGTCCCTCAAGTTTTCCATTTTCTTGTTATTTTGATTACATTGCCTAATTCCGTTAAAAAACCTCAGTTTTAACCAGGGGTATTCTTGGCATTTTCGTAATAATTATAATACTAATAACATTTATAAAATAGAACACAAAAAAAGTAGAGGGATAAAGTTAGTTTTTTTTGTGTTTTATATTATAAATATTATTATTAGTATTATAATTATTACGAAAATGCCAAGAATGCCCCTCGTTAAAACTGAGGTTTTTTAACGGAATTAGGCAATGTGATCAAAATGCAAGAAAATAGAAAACTCAGGGACCCAGAGGAGAAAAAAAACTATTTAGACTAAAATGGCAATTTGAGACAAAACTCAGAGACTAAAATGGCAATTTACTCTTGTGAAATAAACATTACAACTTTTCAATTAAGTTTATATTAAAAAATTTTCTTCAGTAATGTAACTGCAGTAGATTATAAGAAAACGACGACATCAGATGCCACTGTTAAAAGAAATTTTTGTTACCAATGAGATGGTGGTCCATTAGTGGCAAAGCCTTTAAAACACATAGGTTGGAAAGAAAAGATTTTGGGTTCAAGTCCCACAGGCGACAAGGGATTAAAAAATTAGCCATTCAAAAAAAATTGTTAATTGGATTGTTAACGACTTCTCGTACCCCCACTAGTTTCCGCTATAGAATGTGTTCAGAAAAATGGAAAATGACATGACATTGCATATTAATTGGTCGATTGATCGCTGATACATATGATCCGGGGATTCGTAATGGTGATGAAGCTCAATTACTCGAAATCTAGAGTGCTTAAAATCTTATATGTGTAATACTTTTTTCTAGAAACCATAGAAGTATTAACCCGACCTAACCTATCTAACACGCACTTAAGAAAATTAGGAGGTATATAGTTTAATGGGAGATAAAGATATAACCCATAATCTCAATTTTTGTTTGCAATATTCTTTAACATAGTACCTTTTACACAATTATCTACTATTTTTTTCTTCCTAATATAGTTTTTTAGCGGCACAAAACATATAAAAGCAATCAGTAGGACGCCGAAAACATAATACACAAGATTTGCACCCCATAATATATAAAAGCAATCAGCAGAACGCTGCTAAAAACACGATACACAAGATTTACAACCCATAATATAAAAAAACAATCAGCAGGAACAGGACGCTAAAAACAACATAATATATAAGATTTTTAACATCCTATAATATATAAAAGCAATCAACAGGATGTTGAAAATAACATACTACCAAAACATTGTGATCGCAATTCACACCACTTGCCCGAATCAATGGTCGTCAATTTCGACCGGTTTTTATCCAATTGAACTTTGATCTCTTGAACGATCTTCTTGGTACATTTCTTCACCCTGTTGAATACCAAATTGTGTCGTGTTTTCCAAATATATAATGACATAGGCAACTAAAGGTGTTTCGAACCGGTGCAGGTACCAAAAACGAGGAAAGTTACCCGTATTGGTACAGAATATACCGGTTCGGTACTGATACCGGTATTTACCGCGTAAATACTGATACCGTACCGGTACTAGTATCGAAAGACGGGGAAAATGGGAACCGGTACCGAATATATCCGGTACGGTTCGGTACCAATTCAGTACCCATACCCGGTACCAAAAGCTCACCCATATGGAAACTACCGAAAGGGTTGATATTTATCTAGATCTCAAAGTTTTGACTCACTATGCTCTTCAAAGTTCACGTTAAAAACAAGTCAAAGCCTCTGGTTTTCATCTTTGAACATTGATTTTCCAACTCATCTTTGTGTTCCCTATACTTGTTACAAGAATGAAAAACTGGCAGACTTGTTAGATCTCAAACTTTGACCTTGAACATGTTCAAATATATGAGTTTTGACTTCAAATTATAATACTAACACTATTGCATCACATAACAGTTTAGACCATAGAAGTAGGTGTTATCTAGCATATAATATTTGTTTTTTATGTGTTATTTATGTATCCGTAAAATAATATCATTTTACCAAACATTTTCCAAAGAAAAAAACAATAAGAAAATTTCAGGAGAGCACCACTTTTTGATTCAAGATCCTTAAAGAAAAGTCTTAAAATAGAGCAAAAGGATAAAGTGCAATGATTCAATGAATTTGAACTTGTTTGACAACTTATAAATGGGTAAGTACTCTAAGACGTCTGAACCATTAAGAGTTAGTATAATATTTAACCATTTAGAGATAAATATCTGACAAATTCATAAAAGAAATGTCTTAATCGTTTATACTCAATATAATGATTAACCATTCAGAGACAAATGTTTAAACCATTCAGACATCTGCTTACAAAACAAACAGCCTGAACCATTAACTGCTAAACCAGTAAAAGAAAAGTCTAAACCATTAAAAACTAAAACAAACAGCCCCTTAGTCGGTTAAAAGTACACACGGTTAGAATAAGAAAATTCAAAGAAACATTAATTGGTCAAAATGGATCGGCTCATTTGCCGTTTTAAAAAAACAATATTTTGCACATCACGTGACATGATGCAATTTGCCACACCCTGTAATCAAGTTATCAAAGTAGTGATCACGTGAAAACCACATCTTGGTCAACTAAGCCGAGATAATGTCGCCAAAACTTGTACTCATGTACCCCAATAAAATACCACATGTAGCACCTTTTTGCATGTTCTATATTTGGAACTACAAAAACCAACGAATAAACTTGTAGAGTTGTACCCAATGCATTAACACTTGTACCCTGCATGGTCTTGTATCTTTTCAAATCAGCAAACTACAAGTGCATACAACAGAATACAAAGCCTTCATTGTCATTACAAACATTATGGTAAAAACAGAAAAGACAGACTCAGTAAAATGAAACATAGTGAACCGGACCACCGGAGTATGTGACCCAGACCGTGAACCGGTCCAGTCTTTGTACCATACCGGACCTGCGTAAACCCAAATTGCATATAGCCCCAACCGCGCTATAACGTTCGAAAACTGAGATCGCGTCATTGTGGCCGTCAACAACGTTGAACCATTGACCCACAGCATGCGCATCCTACGGCCATGATCATGATCATGACCATGACCATGAACCGAACTACACCCACATCTCATCATGTAAACAATTACTAACCTAAACACGAACCCTAACCATGCTGTTCACTACCAACGATAGGCGTGCAAGCGAGCAATCCCGACCCGCTATCATGTAACGAAAACACCACCCCCTCTCTTTAACCAACTTCTAACATACTTGTGTTACTTTTCTTTTTTCACAGAACCACATCCACATCCTGTCACGTAAACAAGTACTAACCCAAACACGAACCCTAACCATGCCCTTCACTACCAACGATAGGCGTGCAAGCGCGCAATCCCGACCCGCTATCATGTAACAAGAACAGCACCCCTCTCTTTAACCAACTTCTAACATAATTTTGTTACTTTTCTTTTTTCATATTTCGACCAGCAAACGGATATAGGGGAATGATTCATAAACATCACAAACCGATATGAGCTTTTTTTCATCTTTCAATCAAATGCGGTACCAACGAATCCTACCCACGTGGCTCTTGACACCTAGGTAGCTGTTTCAAACATTCTGAACAAAGATACTCCAACGAAAACGTTTCTTCGTATTCACTATTATGTACACACCGCCCGCATTCAGCACACCTAGGAATGCAGATTATGCAAGCTCTACATTGCTCTTTCGGTTGACAACCGCCAGCTGGACAGTCATAAACGAGCCTCAAATTTTGACATCTAGGGCAAATTTCAACATCTATAGCACGATCATCATCATCACATGGCGTATACGAGTTTGCCCGGTGATAATAATGTGGAATGTAATTGATTTTCTGAATTCCTAACAAGTTATTCAGCAGTTCATAATGATCAAGTGTTATTCCGTAAAATCCACCTGTTTTTATATGCTTTATACCGGCAGTTTCTGTATTTGAGTTAAAAGCCTTCAGATTATTCAAGATACCCTCGATACTGAGCCGTGTGCATCCAGGAATGAATAACTGTATTAAAAGAACAAGGCATTATTGGCGTTACAAAAAAATACAACAGATAAAACAGATTATAAATAATTTTATCATCTTAGCTATATAGAGATATGCAGTTAATATCGCCGATATATCGGTTATCGGTCCCCATGTAAAATATCGGTGTCAAATATTGGTACCGATATTATCGGCGATATTGACCGATATATCACCGATATTTGACGCCCATAACTAATATATCACTGAATTGTTAGTGTTAAATTGCTATATAAAGAAATTCTGCATGATATTAACATTACAAATATCCCACCGATATCTCACCGAGATAACCTATATCTCAAATATCGGTCCTTGACCGATATCCAATATTTTACCTCATTAACTGCATAGATATATATGTGTATCCTAGCGACAATATTAAACGCGATAAGCATATTAAATTAAGATTAGAAAAAATTAATTAAAATGTTTGAAACAATTGTTTACCTTGGTCAGTTTTGGGTTCGTTTCCAATACGCGCCTTAGACCGTCATCGGTGATCTTTGGGCACTTTATCAGGCTCAGACACTGGAGATTACCATCAGCACGATTAGTTAACTGAACAAGAATATCATCAGTAATTCTCTCATTCAATGGCTGATCAATGTATAGATTTCTCCATAAAAGAGAATCGTTATGAATAGTAGAGCACAAAGATTTACAAACACGCTCCACAGCAAGAAGATCTTTAGTTCCCAAATAACTAAGAGCTAGAACAAAAGCCTCATGGGGCTCTCCTCCAATAACATCGGGACAAGTGGCAACATCATTTACAGATTCTTCAGATTTTGTAACGAAAACACTTTCACTCACACAGTCAAAATCCTTGTAGTGTTGATCATGGAACATCAAATTAGTGGGAATCGATTGAAACTTCATAGCACTGTTCAAAAAGAAATTGAAACCTGCGAATAACCCGTAATCTTCTCTATGATTCACAAATGTGTTTCTCATATAATCCCCATAATCAAGTTCTAAATCACCAATCCATCCTGTAATCGCGGTAAACGTGGTACTAATATCAATATCCATCCCAAACGGATCCGATGGCAACAAATCAATAATGTCTTCCGATACAGAATCCGGTGAACCACCTTTATCAACTATCTCCCTCCGCGAACCAAACCGATCATATAACTCATCATGACCCCCTTTCTCACCGTTCACTATTCTCAGCGGCGAAACCATACTGTCTTCCGGCGTATGAGCAGGAAAAATCGGACGCTGAGAGTAATTCAATGCCATTTTCTATAAACCCTAGAAACAAAGATACCTTTTCGGATACAGAAATAAACCGAATGAAACCGAAAGCAACAGAACCCTGGTAAAAACACACCTTTTCGGATATGAAACGAAAGGAACCGAACGAAACGAACAAAGCCGAATTCAACGAAACCAAACAAAGCCGAATTCAACGAAACCGAACAAAGCTGAATTCAACGAAACCCTAGAAATTCAAGACAAGCAACATGACAAAACCAAAAGGAGGAAAAGGAAGAACTTCCTAACTTTTTTTAGTTTTTATTCTTTTTATTTTTTAAACTTTTTTTGTTTGTTTTCTGTTGAATACCTAAAAATAACAAAACAAGAAAACCCTAACTTTTTGGGGGCAAACTAAAAAAACGCGCCAAAATTCCAAAAATTTCACAGAGTTTTCCGTATAGACCTATAATACAGATTTGAACAAACACTGTACAAATAAAGAATCAACGAATAACGAAACCCTAATGAAACCCTAACGTTCAATTATTCAAATCAGAACCTCAATTCACAAACAATAACACAAAAATCAATCAAATCCGAAACAACTAAATCAAACAATTGAATAAGTAGATGAGTTCGACCTGATTGAACCACGAAAAACCCTAACTTCCGGTGAGAACGAGCGAACAACGAACTGCAATCGAATCGGTCAAAATTGGTCAAAATTGGAGGCTGTGTGAATCAATTGGGGGTGAATGCAGGTGCCATGGGACGAACGAGAATTCGATCCGATTTGGGGGAAAATGTTGATGAAATTGGAAGATTTGTAGAGAGAGAAAGTGGGGGAATTGTAGAGAGAGAAAGAGTGTGGGAAAGGAGATGAATGGGAATGTGTTGTGGGGAGTATTAGTATGAGTAAATGAGGTGGAAACCGACACGTGTCCGGTTGTTAGGGTTTTACTGGTTCATGTGGCGGGAGTTTGGAATGTATCTGGTTTTGCGGTTGACCGTTTGTGGTGGTGCTTTACCGGTTACCGGTAATTACCGTAAAATTACGGTAATGGCAACTATTTTGGTGGATTGTTTGCTCTATTTTTGTTCGGCACCATCCGTTTTTTCGTGAATTTTTTTGGGATAAAATTAAAGTTTCAAATAAAAAATAACGAAAAATTGAATAATAATCTCAACTGAGTTTAGTATCAATAGTGGTCGTACTTTTTCCTTTTGTTTGTATAATGGTTTGTCGTTAAAAAAGCATAACGGGGTTAAGGTTTTCTCAAATTACAAACCAGTGTTTATCAGGCTTTTGATCAGAACAAAGATACGAGTCGATTGATGTAAAACTTACCTCAAAACAGTGCTCCAAACGACGAAAACGGTGCTTTTATTCAGGTGTTTAAACTTCCAATTAACAAAAACCAAGCCGTTTGAAGCACTGTTTCGATGTAAGTTTTACATCTGTTGACTCGTATCTCGTTTTGATCAAAAACCCTAAAACATCGTTTTATGATACGGAGAAAAAAACTTAACTTCGTTAAGTTATTTTTAAATGTGGACCATTTTACAAATAAAGTGAAAAAGTTGGACCATTGTCGTGAATAAATCAATTGAGATTATTATTGATAAAAACATTTTGTTTAGATTATTTAAATATAATTTATCAAAAATAATTTAAGGATAATAAAAAGATAAAAAAAACAAACCAAAAGTAAAATTAATTGATAAAATCGATAGTAGCAACTTCTCTCTATTTGATTTTTCAAATCTTGTGTCTAGCTATAGAATTGTTATCGCAATTTTTACGTAATTAATTGTTATTTTTTATTGGTTGATGAAGTTTAGATACGTAATTAATTGTTATTTTTTATTGTTGATGAAGTTTTAGATAATTGGATGATTTATAAATTACTAGGAGCCCTAAATTTGAGCGTGTTCAACTTGATGTTGTGTGGATAAATGGATAATCATAGAATTCGGTGGTAGAATAAAACAAAATATAGTTGTTGTTTACAAGATAAATCTTCGTTATAATAATTAATAATTACTTTCTTGGAAATAATTTACGGTGCTAAAGTACAAAAGAGAAGTACTCTTTCATTGTTTTTTTTTTATTGTCTTATATACATTCATTTTTACTTATGTATCTTCATTTATAGGTGTCAAACTATAACAATTAACGACACAATATTATAAATATTTTTTTTTATTAATGTTATTATGTTTTGGTACTTAGATGTCTATCAACTCGATGGAAAGATTTTGAGGGACGGATTGATACTCAGATGTCTATCAAGTCGATGAAAAGATTTTCTTAAGAGACGGGTTGTTTCAACCATATTCAACAATATTGGTTTGTATAATCAAGTTTTTATATATGTTTTAGTGCTTTGTTGTGAAAACTATCAATATTACACTATCACCCATTTTGGAACACAAATATAATTTGTTTAAATAGCTATTGCCTTGAATCTTCGCAAGAAAAATACTTTATCTTGCTCATGTAAATTTCAAGTTGATTGCTCACTAGCTAAAATACACGTATAATAAATCAATTTAAGGACACGTTAAAATATCCAATGTAAGAAAGTATGTAACCAAGCTTTGATTATTTCAATCTAGGTAGCAACGTTAAAGGGTTAGTTTGACAACTTCTGAATGAGTAAATGTTGAACTAGTAAGAGGCCTGAACTGTTAACCGCTGGATCTGTAAGAGCTCTGACTTCTGAACTATTAAGAGCCAGTATATTGTTTAATCGTCCAGAGACAAATGTCTGACAAATTCAGATTAGATGTCTTAACCATTCAGAATCATTATAATGTTTAACCATATGTTCTTTTAACAAACAGTATAAACCAGTAAGTGTTGAACTATAATTCACATCCCTAAGAAGCAAGCAAGGTTCTACAAGGTAGACATCAAGGTTTCTTCAAGGAAGTCATTGCCTCTATTATTTTTTCCCCTCATATAAGAGATGGTCAGAACGACACGTGTGATAGGAACATGGATATGCGACCATCCAGGTTTTTTTTTTCTTTTTTTTTTCTTTTTTTTGCATGGCCTCTATTCTTCGTCTTCCTCGCATACATGGTGTCCAGATGGTTCTCCTTTTATCTCAAGTGACTTTCGCACTCATCACACTATAACATCCCGTTCTATCAATGTAACGATTTTAGATATTATATGGCATAATATAGTATTAGATACTCGTTGATGACACATCTACATTGTCCATTGTAATTAATCTTACAATCAAACCCTATTGTCATAAATTGATGTGAACTTTTGGACCATAATGCTAATATAAAGTTTGAGTAAAAATGTAAAATACGTCCCAGAGTTTAGGCCATTTTTATCACTTCAGTCTAAAAATAAATTTTTTTATATCTGGGTTTCTGAGGTTTTATTTTTGTTGTGATTTTCATCCAACTGGTAAATTGGGTTAGAGCTTTCTGTTAACTTCTCCTTTTTATCGGTTTTCTCATTTAAATTAAGGGTATAATCATCATTTTATGCCATAATATATTTTAATTAAATGAGGAAAACGACAAAAAAAGAAGAAGGGAAGTTAACAGAAACTTATAACCTGGTTTGCCAATTGGGTGAAAATGACAACAAAAATAAACGTTAATGACCCAGATAAAATATTATTTTTAAACTAAAGTTGTAAAATTAACCTAAACTCAAGGACTATTTTAACATTTTACTTGTAAAATTTTAGGATAAAAGTTTAGTGAAATCAAACTGAGGGGCCAACAAGGTTATTCAAAACAATAAAAAAAAATGTATATAAACAAAGGAGTCGGTTATAAAGGTTCCAATAATCAAATATTTTAATGTTTGTGTGTGGCTTTGGTGTGAGACTAACTCAGAATAATAACCAAGGAGGAATCAAGTTCTATTTGCAAACTATAGTTTACAATTAGTGCCTAAAGCTTACCCCTTACATTTCCAAGTAGGTGAATCACTTATAATAACTTGGTAAACTTCAATCCTCTCAGGGACTAACTATTCAATTTAGTATCATTGAGTACTAATACAACCACCACTCCACTTAATGGGAATTGGAAGGTTATGGGATATATAGTTGCTTATAATCATTAATGATTAGAAATATACAATCTATTTTCCATATATTAATTTGCAAAGAATTGATTGTGAGTATTTGACACTTTTAATTTTTTACTATTTAGGGTTATTTGGCAACTTCTGAATGGGTAAGTGTTGAATCAGTAAAAGGTCTGAACCATTAAATGTTAAACCAGTAAGAGGTCTGAACGATTAACAGCCAGTATAATGATTAATCGTTCAGATGCAAATGTCATTCATATTAGAGCTCTTTACCATTGAGTATAATGCTTGACCATTCAGATGCAAATGTCTGACCCATTCAGACATCTACTCGTGAAACAAACAGTCTGAACATTTAAGTGCTGAACCAGTAAGAGAGATCTGAACCATTAAGAGCCTCGTTAAGAAGTAAACAAACACCCCTTAGGGGTTGTTTGACAACTTTTTAATGGTTAAGTACTGAACCAGCAAGAGGTCTCAACTATTAAGAGCCAGTATAATGCTTAACCATTCAGAAGCAAATGTTTGACCAATTCAGATTAAAGGTTTTAACCATTCAGCCTCGGTATAATGCTTAACCATTCAGAAGCAAATGTCTGACCCATTCAGACATCTACTCGCGAAACAAACAGTCTGAACCATTATGTGTTGAACCAATAAGAGATCTAAACCATTAAAAGCTCCATTAAAAACTAAACAAACAGTCTAAACCATTAAGCGTCACTTGATCGTTGATATGAAAGTGCACTTAATCTAAAGTGGGCTGACCCAGTTAAAACTAAAACTAATACTGGGCCAAAGTTTATGGGCTCTCACAACTTTGCATCATATCTATTTATCACATTACTTTTCGTACCATTCGTACCAAGTGTTTCTATTTTGTTTCAGAGATGGGCATAATAACCGGTTCTAAACCCGACCGATAGAACCAAACTGGACCCGGTTTCAGTTCCTACTCGACATAAAGTGGAACCGGCTCCGGGTTCAAAATACCCGATGGTTCCTACCCGGTTCCACATTTTTTAATTTTAATCGGGTCGTACCCGGTTCCAAACCGTACCCGGTTACTACCCGTACCCGGTTCCACCCATACCCGGTCCCGGTTCCTAATAATTAGTTATTATTAATGTTTTTAATGTAACTAATTTATTATCAATGAATAAAAGAACATTAAATTTACTAAACTCACTAAACATTAGTAAAAATTAAACATAATAAACATCTCCACATGACCGGTTCCCCATTGTACTCGTAACCGGTTCCACACAATACCCGTACCCGGTTCCTACTGTACCCGGTTCCGGAATACCCGTACCCGGTTCCAAAAGGTTCCAGATTCTGTTGTGTAAACCCGAGTAGGAACCGGACCCGGTTCCACATCAAACCTGATTCCATTGTCAACCAAATGGAACCGGGTTTGGTTTGAAACCGGTTCCGGGTACTAAGAAAACCTAATTATGCCCATCTCTATTTTGTTTATCGAAGACTTTCTTTACATTTAGCTACCCATATCCACATGCATATATTGTTTTGATACTACTTTATTCACAACTTTTTTTATACTTTTCTTCCCTTAAAGTGTATGCAACTTAATTTTCAAGATTTCTAAACACGTGTTATATTCGGATATCATAAAATATGGATATTATCTCATTACTCTATTACTCTGGTCCATGTTGTTTACCTAAATCAAGTGTAAGTTTACAGGTCCGGTGCATTGCGCGGGTCCTCAATATTATTATTACTATTAGTATTATTATTTGAGCTAAAGTTTTTAGTTTTTAACAATAATATTTACGTTTTGGTCTAGATATTGCGAGTTAACGCACTGCAACACGCGTGTGTAATTCTTTATAATGAAAGTTAGCAAATATGTTCTTGATGACAACAGTACTAAGCGTTCAGGTTCCTAAGTTGCGTAATTATTCATCGATGAAGGTGCTTTTATAGTTTTCCTTGCATCTTCTTATATGAAAACAGTAACTTATTGTTTTTGATAATGTTTTATGGCGTTGAGATGAACACTTTGATCTGGACTTTGAGGTTGTAAGACAGTGGTCAGGGATTTTGAGTTGACCCGAAACACTTTTTGTTCAAGAATTTTTTATAGATAACTAAACTATTACGTTAATTTTTTTAATAATCTATTTGAAACAACATGATTAATAGAAGGTTTTTTGTAAAAAAAAGGTACACTTTTGGCGACCTTCATCCAGCTCGATTTATTTGACCACTTTCTTTTATAGGTTAATGTTTTATTTTACCCGTGTGACCATTTTAGAAGATAAAATATAACGCGAATTGACCCATTCATAAGTAAATGCGTTTACATTGCCACTTGCATCTTGTCCTATGGAAAGTTGGTATGTTGTGAGATCAAATTTTTTTTGGCAGCAAACAATTTTTTTTTCAATGTATACAAGCTATATTGTTATATTTATTATCTATATTTTTCAATAAAAGGCCTTAAGAAGTTGTATGCAATTATGCATTAACATACACATTTACTGACTCTTGTCTTGTTTCTTTTACAGTTGTTATTTTGTTTGACCCGTTTGAGAAACGTAACCCAAACAGGCCCATCAGGCTTTCGTAAGTAAATGGGCCGAAATTGCCACTACTGTCAACTATGCATTTTCCAAATTTAAGTATTTTAAGCTAAATTTGTACAAAAATCATATTATTATAGACTTTCTTTGTTGTTCACTTATCGGACGTCACACAACCTATAAATGATGATGTATGCAGCAAATCAGTCAAGCGACGACGGTGTTCCTTGTCGCGCTCAAACTGAAGCAAAAAATTGTACTGTAAGTTTATCGATTTATCAATTCATCATGCAAAATTTGTTGTTTTTTATACATAAAGAGTTATTATAGGTAGTTACTATCTTTTCAAAATGACTTAAAAGAGGTGTCTTTCATTTCTTTTTGATATTTAAGCATCTCCATCAAGTAGTGTACTTGATTTTGGGGTGAAGCTGAAGTCAAACTAATCAATATATAGTGTTTGAATAAATTCTGATTATTTAATAATTTATGGGTTAAATAATCATTCTCATACCAATGGTAATATAATCAGCTATTAGAGGGTAGACAATGCAATGTCAAATTATGCCTTTACCTGGTTAATATTATAAAACACACCTAGGATATTATTATTTACCTGTGATAAATAAATGAATATATGGGCTGCAGGAATTGTAACTGCAACTTAATTATACTGAAAATACAAAAGTTATAGGGATATTGGATTTAACTAACCCAAACTTTCATCCATTGGCCGATAACACTCCCTAACTTACTGAACCCTAAGCCGGTTAGTTTTTGCTGATGTGGCATCTGATGTGGCCCCTTTTGCTGACATGGCATATGACGTGGCAGCTAATGTGTCAATTTTTATGACATGGCGGATGATGTGGCAGCTGACATGGCATTTTCTGATGACGTGGCAGCTGACATGGCATTTTTGATAATGTGTCAGCTGACAGCTAACTGAGTTAGGGTTCAGTAAGTTAGGGAGTGTTATCGGCCAATAAGTTGAAAGTTGGGAGTGCTGGTGTACAAATCCAAAGTTGGGAGTATTATCGGCCAATGGGTGAAAGTTTGGGTTATTTTAATCCAATATCCCAGTTAGGGTTACAAGTTTTTGCAGCTGTCATCTTGCCTTATTTCCCTCACACTTCATGTTATCTGTATGTTTGTTTATACAGTAAAAAAAAGAAAGAAGGAAAGAAAGAAAGGCATGTTGAGCCAGGGGTCACTTTTGGGAGAGGCCTCTCTATCTTCTCACCATTGCCGGTTTGACTTAAAAGCGGTCCGATAGGGTGAATTGGACCGGTCAGACCTCCGGTTCCCGGTCCAACGATTTGACTGGCCGATGTGGACCGGTTTTCAAAACATTGCAATTAACTCCTTAGTCTTCTTAGGTGGAATTAAAAAAAATACCTAGGTTATCAACTATATGTGTATAAAAATGCACAAGAAGTTTGTGGGTCAACCTGCGTGGCCCACGTTGAACCTTTCAATCTGACCCACCAACCCGATCTCTATGCGTACTTTGAACTTTTTGGGTGTTTGTATTAAACTATTACTAGCCCACGGGCTCAGTTAGGTTTCTAAGGTTACTCGTAATATATATTGTAACCTATATAGAGATAAACGAGTAACCCTAGAAACCTAACTGAGCCCATGACCCATAGTCTAATAGTTTGGATTTGCCTATTAAACTACTTATATTTGAAAATTTTCATGGGTCAATATGAGGGTCAAAGGAAGCAATCTTTTGTTGATAGCCAAACTGAAACATTTAATACTGCATCTTTTGGATTAGCCTGTCATGTGCATTGTGCAGGATTCTTCTCATGTCAGATGCAACCATTTTTTGTTACCAATGAGCAAAAGTTTTACTTTATATGTGTTTGTAATCAAAGGTTGACTTTCCAAACACCCCCTAGGTGGGGGTGGGGGTGGGTGAGTTTGTTATAGAAGATCATGATCTACATCTATGTTTGTTTTGTTTGTACTTTTGTTGTTGGTCATGATGGTGTTTTCCACCAGTATATTATGGTTTTTGCTTGAAGATTTGACAATTATTTGTTTTGTAGGCCTTATTACTTCTACTCAGTTAGAAGTGCATAGAAGGTTCTCTAATCCGTTAGGAAACCGTCGGGCTGATTGCTTTGTATTTCATGAATCGACAACTGGTGAGGAAATTGGTATATTAGAAGTGGCACGACGTGTATCACATTTTTTGCCTACCAATATGGCTTGTATAGTTGTATCACTTTTTTCACCCAGACAAAAAACGACTGATGTGACAAAGATATGACCAATACAACTCATATGGACCAATACTACCCATATCGCTACTTTCGTCCACTGATACGACCCACATCATATGTCCGAGTGGTGTACCTAACAACATTTTTTATTTGACGGGTCAAATAAAAAGTAGCTAGTGTTTGATAGGTAGCTCAATGCGGCTTGTTTGTATCCGTAGTCGTTTTAATCGGTACTTTTTTTAATTTATAGAACTTAAAGATGCTTTGTATGATTACATATTGATTGCCTTTTGTGTTTTAAATGGTTTGTAGCTAGTGCTTCAAATCAGATGTTACATTCATGTTGGCATTACTGGAGCCTACTTGTTTATGGAGAAATAAAAGTTTATGAATTCATCATTTTTTGGGTGCAAGTAAAAAAATCATGTCTAGCCATGTAAAAGCATATATTTCATGGTGGTAAACAGCTGATTCACCTTTATCAGAGTCTTATGTTTCAATCTTGCTTTCATTGATTTTATCATAACCTCTTGAGGTCACCTGTTTGTGAGTTCTCATGGTTACAAAACAAACACATGAAAGCCTCTTACCTATATCCTAATCATGTTTTGGGATGGCAATACATGACTAGATACATGTTTTTTTATATTATATATTAATTCCATTGTTAAAAAATCGATATATATATAAGAGTAGGGTTCCTGCGCAAAGTGTTTTTTTTCTAAAAAGTGTAAGAAGCGATCTGAGCCATCCGATGGATGTGTTTAATGGTTGAGATTAAGTCAATGGCAATCTTGTAATATATGTGTTTCTTTAATTAATTGTTTTAGGGTGATAGGGCTAGTTTGGTCATTTAGCGTGTTTTAAATCAATAATATAACCGTCAGAGATTACACACGTCCCTATTTCCACGCGATTTTCCCCTCTCTCTCTCAACACAAATCGAAACCCTCAATTCATACCAAATATAGGGAAATCATGGATGAAGATAACAGATTTGCCTTGACATATAAGCGTAAGCAGCAATCCAAGTTGTTCTATGTGTTTTACGGCTCTGGGGGACTTGATTGGTGTGTTTATTTAACACAATTTCTCAGTTTCAGGCAAGAGATTCAAGAACACTGACATTCCACAGGTTATGGAAACCACGATCAAAAAAGGAAGAGACAATAAGAAGCATTCGGTAGTAACATGTGTGTGTTTTAAACATGCAGATTTGTTTATGCTTTTATAAACAGTGATTTTGGGGGTTTTAGTTGCTAGTGTTTTTGATAGTGTGTTTTACAAACATGATGATCGACGTATGCCTTATATACAAAAAGGCAAAGATTTTTTAACCCTCAACTTGGTGCAACAGGTGTGTGTTTTAATATGTATATTTGGTTAGGTTTTATAAACAGTGATTCGGGCCGTTTTAGATGGGAGTGTTTTTGATAATGTGTTTAGCTGAGTGCTTTATTAGGAATGGTTATGATGTCCAATACTTATAGGTGAATGTGTTTTACACAATGGAAGTAAAGAAAAAGTTGTTGTTAACCTAAAGTATATTTTTTTCGACATAACAATAGCTAATATGTGTGTTAGTAGTTTAATATAAGAATGCTGTAAACACTGTTAAAAGTTAGACAAAAAAAATGTTTTACAGTAAGAAGAAGGAGAAAGTGAACGACTACGGGAAAATGTGTATCCAAAAAGCCCAGCAACAAACGCGATGACCCAATTGTGTTAGACGATTCAGAAACAGACGAACCATTGCCTACCAAAGGTACGATTATATGTCGAGTGGGGGGTGTTTGAATGTTCATATTCCTGACCTTATTGTGTTATAAACAGCTAGGGTTGGAGTAACACATGATGCTCTTGTTTGTAAAAATAACCCACAAAGAGGTGAGAATTGTGTGATTAAGTTCTGAAACATTGATTTTTGAATGAGTTTCTATCTCTAGCATCACATTACATCGAATGTTTTCCCGACGATGATGGAGAAAGATGTCGACGACTTTAATGCTGAAACTGCACCCCCACCATCTAAAAAGCAGAGTATTGACACTATTCAATTGATGGATTGGCTAAAAGTATGCTGGAATTGTAATCGGACTTAGCATCTGTTTGTTATGTTAAACACATTACAATGCTAAAACAACAAACTTTATGTATTTATGTTTTTTATCAGGTGACCAAAGCATGTGGAAAAAAAACATTATATCTACAACTTCACCCAAGCAAACTGAGAAAACAGAAGAGAAAAAGCCTACTGTTAAACCGAAGGATAAGGATGTTACAAAGCTGAAAAATATCCCACCCGCTGTAGCGGCAAAACGGTAACGCTATTAGCATATGTGTTATAATATGTTTGTGTTGCTAACAAATGACTTTTGTATATTGTTATGGTGTTGTTAGTTGCTAAGGCACAAAATGTGCAACCAGATCTGATGACGACTTTGTCGACCGCCACCTAAAAAGGTGAAGACGGAATGTAACAGAACGTAGGTGAAAAAATTACACGACCCCACGTTGGGCGAGCTAACGATTCAGTAAATACATGCAGACGGTCAACAATAGTCAAACCTTACATCCCACTGGCAGATGGAAGGCTGACGTTGCGAACCGCTCTGCGCCATATGGGGGAAATGATGGACAGTTTCAACGAAGATCAGCGAAACTCAATAACAAACATTGGGTTTGGCTCGATTCTGGGATTTAAAATAGGACAGATATCAACATGGAGTCTATGTTGGTATCTGCTGGTGTCAAAAACATACGAGACATAACACTCGTGTTTATACCGGTACTATACGATACAAATTATATTGTGTGTATTTCAATCTGAGAGACGCAGAATCAAGGTGTTGGACAACAGCGCAACAGTGTGTACATTCGAGGCCAAATACAATGGGCGGCCGGAAAAATTGGTACGCTACTTTTCCATAAAAACTGTAAAATCTGGTCAATCAGGGACGTTTCACATGTAAAACACATTTTAAGCATAAAACACAGTTATCTGAAACTGAATGAATACTTGGTTATTGTTTCACACGCAGGGGGATGCTTTCGCTACTTTTTTTGAATAATGTTGCCCACTCAGCAGGCATGAAGATGAAACAAGTGGTTCCCATTAGATTGGAGATGTCGTGGCGTACAAATCATAATAAAATCGATTGTGGCGTCTTTGTGATGCGCATATGGAAAGATACAAAGGAACTACTGGAAAGAGTTGGGAATGTGGATTGTCGAATGAGTGTACTGATTCAGGAGAGATATCGTACAAATAGGCAAGGAACTTGATGATCTAAGGCATAAATATGTCATGAAATTGGTTTTGAGTGACGCAAACACGTTAAGAACGTTTGTTGAAGCCGACGTTGCACGTTATAAGAAGCTAACGTTGGACCAGAAAAGGAGGCTCGAAGTGGCAGCCTTTGACACAATCAATGCAAGGTTGGATAACTGAAGTAACATATGGTGGCCTACAAAAGAACGTTTTTTTTTCTTCATTTGGGTGGTGTGTGTTTTTAGACTTTTATAACGCTATGGGTATCTTTTTGTTAACGCGTCATCAACAAACAATGACACTTGTTTTTTTTTTTACCTATATGACGTAGTTTATGGTTAACATGATACAACATAATATGTGGTAAAAATACAACATCGTGATGTAAAATAGACTGTGTGAATTTGTGTGAGAAATAAATTTTATCACACAACTTGAGACAAAAACACTTATATGTTGCATCCCAGTGACGACTCAAAAACGAATGAAAATATAAAACACAATAACATAACTTATCATGAACAGTTACAGTAAAATGGGTTTAATGACGTGTGTATTCATTAAAACATAGTACATTGTCGTTGATAAGTATCTGGTACGGGCACCTGATGAAAAAATGTTGAACCCAACGACGACACAAAATAAATGAAAATAAGCTACGACCATATCAGTTGTCATTATCGCATGTGCATTGGTTACAGTTACAGTAATGGGTAGTAAAAGCGCTTGGGTGCTTAAAACATAGTATCCACGATTTTCATATTGTGTACCCTTCCTAACTGTCCACCCTCCAGCATCTGCATATGCTTTATAAAAGTTATACGCAACATCCACTGAGTCAAATAACATGCCCACTACTGGAGTCAGCGAAGATGTTGAACTTAGAGTATATGTCTTCCTTCCGGAGTTAGTAGAAACATGTTCTACACCCCGTGGTTGGTATGTGGGAACATCTACAAAAAAAACACGACAAAAATGAACACACTAAACAAAACAAGAGGGAAACCTAAAACACATTATAATTTCTCAGAAACTTGAAACCCAAAAGTTTTTTCAAAGCTTTTAAAACACATTACATTAACTTAAAACACATTTAATCTAAAACACACATCACACCTAGTAATCCTATACACATGATTTTTGATAAAACACGTTCTGGTGAAGAACAAAAGCATGCTAACTAATTACTAAAACACATTTGATATCAGTATTAAAAATCTTAAAACACAAAAAATGCTTTTAACCCACCTTTTAAAAAAAATTCTTAAAACACGCTATTAGATAAACGATAGGAATACTTAAAACACACTACATTATTGTTATAAATACTTAAAACACAATTTTTTAATCATATACTAAACATGATAACTGATTTTTGATAAAAACACATTCTGGTAAACATGCTAACTAATTACTAAAACTCATTTGATATCAGTATTAAAAATCTTTAAACACTACAAAAATGTTTTTAACCTACCTTTAAAAAAAATACTTAAAACACATCACATAATTGTTATAAATACTTAAAACATAGTTTTTTTTACACTTTTAACACACATTATATTAAACTTAAAAATCAATTGACTTATCACACATTTTTTTTTTCTAAAACACACATCACACCTATTACCCCCACACTGAACATGATGACTGATTATAAATAACACTTATTCTGATGACAGTACAAAAGCATGCTAACTAATTACTTAAAACACAAATGATATCAGTATTAAAAAATCTTCAAACACTAAAAAATGTTTTTTTATCCACCTATAAAACAGATTACATAATTATTAAAATTAAATAACTTAAATAACCATTACATACATATGAAAATCAAATATCTTTAACACTGTGAAAAGCCAACGTCTTAATATACAATCATCATATATACGACTGGGGAAATAACACATTTACGTAAACCTCAGAACTGGTAAAACACAACATCAAGAACATGTTGATTATGAAATCATTAAAACTGAAAGAATTGTATTTACCATAGCCGCAATCAACAATTGCATTTGAAGCTATAACTTTACCCACGAAAAATATGAATGAGATGAACAAAATTATGAAGATCATACAAAACCGTCTGTGATGTTGATTAAATTTTCGTGTTGATATAGATGAAATAGCAAGTTTGATCTTGTTAGAAAGGTAGAAAGCTATCTTAGCCATACACGTGGCAAGAGAGAAAAAAACAAAGAAGGGTATTTTGGTCCATCATAAATTAGTTTCATATCTAAAAAAATACACATCTTTCATCTTCATCGTTTGTCACCCCACCATCACCACCAAGATACCCTACCACCACCACCACTGCCGTTGCCGTCGCCGCCGTCGTGTGCCCACCACCACCACCCACCGTCACTGTCCACTGATCACAACCCCAACCTTAACCCTAACCCTAGATCTCTCAACTCCTATTCAGAATTGCACACTTTTTCTTGAGCGGAGCTACAATTGCGATCAAAGCAAAAGAATGAAAATGATGGATACTTGCAGAAATTCGATATCGTTTACTCTGCATCTGCATGTGAACTAATGCTTGTTAATATTATATTGACAGCAGCTTCATTCAATGGATGGTTTCAGTATGTGATGAAATGCAAAAGATATTCATATATTATTATCTTTATTTACCTTGGATGGGTTGCCTTTATGGAATAATGTGCGGAAACATTTCACAGAAATGTTGATAGTGAGAGGCAAGTGATTTTTTATTAATAAAATATTCTTTGCGTTTTATGAAAATAGTCGTTTTTCATGAAAAACATATTATATTTGTGTTTTTAATTAATTGAGTTTTTATAACACAATGAAAAAATGCACTTTTATTATGTTTTTAGTCTATTGTGTTATATAAAAAAACACATTTTTTTTGTATTTTTTAGTCTATTGCATTTTAGAAAAACACATTTTTATGTGTTTTTACTCCTTTGCGTTTTAGAAAAAAATTATTTCTTTGTGTTTTTAGTTTATTGTGTTTTAAAGAAAATACATTTTTTGTGTTTTTAGTCCATTACGTTTTACAAAATCATGCAAAAACACAGTTTTTTATCAATTGCGTTTTACAAAAGAATAAAAAAAACTTTTTGGGTGTTTTTGGTCCATTGCGTTTTACAAAATCATGAAAAAACACAGTTTTTATCCATTGGTTTTTACAAAAGATTGAAAAAACACACTTTTTTGGTGTTTTTTGGTCCATTGCGTTTTACAAAACAATGAAAAAACACAGTTTTTTATCCATTGCGTTTTAGAAATAACACTTTATTTTATGTTTTTTAGTGCATTGTGTTTTATAATAGTTTGTTGAACTTGAAATGAAACTATATGATAATAATGTTAGAAATTAAGTGTGTTTGAATGGATGTCCAAAATAGTAAACCATTTGTCCCACATTGGTGTGGAGACAAAGTAAATGGTTATTTATAAGGTGAAACCTTTGTCTAACCAACATAACTTTATGACATGTTTTACCATAAGTTCTACGCGCGGGTGCGTAGGGGGGTGCAAATTGGAACCGGAATTTAGTCGAACTCGTGTGCACCCGCACGTCCTGCGGACACGAATGCAGTTCCGAAAACCCGGGCCCGCGTGTGGGTTTTCAAAATATTTACTTCCTAGCCCGCGTGTGGGTTTTCAAAATTATATCCTAACCCATGTTCTATAATCAAAATACTGATTGCGGTTTTCGGGATCGGTACTTTCGGTTTGGTATCATGTCAGTGTTGTATGGTATTTTGGGTCGATTTATCTTCGAATACCGGAACTTATCGTACCACCCACTTTCAGTATCCACTATTTGCGTTTTTCAGGATCAGTACTTTCGATTCGATACCGGTACGGTATCAAGCTCATCCATAGTTAGAATCACAAAGACAATAATACATATCAAGGGACTATTTGGTCTAGTGGGTATTTCTCATAAACATCTAAGCTTGCTTATTATTGTTGTCGGGTCGAGGGTAAACTGGGTATTTCTCATAAACATGTACGAATTCTTGATTCTTTAGCAAACGTCTGTTCCAATGGGTCATTCAAGATTTCTTGAATTAACCCTCAGACAACACCCACCCACCCCCCCCCCCCCCCTCCACACACACACACAAAAAGAAAATTTAAAGCCTTTTTTATCGGCTTTTGTTGATCTTGGTGTTGAAGTTCACAATGGAAAAAAGATTCTTGAAAAAAAATCAAAGCTTTGTTACTTGGAAGGGTAGATATGGTATTTACTCATATGATCATATTAGAAAAAAAAATCAGTGAATACTTAATATTTCTATTGATTTTCTAGGTGGCAGAAAGAGCACTTTTCTTTTGGAATAACGATCACATCGAGAGTTTGATCAGGCAAAACCGCAAGGTAATATTACCGATAATCTTTCCAAACTCGAAAGAAACGGGAGGTACCATTGGAATCAAGCCGTGCATAGTTTGACCTTAAACGTTCGGATAAAGTTTCGAGTAATGAAGCTGTTCTTGTGAATTAAGAGTCGGGTTTTTTTAGAATTCGGTTAAAGATTCAAGCTTTTGTAATTCTGTTTAGAAAAGCTACAAAGTTCTTGTAAATTTCTGTTGGTCATTATGTTGTAGGGTGACAGTTTGTTAAATTTAGTAAGATAAACTAGCTAAAGAAATGCATTTTGAGCAAATTTCAAGCTTTTTTTCGCCTATGTTCCATTAATTTTTCACCTTTTGATTTGGTGAAGAATTTTCACTTTTTTGTTTAGTGTAAATTAGTTTTTGAGTACTTGTGTTTTAATGATTTTAATCATTTGAGTCCAAAATTAAGATGTTTAACGTCCTGAGTTTCTAGACTTTTTTTGTGACTTTTTGAGTCCTCTTGAGTCCAGTTTTATAACCTTTTGAGTCCATTTTTTTTAACAAAACTTAACTCAAAACGTTATAAAATGAATAAAATTGGACTCAAAACGTTATAAAATAAGTGGTTAGGAACTCAGAGCGTTAAACTTTTTGATTTTGGACCAAAGTGGTTAAAATCATTAAAACACATGGACTCAAAAAAGTAATTTACAATTTTGTTTATATGAGGGTTATCGAGTACTTAAACGAGTCATGCCGATTTATAAACACGATTAGACTCGAACACTACTTGTTTAATTTCAAACGATTTAAATTTGAGCTTGAACTCTTCTCGAGTCTTATTGTTTTATTGGTTCGTCGTTTAATGCACATATATCATTATGTATTAACTTTCATAATTGTATCATGTATATATTTATATTGTATTGCACGAATATTATCATAATTATGTGCGTAGTAAGCTCGTTAAGATTCTTGAGTCTAATCAAGTTTGTGTTCGAGCTTGTTTATTAAATAAATAAACTTCAACATAATCTTCAACCTTAGGGTGGGCTTGAATTACCTTTTTAACGAGTCAATGTTAAATAGTTCAGAACTAGTTTTAGTGAACATAAGAAAAGTAAAAAAAAATCAACTTGGGTTGTTGAAAGTTTGATTGATGATGGATTGATGGTTTTAAATATAACTAAGGTACATGTTGGTTTAAAATATATATCAACGATCGATATTAATTTATAGAACATACGTTCATATGATAAACAATTTTTCTTTGAAATTAGTGCAAATAATGACTTTTCATTAAAAAAAGAGTTAATTACTGTTTTCGTCCATTTGTTTGTCAAAAATCACTATTTCAGTCCATTAGTTTAAAAATTGCGATTTCAGTCCCTGTGGTTTCACTTTCGTAACAACTTCAACCCATTTATTCTGTAAGTACAGGGACTGAAATGGTTGTGAGGTAAACTGAAATGGTTACGAAAGTGAAACCACATGGACTGAAATCGCAATTTTTAAACTAATGGACTGAAATAGTGATTTTTGACAAACTACAGGGACAAAAAACTCTTAAAAAAATGGTTGAATCATTCAAATTTGGCTTTTAGTTTTAGATATTCAAGTTTCAACCAACGTCTTTGATCAGTGTGTTCTTTTTATTCTTTAATTGGTAAACGTTCAATGTGTTCTTTTTACTATGTGAGCTAGGCGATAACTACATCTTATTGAAATATATAGTGGTGTTTGTTTGTCAAAAAGCTATTACTAAATGTGAAGTTTTTCTTAATTATTATTGGTTTATCATTAATTTACTTTATCATTTGCTTTTTAACGGTGTCACATATAACACACATAAGGTAGGGATGTGCCAATAAGTTAATAAGTTGCTTTTTAAAAAGTGATTGGCTTAGTTTTTCATGTAAAATACTAAAAAACTCTAAAAAGCTCTAAAAGCCACAAAATTCTAGCTTTTCAAAACTGACTTTTTCCTCTTATTGAAAAACTGTTTTGAAAAGTCCTTTTCAATTACCCAAACAATATTTTGACATATTTGCTTTTTGAAAAAGCCAATAAGTCAATAAGTTGGTTTAAAAAACTTAGCCAAACATGCCCTTAATGTTATTAATTATCAAAGATATTTCTGGTTTTTTACTCCATAGAATTTCTATGTTTGAACGAGTTGAGATCCCCCTTAAAGACATACCTCTACCAAATAAACCAGTCTCACAATGATCTTACCCGTTTAGTAGAAATTTGAAAAGTCTAACTAATCAAATAAATAGTTAATTATTTTAGATATTTGTTGGATTTTGAAAACAAAAAACAAAATACTTTAAATATAAAAACTACCACTAGGATTTAAAAGGTGATCATACTGAACCGTTAAACTACTAATATTTATATAACTAAATCGTTGTTGGCTGTCAAAACCCGGTCATACAATATTACAATCTAGTCGGTTTGATTTCATGTTTTATAAGTAAGCTAAATTTAAAAGGAGATTATGTATGTCACAAACCTTCATTATTCGTAATAAAGTTTCATCTAAAATGGGAGAACATACATGTCTAACCTTGTTATGATTGTATTATTAAATGAATCTCATAAGGTTCGTTGTATACTTGTATGAGTGAATTGACTAATACGTAATCACTTTTAAGTAGTTAACTACGAGAATCATATACATGAACACTTACACTTATTGCTTTAAATATGAAACAAATGACGCTTATTTAACTATACACAGTTCTCTTTTGCCTTACTTTGAAATTACCTCATTACGTGTAAGTGTTTATACATGTTTCACAAAAAACCAGGGTGGGAATCAAAACCAATTTTGAACCCAAACCTGACTTGACTCAATGTTGAATCCGATTTGCCTAAATAGGTTTAGACCTAACCGATCCGTAGGGTTAAAATCGGGCAATAATCCCAGATTTTAAAACTGGTCAAACCCGATCTCATCCCTCTAAAAAACAGTTTCCACTAGGGGTGTGCACGATTCAGTTCCGTTATTAGCATTAATCATATCCGTAATCGAAGTCATCGGGGTTTGGTTAATTGGTTGGTTTTCGGTTTGGTTGAGTAATTTCCGCTAATAACCAAATCAAAGAAGGGCTACAATTTTTCCTTAGAAATACAAATACATGAAAATAAATGCATAAATACATAAAATGGATGTATAAATAAATGAGATGAAGGTATAAATACATGAAATAGAGGTATAAAAGCTAAAACTATAAATGGTTCGGTTTTGTTAATTTCGATTAACCGATGGTAAAAAAGAAAAACGATAATCGACTTTCCATTAATTCGGTTTTAGTTAATTTCGGTTCGGTTTCGATCAACAGTTCAGCTATTGCATACCCTTAATTTCCCCCAAGCCTGGTTTGACCATAACCCGGTTTTGACTTTTGTTGACCAAACCGGCCAGACCGGTTTCAACTTTCAATAAGCTTCAACCCGGTTGACTTTTATTGACCAAACCCAGGCCACTAAAATACTCCTGTAAAAAGAACGCAAGTTAAGCGGTCCAGATCGCTCCACGTGTACACCAATATTCCATCATTTTATTTTTGGTCATCAAAATCCCATAATACACAATACATACTGGATAAGACCAACAATCTTGAGAAGATAACTCTGCAACAACAATGGAGGTTTGTATGTCTCTCAAATCACACTCTCTTCTTCCATTCAACTCCAAAAACCTAAAACCACTCGATGATTATTCCCACCCAATCATCAGACACTCGTTTTCTTCATCTTCTTCATCACAAAGTCAACGGAAACAGCAGCAGAAGTCAAACAGATTAATGGTGGTTGAAGCGAAAGGAAAACGAGGGGGTGGAGGAATGCAAGCTCGTCAGTTTCAACGGCCCATGCCTGCTATGCCTAAGATTGAAGATGATGGAAACCCTAGATTCGTCATTTTTATTCGTATGGCCAATGTTAGTATCCTCTAATCAGTTTGGTTTATTCGGTTATTATTCTGTTTCGTTAAGAAGTTATTTTAGTTGGTTCGGAGTGGTTTTTTTTTTTTAAGTAGATCAGTTATTCAGTTATTTGGTTCAGTTAATTCAGTTATTTTGTTAGGTTAAGATTATAGGAGTATAAACGAGCCAAGCTAGACAAGGCTTGAGTTCGGCCGGTTATGATATGGATTGACTGAAATCATTGCAGGGTACGGTCCTTGTCCCACATCGGTTGTATGGACAACTAGTTTGGGGTTTATATACCAGCTCTCTCACCCACCAGCTAGTCTTTTGGGTTGAGTTCTCTTGTTTGGTATGTAACGGCTCGTTCAGGCCTACTTATCTGAGCCCGAGCTCGGCTCGCGAGTAAACCCAAAGCTCAAGCTCGGCTGGCTTGAGCTATTTTGAGAACAGCCCAAAACGAGCTAAAAGCTTGGCTCGAGCTTGCTTCAGTATCGCTTAAGCTCGGCCTGAGCTCAGCTCGCCACTGTTGTCATCTTGGTTTTAAATTGCGTGATAACTTATCATCATTATTACTATCATGGTCGTAGAAGTCGCTAGTCAACCGGGGATTAATCGGGATTAATTGTAATTAATTGAGGCCTAGTCTGGATTTTTACAACCATGATTACTATACTATATATAAAAAAGTAAATTTTGTTTGGGCTCGCGAGCCTAACGAGCTTTGTATTTCAGGCTCGATAACTAAACGAGCTCTATTTCGGGCTCGGGCTCATGAAAGCACGGCTCGTTCGAGCTTTTAACCGAGCCGATAACGAGTAGCTCTCGAGCCTCTAGGCTTGTTTACACCCTTAGTTAAGAACTTACAATATTCGGTTTGGTTCCGTTAAGGACTTATTTTGTCTGGTTGGTTTTCGGTTAAGACGATAAACCAAGAACAGAACCGATGAACACCCTAGCTAGAACTTGAAGAGTAGATCGGTTTTTTTGGAGCTCTAATTATACACGTGTTCAAATGATTTAGCTAACATTAGTTTTCTATATCCAAATTCCAAACCTATAAACAAAATTCAGTTACAGTTTGGTTCGGTTAAGAAGTCTGATTCGGTTAGGTTCGGTTAATAATTCGTCTCATTCGGTTCAGTTTTCGGTTATGACATTATAATATTTAAAACCAAATAAACTGAAACCCTAACAGAACCGAACTTACCATATTCATTATTCAGTTCTGAGAACTTACCTTATTTGGTTTGGTTCAGTTAAGAACTGATCTTATTCGGTTCAGTTTGGTTAAAAACTTGTCTTATACAGTTCGGATTCGGTTATGACAGATTTAAATTTAAAACAACGAAACTTACCGTATTCATTATTCAGTTATTCAGTTCGGTTAGAGCTTACCGTATCCGGTGTCGGTTAATCGGTCTGGTTCCGTTAAGAACTTATTTTATTTGGTTTGATTTTCGGTTGACAAATTAAAATTAAAAAATCTAATAAATGATAACCGAAACGATGAAACCCCTGGTACTGCAACCAGGGGAGGAGCTTAGTGGAAACCGGGGAATGCACCGCACCCCCCCCCTCAAAAAAATTTATTTCTAAATATTTATACAATTTATAAATTGGGTCCCATGACTTTCTGTCCCCTCGGAACTTTTGGTCAAGCCCCCCATTGACTGCAACCAAAAGTGGAGATCAATCCATTTGTTATTTGTCTGTAACAAACTTTAATTTCACATGCAAACAAGATGCTTTGTATTAGTTTTACGATATAATGTTAAACGATATTGTGTTTATTATGCAGGTTTATCTGTGGTACCCTGTAAGTATTGTAGCAGGTGGCACAACAGCAAAGATCATGGTTTCAGCCAAAGATAATTTTCTTGGGAAGTATATATACAAGGACACTCTTGCCAGAAATCTTGCAGCAGTTATTTACAAAGTAAGTTTTATCTCTCCAAGCTGACTTTTTCAACATAATTATGTTTAACAACGTTGATAACTTCATATCCATGTATCATAGTTAAGGTAATGTGATTCTATACAAGGTTTGTTACGTCAAAACGTAACTAACTTTCACGTTTTTTGTCCGATGTGATGACCGATATTTTCATTTTGGACAATGTTGGTCATAGCAAATGACAAAGACGTAGAAGTTTGTTACGTTTTGATGTAATGAATGCTTTTATGGGTGATTTGATATCAACGAATTTGATGTAACCATTGAATAAACCGTTTTAGAGGGTAAAATTGTCCATCTACATTCTATACAGACCCATATGATAATTAACCGTAGGTATCGAGTCATATACTAACATTATCATCCTTACTTCTTGATTAACATACGGATATAGGAAACATATGTAGTTGAGACCACATCATGGTGCATCCTACGCGTTGTTTTCTTGTAGGTTGGCCCTTCAAATATGAGTGTAGAATAGTAATATATCAATATTTATAAGACCCTTATATATTTATTTTCTTGTGTGTCATTCCTAAGGACGAGAAGCGGTTCAAAAGACAGCAATTCGACAACATCGTGTGTTGCGAAATGCTACAGAATTCCGATATGGCTACAAACTTGTGGTACGTTCTTCTTAAGCACTTGTAAAGATAGAACTAAACCTGTAACAACCTGTCTCGTATGGTTAAAAAAACATATCTTCCCACATAAATAAAAGGGTAAAATGCCATTTTCGGCCCTGGCCTGAGGTTTGTCCAGTTTTGCGACTTTCGTCCAAAGGTTTGTTTTTTCGCATCTGGATCCAAAAGGTTTAAAATCTTGCCATTTTCATCCGGCCCGTTAACTCCATCCATTTTTCTCCGTTAAGTCAGAGGTATTTCCGTATCTTTTGCTAACTTAAAGGGCAATTCGGTCTTTTGAAAACTTGTACATTATGCTAAATGCTTGTACACAAAGTGAAAAGACCGTATTGCCCTTTAAGTTAACAAAAATACGGAGATACCCCTGACTTAAGAAAAATTGATGGAGTTAACGAGCCGGATGAAAATGGCAAAATTTCAAACCTTTTGGATCCAGATGCGAAAAAACAAACCTTTGGACGAAAGTCGCAAAACTGGTCAAACCTCAGGGACGAAAATGGCATTTTACTCATAAAAGAACTAAGAAACCTTATTAGCTTAATTTAGATTTTAATGGTTTTAAGTTGTTTCAAATGTTGTTGTGTCAGTTTACAAAATTGTCATTTTAATTCTCATGCGGATTATGCAGGAAGGTACCAACATACGAGCAGCACTTGCAAGCAACGATGTAGTCGAGGTATTTATGATTATATAATTATATGTCACCAATATTTTTATAAACATTTGTATTAAACCGAGTTTCTGTCTGTTTAACCGATCAAGAGTTTAACGTGTGATCTTTTTTAAGCTCCCAACCCAAGCCGAGCTGAAAACAGTGCTTGATAAGGTTGTTGATTTCTTCGGTGATGCCAAAGAGTCGTTCGGGAAATTGACCGATCTAAAGTCAACATCCGACACCGAGTCCGAGTCTCCGGAAAACGCCAGTGACAAACCCAAGTGAGTTTTGTATTTATGATTATATTTAACCAACTTTTGCTAGCTTAAACGTTTATTTCAAACGTAATGTAGCTTATAAGAGTTAAGTACACGGATGGTCTCTGTGGTTTACCAAAATTTTGGATTTGGTTCCTAGCTTTCTAAAAGTACACAAATGGTCTTTGTGGTTTGCACTTTGTAACGCATTTAGTCCCCAACTTTTTCCAAAAGTACATGGATGGTCTCTATGGTTTACGCTTTGTAACGCATTTAGTTCGTAACTTGGACCTGCTAAAACCTCTAGATTTGTTGGCTGAAGACTAAATGCGTTACAAAGTGCAAACCACAGGACCGTCCATGTCCATGTGCTTTTGGAAAGCTAGGGACCAAATCTAAAATTTTGGTAAACTACTGGGACCATCTCTGTACCTTACTCTATTATAAAGAATATGAGTCAGTACGATTATAAATATGTTTCTTTGAATAAAAAGATCTGGTATATGGTATGCGTTAAGTTCGACCTGTTTGATTCAAACTGCTTTTACTATGGTCGAAATCGTGTTTTTCTAACCGCCACTCGGCACCCATTGACAGGGTCAAAAGCTGAATGTGAAGGAGAAAGAAGGATATGTGGATTCACTGTACCTTGTTACAGCCAAAATACAGAAGCGGGTTTCGCACCCGAAATTTTTCTGCATGTTTTTGCTTTAAATCTGTGTTCAATAGACCAACACTTGCTAGTTATTGTCAATAGTACATAATCGCTGTTAATCGTTATGCCCCTTAAAACGTCGAATGATTACTTGTTTCATAAAAACTGATTACAGACAAAATGAAGAACATGCATGCACAACTAACCTTGATCACATAACAAAGATGTGACCTGGACTCGTCGCTATCAAACGACGACTTCCCACATCCTGAACATCTTTCTAGCATCAGAAAGAAGCCTCGTCATCATCTCATCGAAGTTTTAAAGATAATGAGTTCCTTCTCATCGATGTCAAAGAGACGACGACTACTCGTGCCATTTAACGCCTTCTTAACATCAGAAAGATGCAACAACACAATAATCAACGTCACAAGGATGCTACTTCTGGCACATAATTACATGGACACACATACATGTCAAGGGTCTCATCAACATCATATTATCGTGGGTTAACCACACAACCTCCTAGCCGTCATCCAAGCTGTCCCTTTACACTATAAGGACGTGACCGATCTCGCACGCGTTAGCATGTATTATGTTGGATATTTTAGTGTAATTTGAGATTGCGTGTGACGTTCAAATAAGAGTGCACGCTTATTTGAATGTCATCGGGACTAACGGGGGATCCAAGGGGGCAGCGCCCCTGGGAGCAGGGTCCAAGGGGCGGCAGCCCCTAGCGGGGTCCAAGGGGCAGAGCCCCTGGCTGGGGTCGAGCTGACACAAGTCCTTTATAAAAAATGCATCAGAAATTGAATTTCGGGCTAAATATGCACTTTTGGAAACTTAAAGGACTAAAGGTGTTTTTGTTCAAGATTGAAACTGCAAGCAGTTGTGAAAAACTGAAAATACGCTCCCAAATTTTTTAGTAAAAACCCTGGACGAATTTTGATTCGAGACGAATCCCCAAAAATCTCACAATAAAAAATTGCCATACAAAAATCTAGAATTTTTATGATTTTATCCTATCAAAGATTGGTAGCCACTCCAATTGTTTGATCTGATAGTGATTACACGACTTCAGATTTAATCCGAGCAATTTCGAATTATTCCCAACATATTAGATACACCGTGATTTGCAAAATAGCAACGACTGTGACAGTATGGTCACAAGAGCTACGACTGCGGCAACATATGCTATGACAGGGGCGGCAAAGAAAACCAAAGAATCAATAAACGAGAAATCAAAGCGATAGCGCGCCTTTTCTAAGATTAGAACTAAAATAGAAGAGAAGACTTTATTTCTCAAAGTCAACTTTCTATGTGTACAAGCGTCCCCGGTGTAGGACGCGAGAGAGATAAAAAGAGAGAATTCATAACACAAGGGGACGATGAGGGAAGAGAGTCGACAACTAATCAACATTTGGTGGCATTGAGAGAGTGAGTAGAGAGAAGTAAAAGGCAAGAACCCTAAGGCCCTGATACCATGTATAATAATAAAGACTTTGTATGTCAGTATTGTGTTATATTGATCAACTACATATTATTTGCTTTCATTAATTGCTTGTTTGGTAGCTTGCTAAGAATATCTTTAGTGCACTATGTTTTATGTTGTTTTTTTAGTAGCTGTGTGCCTATGTATGTTTTTATGTGACTTTGATGTCTGGATATGACTTTGGAGCTTGGGTCTTACCGGAAGCAACATTTTTATCCCCTAGGAGAGAGATATTGCCTGCATTTAACTCTCCCCATACCCTACCGATACGGTTGTTGTTGTGATACACGAGTACAATGACTAACCTTAATCTAATCCCTAACTAGCTAAACCCTAAAATATGTATTGTATTTATTAATTGTAATCCACTATATATATTGTGACAAACTATAACACCTTATATAAATCTCATATTAGTCATCGACAAGAGTAATACTGAATTAAATATGGTGGGTCGCCGATCGCGTGTCGTGGACAAGAGTAATACTGAATTAAATATGGTGTCGCGGATCGCGTTATCAGGCATGGCACGTTTTGTGACCTCGAACGCGATGAATCCTATCATAACGTCACAATTAAGTGTGTTAGATGAGAGTACTACCATGATGGTGGCTTCCTCGGATGTTCTCACATGGTTGTCAAGAATAAAATGGAGTCATGGGAGCAAAGTGGACAATGAAATGGTTGTGATGACAGTTTTACACATAGGATTGGAGCAACTCTTGTATCGTTTCGGATGCATGAACAACTCCTATCAAAGACAATAAAACCATTAGTTGAATCACACATTAGATACAGATAAAATAGATGTCGATATTCTTTTGGTCTAATGACATCAGCCTTTTATCTTTTACCAAAGTAATGTCGGTTTAAGTCACATACAACGGGCAATAGATGAATTTTAGGAGTGTTCACCGTTCAAAAGGAAAATGTTATAAACAAAATGGACCCCCTTACTAAGCATAATGAAAATCCTATGATAACTTCATAATTGAATGTGTTGATATGATAGCATCTCCAAGATGGATGATTTTCTATAAGTTCTTGCAATATTATCAAAATAAAACCATTAACATGTAGTAAAAAACAAATAATATAATAATTATGGAGGCGTGTTATGCAAACACCATTTTATATAAATCCACTACTAAAAAGTATATATAAAAAATTTCAATGAAACTAAAAAGTATATAAAAAAATTCAATGGACTGGAGTGGGTTTGTACATATTTTTATTTTTTTCAATGATTAGTTTTAATTAAATAAAAACTTATTTAGCAAATAAAGACTCATTTTAGGAATATTTTCATATATAACTAGTTAAAGCTCACAACCCAAAGAACATAAATAAAAAAGGAAGTTAAATACATGGTTGGTCCCTGTGGTTTGCAAATATTGCAGACTTGGTTCCAGTGGTCACTAATTACACACTTGGTCCTGGTGGTTGTAATTTTTGCACTCGGGTGGTCCTTATCACTAACATGTGTTAAATTTATCAGTTAAATGTGTCAAAATGACTAAACACCTAACCTTAACCAAATGACCAGTTAAAAAAAATAAAAAATATAAAGATGGGTGGAGCCCCTCATCTTCTTCCTCTCTCACTCTCTCTCTCTCTAAAAACCACCTCCACCTTAAACCAACCACCACTTCCACCTACAGTTCAACAGTCAACCCACCACCACTTCCACCTCCACCATCACCTTCAACCCACCACCCACCACCTTCACCGTCACCTTCAACCCACCACCACAACCTCTACCACCACCCCACCGTCACCTTCAGCGCACCACCCCAACCTTCACCACCAATACAACCCCAACCACAACCACTCAAACCCAAATCTGGCCGCCGGAAAAACGAAAAAGGAATCTGGCCGGCTACAATTATGAATGAGAGTTTTGCGAGTGGTTAAGTCAGTGGATATGTAGTTATGGAGAAGCGGAATCTGATTCACGTTCGAGCTCCAAAAGAGCTTTAATGGGGATGAGCAGAAAAATGGTTTGTTATCTAAAGGTTGTTGACATTGGGGTATCTGATGCAGTTCGTGTGACGCTTGTTTCAGAGCTTCAAGGATTTTGAGAGCTTGTAGTGAGTTGTGTTTAGGGTTCAAGATTAAAGCTTCAGCTTCATCTTCTATGGCGGATGTTTATAGATGTTTTTGTTTTTGGTGTTTGATTTGTTATAGTTGTCTTATTGTTATTTGCTACTGAATCTCTTGAAATTGTGGTGGATATTGATGTAATTTATGGTGTGAGATCAGAATTTTGTTGATTTGTTAATATTTTTAAGAGAGAGAGAGATATGAAGGATGAGGAAGATGATGGTGGGCCCATCTATCTTTATATTTCTTTTACTTTTTTTTAATTGGTCAAGGGCAATCTAATCATTTCACACACACTTAACTGAGAAATTTAACACATGTTAGTGATAAGGACCACCCGAGTGCAAAAATTACAACCACCGAAACCAAGTGTGTAATTGTGAACCACTGGGACCGAGTTTACAATATTTGCAAACCACAGGGACCAACCAAGCATTTAACTCTAAAAAAGATTGCTCCCCATTTATGAAACTTGACAACCATATGGGGACCTTTGCAATTATAGACCCTATCCAATATTTTATTTAGAAAATCAAACCTTTTTTAAATATAAAAGAAATATAAAAGATCTTTGGAATGTTAAATAAACATAAATGTCATATGATTCTAGTTAGATTGGAAGTAAAGTTTAAAGCCTCACAAGTAACAAACAATAATCCTTGCACATTCATATGCATATGTTAATTTTAAAAGGTTTATATGATGGTGCATGTGGTATTATTATTTTTTAATTCATTCTAATTCTTTGATTCCTCGAAGTCGACTTTTAACATTCCATGTTTCAGATACTAGAATATATATCTGACGAAGGAGAACCATTTTTATCATGATGACATACCGTAATTCTTTAATTACAGGAGTCGACTTTCAAGATTCTGTATTCTAGATACTACAACAAATATTGGTGAAGGAGGACCATCTTATCAAGATGAGTAGACGAAAACCCATTCTCTATCCTTTAATAGGATCAATCACAATATTTCTCGACGCCGATTCTGTATTCTAGATATTACAACAAATATTGGTGAAGTAGAACCATCTTATCAAGATGAGTAGACGAAAACCCATTCTTTATCTTTAATAGGATCAATCACAATATTTCTCGACGCCGAGGAGTCAAAGTTTTGTATTTTGTAGGATTGGATTTGCTATTTAAAGATGGGTTTCGGCGCAGCTTGTTGCCCGTTTACCTACCATTCTTATGTCATTTTCATATCGTTTTTAAAATTGGTAAAATGTGTAATCAAATGTCTGGTAGATAAAAGAAGCGACTCGCAAGTTTTAGCACAAGAAATAAAGTAATTTTACAGTCGAATGTAAAACAATACAAATTATTATTAGATGAGGTTTATGTATCATTGAGTTTTGCTTACAAGGGAATACATAAAATGTAAAACAATACATATTATTATGCTAACTAACTTCGGTAATGATTGGTGTCATATAATTTATCCAAATAACTTATACATTAAATTAACTTCACAAGACTTTTTGTGATAACTCATAATCACAATAATTAAAATCATAGTCTAACTCGTCCTTCTCCCCTTTCTTGATTACTTTTTTGGACAACAATGATTGATCATTGTCAAAAGATAATGAATCTTTAGTCATAAAGTTTGGTGCTTTCTTACTCAATCATGAGTTGTGATAGTTGGCAGAATCTTCACTTTCAACTAGCATGCAAAGGGTACAAGCTTCTATCCTCTATTAATCATCACCATGATTTACAATGTCCTTATATGCATATATAGATATATACATATATATAATAATCACACACATTCATTCATACATGCATATATCTAGTTTATATATATACACACACATTTATATACATCATACATTTAGTTTGTTCATCCCTATGCAATCAAGATGGGAAGACAACCATGTTGTGAGAAAAATGGACTAAGAAGAGGACCATGGACAGTTGAAGAAGATCATAAACTCATGACATTCATCCTCAACAATGGTATTCAATGTTGGCGAATTGTCCCGAAGCTTGCAGGTTTGATTTTTGTCTATGTTTGATCGTTTAGAAGAAGTTGATTTTTGTCTATGTGTTGTTGTAGGGTTGATGAGATGTGGAAAGAGTTGTAGGCTTCGATGGATTAATTATCTTAGACCTGACCTTAAAAGAGGCACGTTTACAGAAGCCGAAGAAGATATGATCATTCAACTCCATTCTCGTCTTGACAATAGGTAATTTTTTATATGACTCAAAACACAACACGTAAATAATCAGGGTTTGGCTTGTCATGTGTAACCAGTTTAATAAATGGGTCGCGTTTTAGTTTGACATGTTTAATTAAACATGTCATTTTCAGGTTGATATTTTCACCATTTTAATTAAACAGGTCAACCCATTAACCTGTTTCTGAAGGTATAACACTTAGCCTTAGTTCCCAATCAAGAGCTTTTCCTATCATCCATAGTCATAGTGTCTAATAAGCGATGACGAAATCTGATGTCAGCTATTCCTTATGAGTCGCAACATCTTTTTTATCCTCAGAAAACATAAGATTACCTAAAGTTTTACAATGATTTTAGATAGTATAGATAATAAAAATACGAGAAATAAGGTATATGTGAACTCCTAAATCAAATTAGTAAACAATTTAGCTAAAATAATAAAAGAATAACTTATCATAACGACCGTATAACTTATCATAAAGAGCGTATTGATAAAATGTCGTCCAAAAGTACTAAAGTTCTTGTTGCCTTTTAAATTGTCTAAATATACGATTATAAATTGAGTAAAATGTCAAAAAGGTCTCTGAGTTTAGATCATTCTGTCACTTTAGTCCAAAAATAATTTTTTTTGTATCTAGGTCTCTGAGGTTTCAATTTTGTTGACATTTCAATCCAATTGGCAAACTGGGTTAGAAATTTCTACCCTTTATGTCGTTTAATGAAGTTCCTGACGGAGTTTAGGCATAAAATAACGATTATACCCTTCATTTTATTGGGAAAACAATAAAAAACAAATAAATTTCTAATTCGGTTTGCCAATTAGATGAAATGACAACCAAAATAAAACTTTAAGAGACCCATATACAAAAACTTTTAGTTTTGAACTGAAGTGACAAAAATGACCTAGATACCATCTTGTCATGTCACTCATAAATTATAGTTGAAAAATTCAACCAACCCGAGTTGGACTGAGTTTTCTTCCGAGTCAAACTATTCAAGCTTGATTCTGGGCCCATGGGCCTTCAGACTTTTCTCTTGTGGGCCAAAATAACTTTGAAGAAACACCTTCTTGCTTCTAGACCTATCTAGATTCTATGAATACTCAAAAAAGACAACATTTGTTATTAAAATAAAAAATCTGAACATCAGGTGGGCCTCTGATCCAGTTTCTCATAACTTCTAGAAATTTCCATTATTATCCTGTACTTATCTATATATACAAATGACCCCCTATACATTTTCATCAAACTCTCTTGAGTAGTAGTTGAGTGTCCTAAAAAGCAAATAATAAGCATGGATCAAAGTCAGATGACCCTCTCATTATTCTCTCAAAGAATTACCACTCCTAAATCAAACCCTTCATCTTTAATATTATCCCCAAAATCCCTCAAAAAGAACCATAGTTATAATATCTTTAAAGCAGAATCAAGAAATGGAAATTTGGATCATTTGCAAAGAGCAAGCATCAAGACTCCTCAACAAAAACAACCCATCAAGAAAAGAGTTGTCCAATCTCCTCCAATTGGTAATTTTCTATTATTAAATAAGTTTTTTTCTCTTTTTTTAGTTTTTTTTTACACTTTTTATTTGAATTTGTGAAATGGGTATGCATGATTCTTCAATATAAAATGAAAACACCAATCAAGAGTTAAATCATAGTGTCATTTTGTTAGAGATGATAATGGATTGGATATGATCCTAGTTTTATATCATATTATAAAACTTGGTCATATAACCAGAATAAAATAATATTTTATTGTCCATGCTAAATGTTTCGGGTTTAGTATTTTTTAGGGTAGTTTTAAATTTTTTTATTCATCCCTGTACGGAAAAATGGTAATTTACTAGTTTTGATTCAAGATTCAGTTCAAGTGTTTTCTTGAATTAATGGAATGGGTATGCATAATTCTTTAATACAAAATCGAAAAACCAATCAAGATTCTTTTTTTTTTTGGTTTGGAAAATTATGCTCCCCATAGTAATTTTCAAGTGGATATTTTTTGGCTCTCACTAATGATATGGGTATATGCATAATTCTTTGATTAAAGATAAAAAAACAATCAAGGTTCAATCTTTTTGTGTGTAAAGTTATGCTCCCAATAGTAGTTTTCAACTGCAAACTAAAGGTTTTTTTTGAACTAGTAATATGGGTATGCATAATTCTTTGATGTAAGATAAAAAAACCAATCAAGATTTAATCTTTTTGTGTGCATCATTATGCTCCTAAAGTATTTTTAACTCAAAATTCTGTTTTTTCTTGAACTAATGATATGGGTATGAATAATTCTTTGATATAAGATCAAAAAACCAATCAAGATTCAATCTTTTTGTATGAAGAGATATGCT
This sequence comes from Scalesia atractyloides, assembly GCA_947069175.1. Classification (NCBI taxonomy): domain Eukaryota; kingdom Viridiplantae; phylum Streptophyta; class Magnoliopsida; order Asterales; family Asteraceae; genus Scalesia; species Scalesia atractyloides. Next base: position 1,874,547 of record CAMTDV010000025.1, on the reverse strand, counting down.
CCCAATAGTAATTTTCAACTATAAATGAAGGTTTTTTTTTCTTGAACTAGTCATAGAGATATGCATAATTCTGTGATATAATATCTAAAAACCAATCAAGATTCAATCTTTTTATCTTTTTATGTGCATGTAATGAGAGAATTAATAATTAAGACAAAAAATAAATAAATAAATAATTCAAGATTGTATTTTTCTCAAACCTTTTATCATGAAAACCTGATATAGGTGTATATAATTCATTAACTTATCTAATAAAAAAATCAAGATTAAAATTTTCTCAAATCCTTTATCATGAAAATCCGATATAGCCATGTATAATTCAATAATTTGTCAATAAAACATCACAATACTAATCAAGATCCAATCTTTTTAACTACAGGTTTATGGGACAGATTCCCAACAGCAAGAACAGTCTCACAAATGATGGACACAATGGAAAGACTAATGGAAGACCCACAATCATACCGACTCGACCGCGGTAACCCGTGGGGCCCACAAGGCGAACCAAGCAGTTACAGCAGAGGAAGAACACCATGGGAGATCAAAGAAACTGAACAACATTACAAAATGAGGTTTGACATGCCTGGAATGACCAAAGAAGATGTCAAAGTATGGGTTGAAGAAAAAATGTTGGTTTTAAAAGCAGAAAAATTGAAGAAAGAAAATAATGGTGAAAATGAAAATAATAAGGAAGTTATTGATGATAAGGAATGGAGTTATGAGAGTTATGGAAAGTATGGTTTTAGGATTGCATTGCCTGAGAATATACAGTTTGAGAAGATTAAAGCAGAGGTTAGAGATGGTGTTTTGTATGTAACTATTCCTAAAGCTCTTGTTTCTTCAAAGGTTTTGGATATTAATGTACAATGAATGAAAGTGTAGGGGCTAGTTTTGTTTTAATATAAAAAGCAATTTTCAAAATATTGGGATATTGTGATATTTTTTTTATTTTTATTTAGGTAAAGTGGGTTTTAAAAATCTTATTTTTTATCGGTTGGTGAATAATGATCCTAACTGAGAATAACTATTTTCTTATAATGGATCTCCGTTTAAAAAAAAAACTTAAACTACTTGGTTCTTTTTTTGGTGGTGTGGAAATACGATGACAAGACTGTAATTTTGAGCTATGAGCAAAACTGTAATCTGTCAGGAGCAATAAGCGAGTGCTAGATAGCCTGACATGAATAAAAATACATTGATTTAACCAACTAAAACAAAATAACACCATTGGTTTGCTAAAAAACTAAAACCATGTGATGTATCAAACTAGTAAATTTCTTCGCGCATTGCGATGGGTTCGAAACGTGAAGTAACTTGAAGTTGTACTATATAATGAAAACGTATTACATTTGACTCGACTTATTTCTAAACAAAAGTTACGTCAAAACGTAGACAAACTAAAAACGTACACAAAAATAAGCACATAAACATATTATATTTGATCTGACTTATTTGCAAAAGAAATTTACGCTGAAACGTTAACCAACTTGAACTTACACGTACATGTAAATTCTCTTGATTTGATATAAAATGGTTAGGAATTGATCCAGTGATCGTTCCTTTTGTTCTATAAGCTTGAGGCGGGATTAGATGGACTGTGGCTCTAGTGTGAGACCCTAGGTAAACTGACCGCACTTGAACTAAATTTGCATGATAAGGGTTTGGAACCGGGTTCGGGTTTAAGAGGACAAACATATTTGCAATCACGGCTAACACAAGTTTTGACTTTAATAAGAATGAATAGCTTTGCCCGAGTAGTTACTTGTCTCTGATTCCGTTTGCATAGATTCTTTTTCGAGGACGAAAAAAGAGTAAGTGTGGCGATATTTATGTATTGTAAAATACATCGGTTATTCGTGTATAGTTTGTATAGTTTTCATTAGTTTAATTTTTGTTTTCCGTATAATAGTTAGTTGTCACACCCCAACCGATGGCGGAAACATCGGGATGAGACGAAAACGAGATTACTCATTGCTCACAACGCTAATAAATGGCAATATTTAATTAAATCCAAATTTCATTTCACAACATTGTCAAATACAACATGAAGCAATACAATAAGTTCATAAAACATAACAAAATTTGGTACAACATTTATAAATCTAACGTCTAAAATGTGTGTATCTAAGTCCTTGCTATTTTGATTTTCATAGCATCATCTCCTTCAACCTGTAACATGTTTTAAAATAAAGTCAATGCAAAAGCAAAGGCGAGTACACAAGTTTAAGCATAGCATACGTATACGAATAAAGTTTTAACAATCCTCATGGCAACCAAATCTATACAACAGCAATATCAAGGCATGCAATACTAATAATCAAACCCTTAACGCAATCACGATGTTTTAACATGACCTCACGAATAACACGATGGAGGTGGATGCGTGAATTCCTATAGCGCTAGGCATGTCAAACAAAGGCTAAAAATAGTTAATGACTAAAGCATAGCATAACGTTTATCCAAGACAAGCATCAAGTATAAGATTCAAGTTTTCATGTATATGGGATCGTTTGTGTGTTTCATAAAGTTTAAGTGTTCGTGATTTTGTATATGGAAACATGTTACACCCGAAAAGTGTTATAAACAAAAGTGGGTCGAGTGTACTCACAGAATTGCTAAGTCTTCTTTGGAAATTCCACGACGAGTTGATGAGTGGGAGAAAGGGGACATTGAGGTCACCTTAAAAATGACAAACGAATGTACATGAATAATCGAAGCTACGACGGAGGATTCGAATTGGAGTTGAAAGTACGTATATAGTTAACATCGTGTAAGAAAGGAATTTCTAAATTAAATTCATCAATAGGGTTGTAGGAGTGTTGTCAAATAATTAATATATATATTTGACGAAAAGCATATTTGGTATATATATATTTATATTCTAACGAATGGTATGAGATACATATGTATATTGTCGAATGGTGTACAAATATATTTGTCGAAAGTAAAATAAATATGTTTTGTCGAAAGTATAATAAATAAGTATATTTGTCGAGAGATATGATAAATATATCTATATTTTGTCGATGAATATAATAAATAAATATGTTTTGTCGAAAGTATAGTAAATAAGTATATTTGTCGAGAATTATAATAAATAAATTTATGTTCTTGTCGAAAAGCATAATAAAGAAAATAAGTATATTTTTGTCGACAAAAAAATAATATCGATAAATATATTCCGTCGAATAGTTCAAATAATAAATATATTTTGTCGAATAGTTTAATAAATATATTACCTGTAGAAAATCGGGCAGAGTTTTCTCTTGTTTTTGGACAATCCCGACAACATAAGTGTCGACAAAATTTTCAAAACTCAATAATAACGAAACAATATATATAATTACGTCTACATACAAGTTATGTAAATATATACTTATAACGATTATATCCAATAACTAACTATAGAGGGTTATACCATGTCGAGTCGAATTCGACTGAGTACCACGAGACCCGAGTGTTGACCGAAACTGGAAGATGGACTGTGACCCGAGCTTTGACCAGGTTTGACCGGGTTGACCCGAGCCTGCTGAATCGAGATGGAACCAAAAGTGAACTCAACAAACCAATTAAAATTGAATGCAAAACTCACATAATCAAGCACGACCCGTACCTGAACCGAATCGAGGTTGAACTGGGACGATTGATCTGACCGGAATGAGTGGCCTGAACCGGAACAGCTGAACCGCGCCGCTGTAACTTGAGTGAACACCAAAGCTGACCCGGGTTCGATCTGAACCCGAGTCTGAATGGAGACCCAAACCGACCCGATTCACCTTCTGCCGTTGCGGCCGTCTGCCACTGTTGTCTGTCGTGTTGCCTGCCACCGCCGCTCTACGGTGGCCGGCCTTTGGTTTACAGCGAGCGAGGGAGAGGGGGAGATGAGTGTGGTGAAGGTTGGAGAGGCGATGTGTGTCCGCTGCAGGGACTGCCACTGCTGCGGCTTCGTTGCTGGTGCGCCCTGTCACACCCCGACCCGCAGCGGAAATAAGAGTCGGGGCATAATTGGGTTATCACCAAAGCACATGACATTTACTATTATGTTTCATAATTAATGAAGTCAAAGTTACATTTTCAAACATCCAAACATGTTCATTCAATACAAAGGAAATAATCAAAAGGTAACAATCCAAGAACTAAATCGATTTATTCTTCTAGTCCAGGTCCTATGTGTTCCTAGCTGCTGCTGGTTCACCTGTATCATGTGTAAAATGGTAGTTTTTGGGTCAACATAAGTTGGCGAGTGAACCTCATTAGATAAACATTTGATAATGATTTTATGGTTAGTTTATCAATAAAATATTGTGCATAATCATAAAAGAGCAAATGTAAGTAATCAAGCATTGGCAAATAGCAGTTACAATTATAACATAATAACACTTGATAGCATACATGAATATACCAATAACATACGATAACTAACATAAATGAACTGTGCGATCAAGGCTCAATCAAACGGAGCCGACCGTATTGCATGAACTGGAAATGTAAATTGAACTGTGCGATCAAGGCTCAATCAAACGGAGCCGATCGTATTGCATGTATTGAAATGTAAAATGAAATGACCGATCAAGGCTCAATCAAACGGAGCCGATCGTGCGGGCACGCCACAATTCAACCGCATAATAAAATGGGGAACAAGCTCAACCTCATGGATGGGGAGCTGCGGCCTCGGCAAATGCATGTACTGTAATAATAATTTGCATCCAATAATAACTACTTAACAGCAACAAACTAATACACATGTCATGATATGATGTATGCACAATAGTTTCGTTATAATATGTAAATAAACAAAGACACATGATACACCCCAAAAACGTGATTAAAACGGGGAATTTGAAAGGTTCACTCACATTGGGTGCGTTGAATTGGAGATGGTGAGATGCGCACGATTTAGATGAGCGAGTCGACGAGGAGTACTAACCTAAATAATAATGGAAAAATATATCAAATGGATGGATGTTATTAAGGATTTTAAGGAAATTTTTATATATATTTTTTTTATGAGTTTATGGCTATTTTCTATCTTTAAAAATGTTATTTTTAAGTATTTTTAATTGATTTTTAAATTAAATTAAATAAATAAATATATAAAAAAATATTATTTTTTTTTACTGTTGACCGTTGACCGTTGACCGGTTCGGTCAGCGGATATTTCTGCGCCGGGCGGGATTCGAACCGGCGACCTTCCGTTCACGTGCACGTAGCTCTACCAACTGAGCTACGTGACCAACCCGTTATAAACTCAGTTTTAATTATATTTATATACTTATTTGAATTAACCGAAAATTCCTTTATTTACAAAAACGTTTTAATTCAACTGGACCGGTGCTCGTGACAAGATTCGAACGCGCGACGTGAAGTTCATTTTGCACACAGTCCACCGCTGGACTGTGTGTCTAACCCGGTTATATTCTTGGTTTTTATTATACTTAACAACTACCTGTTTTAACCCGGGTTAGTTCATGATTAAAAAGGAATGTTATTACACAAAGCGTGCGCGTAGCAAGGATCGAACTCGGGACGTGTATGTGAAATTTGCACACAGTCCACCGCTGGACTGTGTGTCTAACCCGTTTATAATCCGGATTTTAATTACTCTTATATTCTGTTATAACTTTATCTTCTTCACCGATTACACAGGCAACATAACTCGACTGATTATGATTGATTTGTGATTTACAAAGTTCTCCGACATCAACAGTAACTCAAAAGTAAAGAATGGAGAAAGTTTAAGGAACAGAATATACCGATTGATGTTATTCACTGAATTCCGGCGGAGGTTCGTCGGTACTGGAAATGAACTCCGACTGTTGAACCAATTAACAGCGTTGATCGATTACTCATAAAGTTGTGTCACTTAAACAAGGTTTAAAAGAAGTTTTGGATATCATACCAGTTCACAGTTGGATTCCGGCAGTCTCAGAAACTTTCCGGCGAAGATAAGATTTCCGATAAACGTTGGCTAGGATCGATTCTGATGATGGAGTTGTGTTAGAGACTGACTAATCACATGTTTTAAACAAAAAGCGATATAGTATCCGAAAAAGAAAACTTTAAAAATAAAGTCGTGATAAGTCCATAAGGATGTCGACACATAGCTTACATCGATTGAAAGAACCATATTAAATGAATACCATTAATGATTCTAATAGTACCAATACGGTAGCGATGTTTTTTGGTGGGTAATGGCTCGATCCGGTTTCAAAACTAAAATTATAGTTTTTGTAAAAAAAAACTAATGAATGAAAGTTAAATACATAAATAAACTATTTGGTTGAAAGATATTAAGTAGAGTGAAAAGATAAAAAAAAATGAAAAGATAAAATTCACTATTCATTCACACATGTTGTGAATTAATATAGATAGATAAGAAGGAATTACCGTGAGAATGTGAGTCCCGATTTTCCGGTGACTTGCAGGAATTTTCCGGCGAACTGATTCAGAAAATCTTACGGTTCAGAAACGCGACGAAAATGAAATTGAGTATTGTTGTGATAGTTCTGAACCGTGTAAATGATCTGGAGCTCGAATTAAATCAGAACTTGAAGAAATATTCGGTTTCAAAAGCCGAAAAAATGAAGCTTTAAGTTCAATCAATTCTGACTTAATTAAAAACCGTCGCACATCGGTTATAACTGAAATTGTGAGGTAAACAATCGATTTGACGATTGGTTTGCCGATTACCGGTTTTCAGATAGTATCATCGGTTAAACTGAGTTTGTGTATAAGTTTCTTTTGTTTTCATATAGTTAACAGAAAATACATTGTGGCGGAGTGGTTTAGGGAATGGATGTTAAAACGGTTGTAATGACTCAGCTGACCCGGGTTCGAGTCCCGGCAGCTTCACTTATTTTTTTATTTTTTTATTTTAACTTTTTATCAAATATGATTTTTATAGTTTAGTTCATTTATTAATTATGTAACGTTTTAACTCAAAATAATCATAAATAATTAATGAAACTTTTATAACTTGGTACAAGATTACAAAACGGAGCGGGTTTTGGAGACCCGGTTTTTTTACAAATGTTACAGTATCCCCTACTTTTAGGAATTTCGTCCCGAAATTTAAATAGTTGAAGTAGTAGGAAAAAGATGCGGGTATTTTTCACGCATTGAGTCTTCGCGTTCCCAAGTAAACTCAGGTCCCCGTTTCGACTCCCAGCGTACCCTAACAATTGGAATGCGACTTCGTCGAAGACGCTTTTCTCCATAGTCCATAATCTCCACTGGTCTTTCAATAAAATGCATGGATTCATCAACCTGAATATCTTCCAGTGGAATATGGAGATTCTCATCAGCGAGGCACTTCTTCAAGTTCGACACGTGGAATGTGGGATGAATCCTGTCGAGTTCTTCCGGTAGGTCAAGCTTGTATGCTACAGGACCTACTCTTTCGAGTATCTTGAAAGGTCCTACGTAACGTGGTGCTAGCTTTCCCTTTTGACCAAAACGAACTACTCCCTTCCACGGTGATACTTTTAAAAGCACATGATCACCAATGCTAAACTCCAAGGGCTTCCGTCGTTTATCTGCATAACTCTTTTGACGACTTTGAGCTGCTAAAAGATTGTTTCGGATTTGATGAATCTTGTCCGTGGTTTCTTGGATCAAATCTGGACCAGTAATTTGTGCTTCCCCAATTTCGTGCCAACAAACAGGAGATTGGCACTTTCGACCATATAAAGCTTCAAAAGGTGCCATGCCGATGCTCGAATGATAGCTGTTGTTGTACGAAAATTCAACTAACGGTAGGTGGGCATCCCAATTTCCCTTGAAGTCTACGACACATGCTCTGAGCATATCCTCAAGAGTTTGAATGGTGCGCTCAGACTGTCCATCAGTTTGAGGATGATAGGCGGTACTGAGATCTAATCGAGTGCCCATAGCGGATTGTACTGCTTGCCATGTTCGTGAGGTGAAACGACCATCACGATCAGAAATAATACTTAAGGGTACCCCGTGTCGGCTTACGATTTCGTTGATATAAATACGAGCAAGCTTTTCGTTCTTGAAATCTTCTCGAATAGGAATAAAGTGAGCTGATTTGGTAAGTCGATCTATAATCACCCATATAGTGTCATACCCACCAGAAGTGCGAGGTAACCCGGTAATGAAATCCATGGTTATATTTTCCCACTTCCATACAGGTATTTCCGGTTGAATTAGAAGTCCTGAGGGTCTTTGGTGTTCAGCCTTCACCTTAGAACATGTGAGACACTTGGAAACAAAAACGGCAATATCTTTCTTCATTCCAGGCCACCAATAGGTGTACCGTAGGTCTTGATACATCTTATCGGCTCCTGGGTGTATAGAATATCGCGTTTTATGAGCTTCATGCATGAGTGTTTCACGAAGATTGTTGTGGTTAGGAATCCAGATACGATCTAGGTAATACAAAATACCATCAGATTTAGTTTCAAGTTTTAGCTCGGCTCCACAGGACATCTCTTTCCGCACATCTTCTTCTGCTATCGAAACGTGTTGAGCTTCTCGAATTTGATCCTTGATATCGGTTATAATTTGCGAACATAGAAGATGAATGGAGTTCGCATAACCCTTTCGACTAAGTGCATCAGCCACCACATTTGCTTTACCCGGGTGGTATCTAATTTCACAGTCGTAATCATTTAGGAGTTCGACCCATCTTCGTTGCCTCATATTTAACTCTTTTTTATTGAAGATATGTTGAAGACTCTTGTGGTCAGTGTATATTTCACACTTAGTACCATAGAGATAATGTCTCCATATCTTAAGAGCGAATACCACGGCTCCAAGTTCTAGGTCATGAGTGGTGTAGTTCTTTTCATGTGTCTTGAGTTGCCTCGAGGCATAAGCTATGACTTTTCCTCTTTGCATGAGGACGCATCCTAATCCTTGCCCTGACGCGTCGCAATAGACTACAAAATCATCACAACCTTCAGGAAGAGTGAGGATTGGTGCATCACAAAGTTTTTGTTTAAGAGTTTGAAAAGCTTCCTCTTGCTTGGGCCCCCATACGAATGGTTTTCCCTTATGGGTTAAAGCCGTGAGTGGCACCGCAATGCGAGAGAAGTTTGAAATGAACCGACGATAATAGCCAGCAAGTCCAAGAAAAGACCTTACTTCAGTTGGTGTACGTGGAGCTTGCCATTCTTGAACTGCTTTGATCTTTGATGGGTCAACATGTATTCCTTTGTCATTGACTACATGCCCGAGAAATTGCACCTCTTTTAACCAGAATTCACATTTAGAGAACTTGGCATATAGCTTTTCCTTTTCTAGAAGTGGAAGAACAAGTCGAAGATGACGCTCATGATCAGCTTTAGATTTTGAATAGATAAGAATATCGTCGATGAAAACTATAACAAATCGATCGAGGTAAGGTTTGCAGACTCTGTTCATTAGGTCCATGAAAACAGCTGGTGCGTTGGTTAATCCAAACGGCATAACCATGAATTCATAGTGGCCATAACGAGTTCGAAAAGCAGTTTTAAGGACGTCTTCTTCATGCACTCTAAGCTGATGATAGCCAGATCGAAGGTCGATTTTCGAAAAGCAACTGGCACCTTGTAGTTGGTCAAGAAGATCATCTATGCGAAGTAAGGGATATCGATTTTTGATGGTTAACTTGTTGAGCTCCCTGTAGTCGATGCACATACGAAAAGATCCATCTTTCTTCTTTACGAAAAGGACAGGTGCACCCCAAGGCGATGAGCTGGGGCGTATGAATCCCTTGTCAGTCAACTCTTGCAATTGACTGGCTAGCTCTTGCATTTCAGAGGGGGCTAACCTATATGGAGATTTTGCAACTGGTGTAGCACCAGGTATAAGATCGATACGGAATTCGACATCCCTGATTGGAGGAAGTCCTGAAATGTCATCAGGAAAAACTTGTGGAAAATCTTTTACTACGGGAATATCTTCAAGTTTCTTCTTTGTGGTCCCCTTCTTGATGATATGGGCTAAAAACGCGACATAGTTCTTGCGAAGGTATTTTTGAGCTTGAAGACAAGACATTAAGTTGAGCCCTTTCGACGAGGTTTCTCCAATGATTCGAAGAGTCTGACCGTTTGAAAGAGGAATACGAATAAATTTTTCACGACATACAACTTCCGCATGATGTTGACTGAGCCAATCCATACCGATTATGATGTCGAAACTTCCCAGCTTCATAGGAATAAGGTCGACTGAGAAATCGTGGTCGTTTAAGGTGAGTGTACAGTTGCGTAAAATAGAGTCTAATGAAACTGGTTTTCCGTCCGCGACTTCCACCGTTATGGATTCCACGAGCTTATCCCGATTTTTGCTTAAGATAGGTTCAAATTCTAATGACACGAAACTTCTATCCGCACCAGTATCAAATAACATAGAGGCATATCTACCATTTATAAGAAACGTACCGTTGACCACATTGCCGTCAGCTCTGGCCTGGTTCGCGTTAATATTGAAAGCTCTTCCTCTAGCAGGTGGAGGAGCTTGGTTCGCTTGATTCACAGGGTTGGCTTGGGCCTGAGCATGAATAATATTGACCAGCCTTGGACATGTGTTTCTGAAATGACTTGGGTCGCCGCAATTGAAACAAGCCCGCATAGGTTGGCCCATAGGGTAATTGGGTTGATAGTATGTTTGGGCTAAATGTTGGGTGGGTGGAAATGGTAGTTGTTGTTGTGCTTGACCCATTAACTGTTGGTGGGTTTGGGTTATAGGTTGGTGGCGGTTTGTTCGTTGAAGCGTGCGGCAGTTTTGAACAGTATGTCCTGCGCGACCGCAGCCGGTGCAGTATTGGCAAGGATAATCAGGGGAGTGGTGATACTGACAACGGTTACATTTTGGTAATGGGCCTGTGTAGGGTCTTTTGTATGGCGCGGGTGGAGGAGTGACTTGAGTGATGGGTGCAGCAGGAATAGGGGTGTTGGTTTGGGTGACTGCAAAGTTCCTGGTGTTACGCTTCCTCTTGTTAGCAAACTTAGAGGAAGGATTGGGGTGGTTTGAGGGTTGTCCCTCAACAGGGGCTTTCTTCTTTTCTTCTTTGAACTTCCCATTGCGAATTCGGTTTTCGGTCAGTTCCGTTGCCAATTCCATGGCAGCTTCGAGTGTTACCGGTGAAACGCTGAGAACCGAATCTTGGATTTTCGAGGGAAGTCCTCGAATGTAATGTTCGATCAGACGATAGGTTGGAGTGAATAAGTTTGGAACCATTTGGTTCAACTCCAAGAACCTCTTGTTGTAAGTAGAGTGATCACCCTCTTTTTGCTTTAAGGCATGAAATTCATCCTCCAATTTCTTAATTTCACTTCTAGGACAGAAACGCCTAGTCATGATTTTCCTTAACTCCTCCCAAGTTAAGGCCATCGCATCTTCAGTTCCCCTCTTTCCTTTCTCAGTATTCCACCAAGTGAGAGCTACACCAAGTAGTCTCCCGGTGGCGTAACGAACTTTGCGATCCTCAGGACAATCGCAGTTTAAGAAAACGTTTTCCATCTCCTTGAACCAATGTAGGAGAGCAGTGACTCCCTCAGTCCCTTCGAATTTTGAAGGATCACAGGACTTAAAATGTTTGTAAGAGCATTTGATGGTAGGAGGGTTGTCGATGTTCTGGTCCTGTTGTTGAGGAGGGTTAGTAGGATTTGCAGCAAGGGCTTGTTGTACTTGTACCACGATGTCAGGCAATATCGTGGCCATTTGATTCACGATATGAGTGGCCAAACGTTCCCGAGACTTTCCCGATTTCTTACCCCTCCGATGCTGTCTAGACGACATCTACAGGATCATAAAATGAGAAGATTGTGAGTTTATGGTGTCTTTTTAGATGTCATGTGTCTTTAATAAAATGAAAATAACATAATATCAATAATGCAACTACATCCATAGGATGTCTTGGGTTCGCTCATGTTGGGCCTCAAATGTCCCCCATACCTTCACCTACATAGTCATGTGGGCCCCCATGGCTATTGGCTTGGTAGGATTCACATTAGTATTGGCAATTTAACACTCGCATCCCCCGAATGCAAACCACAAAATATGTTCATGAGGTGTTTGGTCGGAACGTGTCCAGGTGTAGACACAATGACAACTCAAAGTGGGATTAGCTCTCACGACGTTTGGTATAGCATGCTTTGGCCTAATAGGTACTTCGTACTCTCATCGTTAGTCCCCAGGTAGGCAAACTGGTCCTTTATTTTGGATTTATACGAATGCCAGCCTAGACAGGACGTTCCGACTACCGGTACTAGTACCCTTCCAGTTACTACATGCCCGTCATGAGAACTCACTTTGATGAGATTTGAAAACACGAAAATCATTGTAAAATCAATCATGATGTGGTGTGTGCTTGCATGGATGTGATATGTTATGATCATACGATTTCATGATAGGCATTATTTGATAATACATACTTATGAACATGCTTGTACAATATCAAATGTAACATTTAACATAAACATATAAACATCATGAAATTTGGCATATAACACACAAAATTCTTATAAGTTTCTAATCGACTATAGTATAGACTCTAAGGGTCTAATAACCTATCCTATATCCCTATAGTCATGGCTCTGATACCAATCTGTCACACCCCGACCCGTAGCGGAAATAAGAGTCGGGGCATAATTGGGTTATCACCAAAGCACATGACATTTACTATTATGTTTCATAATTAATGAAGTCAAATTTACATTTTCAAACATCCAAACATGTTCATTCAATACAAAGGAAATAATCAAAAGGTAACAATCCAAGAACTAAATCGATTTATTCTTCTAGTCCAGGTCCTATGTGTTCCTAGCTGCTGCTGGTTCACCTGTATCATGTGTAAAATGGTAGTTTTTGGGTCAACATAAGTTGGCGAGTGAACCTCATTAGATAAACATTTGATAATGATTTTATGGTTAGTTTATCAATAAAATATTGTGCATAATCATAAAAGAGCAAATGTAAGTAATCAAGCATTGGCAAATAGCAGTTACAATTATAACATAATAACACTTGATAGCATACATGAATATACCAATAACATACGATAACTAACATAAATGAACTGTGCGATCAAGGCTCAATCAAACGGAGCCGACCGTATTGCATGAACTGGAAATGTAAATTGAACTGACCGATCAAGGCTCAATCAAACGGAGCCGATCGTGCGGGCACGCCACAGTTCAACCGCATAATAAAATGGGGAACAAGCTCAACCTCATGGATGGGGAGCTGCGGCCTCGGCAAATGCATGTACTGTAATAATAATTTGCATCCAATAGTAACTACTTAACAGCAACAAACTAATACACATGTCATGATATGATGTATGCACAATAGTTTCGTTATAATATGTAAATAAACAAAGACACATGATACACCCCAAAAACGTGATTAAAACGGGGAATTTGAAAGGTTCACTCACATTGGGTGCGTTGAATTGGAGATGGTGAGATGCGCACGATTTAGATGAGCGAGTCGACGAGGAGTACTAACCTAAATAATAATGGAAAAATATATCAAATGGATGGATGTTATTAATGATTTTAATGAAATTTTTAGATATATTTTTTTTATGAGTTTATGGCTATTTTCTATCTTTAAAAATGTTATTTTTAAGTATTTTTAATTGATTTTTAAATTAAATTAAATAAATAAATATATAAAAAAAATATTATTTTTTTTACTGTTGACCGTTGACCGTTGACCGGTTCGGTCAGCGGATATTTCTGCGCCGGGCGGGATTCGAACCGGCGACCTTCCGTTCACGTGCACGTAGCTCTACCAACTGAGCTACGTGACTAACCCGTTATAAACTCAGTTTTAATTATATTTATATACTTATTTGAATTAACCGAAAATTCCTTTATTTACAAAAACGTTTTAATTCAACTGGACCGGTGCTCGTGACAAGATTCGAACGCGCGACGTGAAGTTCATTTTGCACACAGTCCACCGCTGGACTGTGTGTCTAACCCGGTTATATTCTTGGTTTTTATTATACTTAACAACTACCTGTTTTAACCCGGGTTAATTCATGATTAAAAAGGAATGTTATCACACAAAGCGTTCGCGTAGCAAGGATCGAACTCGGGACGTGTATGTGAAATTTGCACACAGTCCACCGCTGGACTGTGTGTCTAACCCGTTTATAATCCGGATTTTAATTACTCTTATATTCTGTTATAACTTCATCTTCTTCACCGATTACACAGGCAACATAACTCGACTGATTATGATTGATTTGTGATTTACAAAGTTCTCCGACATCAACAGTAACTCAAAAGTAAAGAATGGAGAAAGTTTAAGGAACAGGATATACCGATTGATGTTATTCACTGAATTCTGGCGGAGGTTCGTCGGTACTGGAAATGAACTCCGACTGTTGAACCAATTAACAGCGTTGATCGATTACTCATAAAGTTGTGTCACTTAAACAAGGTTTAAAAGAAGTTTTGGATATCAAACCAGTTCACAGTTGGATTCCGGCAGTCTCAGAAACTTTCCGGCGAAGATAAGATTTCCGATAAACGTTGGCTAGGATCGATTCTGATGATGGAGTTGTGTTAGAGACTGACTAATCACATGTTTTAAACAAAAAGAGTCGAAGGAATTACCGTGAGAATGTGAGTCCCGATTTTCCGGTGACTTGCAGGAATTTTCCGGCGAACTGATTCAGAAAATCTTACGGTTCAGAAACGCGACGAAAATGAAATTGAGTATTGTTGTGATAGTTCTGAATCGTGTAAATGATCTGGAGCTCGAATTAAATCAAAACTTGAAGAAATATTCGGTTTCAAAAGCCGAAAAGATGAAGCTTTAAGTTCAATCAATTCTGACTTAATTAAAAACCGTCGCACATCGGTTATAACTGAAATTGTGAGGTAAACAATCAATTTGACGATTGGTTTGCCGATTATCGGTTTTCAGATAGTATCATCGGTTAAACTGAGTTTGTGTATAAGTTTCTTTTGTTTTCATATAGTTAACAGAAAATACATTGTGGCGGAGTGGTTTAGGGAATGGATGTTAAAACGGTTGTAATGACTCAGCTGACCCGGGTTCGAGTCCCGGCAGCTTCACTTATTTTTTTATTTGTTTTATTTTAACTTTTTATCAAATATGATTTTTATAGTTTAGTTCATTTATTAATTATGTAACGTTTTAACTCAAAATAATCATAAATAATTAATGAAACTTTTATAACTTGGTACAAGATTACAAAACGGAGCGGGTTTTGGAGACCCGGTTTTTTTACAAATGTTACAGCCGCCACCGTTGCGGTGGCCGGCGGCTCTGTTGCAAGGAGAGGGGAGGTGGCTTCCGGAGTGTTTGGGGGTCGCCGGAGCTCGCCAGAAACGTGGCTCCGGTCACCGGAAAATCAAAGAGACAGGGACAAGGGGGTTAGGGTTTGAGTAAGAATGAAGAAGATGAGTCTTTATATACTTCTAGGGTTTTAAGTGAGTTGGGCCTAAATCCGTTTGCAGCCCAATCACTTTTTAAATCCCTGTTTCATACCCGAACGTCACATAACAGCGTATAATATCATTTTTAGGTTTAAACACGCGATTTAAACGTTGGCGCTCGAAAATGATCGCGTTCAGTTGTCGTTTCATTAAAACGCGTAAAAACGCGTAGTTTTCCGATTTTAAATCCGTTTCTCGATCAGGTTTCAATCGTGACTCTGAAATTAGAAAACGAACACGAATTTTATATAAATAATAATTTTCGAAAATATGGGCATTACATTATCTTTTGATCCAATTGCGTTTTGCAAGTCTTGGTGGCTTAAAGTAGCTGAAAAGCGTTGAAATTGAGTAGAAATACGAATTGGTCAAGTCCTGGAACGAGTTGGAGTGTTCGGGAGCTGAAACGTAGCGAAAGTACCAGTTCAGGGTCTTTTGGCGGGCCGCGACTGGTGAAGGCTATGTCTCTCGCGGCCAGTGAGAGACTCAAAAGAAAGTTGATGTCATAAGGCGGTCGCGGGCCACGACTACCTTGGCCAAACCCTCTCGCGGCCAGCGAGAGGGGTGTATCTACAGACGAATTCGTATAGGGTCATGTTTTGGCTGAAAATCATATATAAACAAAGGGATAAGAATTAGAAACCCTAGGTGACGAATTGGGAGATTGATAGAGCTTGTTTTGGAGGAGATTAAGCTGTGTTTGAAGGTTCTGAAGCACGGGAATCATTCGGTGAAGTGAAGATTGAAGATTGAAGACTTGCCTGGGTTTTATAATCCTTGTTTGTTTGATTTCTCTTTTCCGAACTTGTAACGATGAATTCTTGCTTGATTAACTTTGTTTTGTTTTTATTAATGACTATGCTTGGCTAATCATCTTAACTGCCTAGACTACGATGAGTGGATTGAATAAAGTTTTGACCTTTTACGTTAATTACATGTTTTTATGGGTTAATTGTGTTTCGTAAAGAGTTTGATTATTTTACTTAGTGTGTATGCATACTTTGATTTGGTTCTTTGTTATCTATTGCTTCGTGTGAATCTTGGTGGTTGTCTGCTACAGGATAGGTTCATGCTAGATCTTTGACTGTGTGTTTTTGAACTTTAGGGCGAATCGGCCGATAAACCTTAGAAGTGATAGTTAGTAATTTGCTAGGTCTTAGTGTTCTACTAGTCCTTATAGCTGGAAGGTGCGGGGCTATTTGTAGGTCTTACCCGACGAATTGCTGTAGACAGTCTTTGGAAAAAGTCGTGAATTAGTTGACCCGTCGGTTTATTAGTCTATCAAGTCAAGTTAGGATATTCAAACTACCCTAGATCTATAAATGGAAAAGAGTAGGTCAACATTAGGGTACTTACACAATAATTAGACAACTGGAAAGACGTCTAATAACCGGTAGGATTAACGGCCTAGGTAATACCATAAGTTTCACCTCGAGAAGGGTTGAGGGGCTTAGTTGGTGTTTAATAGGTTTAGTATCATAAGATCCCGGTTCCATAAAACGTGTAATTGACTTAATCGGTAAATTCTTAACATCAATCCAGGATTATAGTCTAGGACAATCTTCATCTTAGTTCGTATTAGCATAACTTTAGTTAATAATTAGTTTAAAATAGATTTCCTTGGATTTTCCGTACCCCCCAACAATTAAAACAATTTAAGTCGTGTATGTCTGAGTCTATTAGAGTCTAGTTAGCGTAATTAGTAGAGTCTTGTGGGTTCGATATCCGGACTTTCTTAGGTTATACTACATTGACCGGTACACTTGCCGATTGTGTGGTTTAGGTTTAAGTCGAGTCTAGATTTAAAGCTTTTTAGTGTCTAGCTTAGAGAGTCTAACTTAGTTAATTTTAGTATTCTGTTTAGCACACATCAATGCCACATGACATTCTCTCCTTCAACCTCACAATTTTTTTATACTTGTTTAATATATTTATTTTAATATTAATAACTAATATATAGATATCACTTATCTTTATCTTTATTATTATCTTTATCTAAGATTAATAAATAATTTTTATTTCTAACCCAAAAGTTTTATTCTTTTGCAATTTAGACCCTTTGTTTTTTTTACTTTTAAGCCAAAGCTTTTCATCTTTTGCAATTTAACCCCAACTCTTTTTTGTTTTCAATTTTGGTCCATCATACTTTTCATTTTTCCCAAGTTTTTCGTTTCGTTCTAAATTTTGTGAGTTAACGCACCGCAATGTGCGTGTGCGATTTGACATTTTTTCGTATATTTTCCCGTTTGACTGGCCTGTCGCAACACATCTATTTTTCTCCGTTTGACAAGTTCGTCGCAACGCTTGGGTCTTGGATTGACTTAGTTATTTTTTTCTGTATTTTACGTTTTGGTTTAATGTCTCTGCACGAGCGAGCGTAATTCAAGACTCAACGTGTGCTTTTCGCTCGACATTAATTTTTCCGTTTTTATTTGTTTTATTTTAAGAGTTTTTCCGTTGTTTATGGTCGCTGACAGTGGTATAGCATTGGTATTATCTGACATAGTTTTACGACAACCGCTGCAACGCAGGGGCTTTATAATGTTATATCGATAAAAATAATGTTATATCGATAAAAAAGGGCGTTATTTTTAGTTTTACAAATCACTTTGCTAAAATATTAAATGTGTACTTTTTTGCGTTGTTTTAATTAAACCTTAGTTGGAAACTGTTATTGTAATAAAATAAAATAAAAATGATGATAAGGTACTCAAGATTCCTGAGGATAATATGTTCGATCGATGTATTCCTTTATTTGGTATCTTTAATGTAATTTAATTAAATTTAATATTTTGGTACCTACGATTTTTTTTCCTTATAATTAATGGTGTTGAAGCATTCAAGAAATGGCGATATATTGAATTACTTTATGATATGGTTTATTGTATCACTTTCTATATAATTTTTAAAAGACAGATAATCTATTAAATTAGCAAAAAAACTGCTAGCAAGGAACTAGAAGTCGATGATATAACCAAACCAATCGCAATGGAAAACTTACGAGATTAAAATTATATCAATTAGACCATTTCAAGGATGGAAGATTCGTATATTTTTTACGCATAAGAATAAGTTTGTTTTGATTTCATCCAATACTGCGAAGAAGGATTGATTTTGTTATTGAAAACTTTGTCATCCCCGACACGCCATATAAACCAACAAGAAGACAGTAAGCAATAAGTTACTAGGGCTGGCATATCGTGTTAGACACGACACGATAAGACACGACACGAACACGACACGATGACCTGAGGGGTTAGACACGAACACGACACGATAAGTTATCGTGTCATTTTTTTTCAAACACGAACACGAACCAGTTTATAACAGGTTAACGCGATAAGACACGATAAGACCTGTTTAGAAATGCTATAAATATTACATGTTTAGGAACAAGTTTAAATGTTTAATGAAATAAAAATCGTCAGAACGTTCACAAAGTCTTAAATAATGCATAAATACATAATCCTTAACAAACTTAAGACAAAAATCCATTAAAAATCAAATTATAACATCCATTAAAAATAATTGCAAGTTCTCATGGATCTTTCTTTTCAAATCTTCAATTCCAAACAATCAAACCTGCACATAAATAACTAAAGTCTATCAAGAATGGATAATTGGACATAAATTGATTCATATCGTTTTATCAAGCGACATTACTAGAAACATTGAAGTGGATACCTTAGGATTGTTCACTGATTTTTAGCAAGCAACGCTACTTGAAGCATTTGGAGTAGGTACCTTAGGATTGTTCACAGAGTTTGAAGCATCAGATTCACGGCTAATGTCAAGCGACATTATATCTTCTGTGATCTCATCTACACTAACTTGGTTAGAACCTACAAAGTACAAACAACCATATAAAATTAATATAATACTATGTAAAAAAACTTATAAAAATCAAGAAAAATGGACATTACCACAATCTCCAAATAACCAATCTTTTGTGCATATTAGAGCCTCAACGGTATCTTTACTAAGTGAACTTCGATGTTCATTAAGTACTCTTCCACTTGCACTGAATGTAGACTCCGATGCGACAGTAAATACCGGAATTGTCAAAAAGTCCCTTGCCATCCTCGCAAGTGCGGGATATCTAAACTCGTTTGCTTTCCAAAACGCCAACACATAAGGTCGAGTTCCTATCAACTCTTGACTCCTCCAAATACAATTGCAATTCTGACTTTTTGTTAATTGTAAAACTTTACTCTGAAATTGATCAAAATCCTAAAAATGAATAAAATAAAATTAGTTAGTTGATAACTAAAAGACAACATATAAAAAAATATGGACAAACGAAAAAATTACCTTAAGCCTTGCCTCACTCCATAGGCATGTGTTGAATCATCCCTTGTATCATCAACCTCTTTGCTAGCATTTGAAACTTGTGTTGAATCATCCCTTGTATCATCACTCACATTTGACATAAATATTCATTAAAAATAGAATTTAAAAACCGATCAACATTTGTATATTCACAGCTTCCATCTCCATATACTTGTGAATAACTCCAATCAATAAAATGCAACTTGTATCTAGGATCCAACACCACAGCTATCGCTAATGTAAGACTAAAATCAGACCAATATTTCTGAAATTTTGACATCATCAACTCTGCCATCTTTTTGATATTACAGGTCTTTTGAACTCATACCCTCATGCAAAGTTAGATAAGCCATAAAAATGTGTGGATAGTACAAGTTGGCAGTCGGATATTTGGTACCCGAAAAAACATTTTCACATCATAAAATACTTCAAGAAAAGCACATATTTTTTCAACCTTATCCCACTCTAATGCATTTGGACAATGCTTATAATTGGAATCACTCAATTCTAGATGGCAAAAGGCACGTCGATAATAAAGGGCACCATCAAGCATTTAAAGTAGAATTCCATCTTGTAACAACGTCTTGCCTTAACCCTTTTTTTTTTAATAGAAAGCAACTGAACACAATCTAAAAACTTTTCCTTCCTTTGTTGTGAACCTTTCACATAGTTGATACTCTCTCTAACTTTGTAAACACAATCATCAATTTCACTTAGCCCATCTTGCACAATAAGTTCAAAATATGTGCACAACATCTCAAGTGAAAAAAATTACCCTTAGAAACAAGTGGTGATTTTGCATTCAGTTGTTCTCTCAAAAGCCGAATGAAAGTGTCATTGGAAGAAGCATTATCTAACGTCACAGAGAATATTTTCTTTTCTATGCCCCATTCTACTAGAATAGAAAACATTTTTTTCACATAAAGCAACGCCAGTATGAGGTGGTGGCATAAAAGAAAATGATAAAACTCTCTTTTGCAATACCCAGTGTTTATCCATAAAATGAACTGTAATTGCTAAATATCCATCGGTAGCAATAGAAGTCCATAAATTTGAAGTTAAGCATAACCTCCCAGGTGATTCCGTAAGCATGTCCTTTACCTTTTCCTTTTCTTTCCTATACATTTTCAACAAATCAGATTTACGGTATTCCTAGAGATGATATTCACATCGGATTGTAAGTACTTAAACAAATCTCTAAATGCCTTATAGTCTACAAATGACAAAGGCAACTCATGCATCACAATAGCAGCTACAAGCATTTCGCGAAACGTATTTTGACTAAAAGTAGATGACTTTAACTTCATGTCGCTATTTAAAAGCATTTGACCAACATCTTTATAAGCACTACCAAAGCATGCTTTTATGTGTCGTGTAATATTCCCCGTACATGTCTTACTATCATATACGAGAACATGCTTACATTTGTTGCACTGGCATGGGGTCTTTCCACCCACCAGTGACTTTTGAAGTTTGGTGACGTATTGCCACACAGCAGATCTTTCCTTTCGTTGTCTCTTTGCCCCTTTTTTCTTATCACCAATATCACTTTTGTTAGTTTTACCATCTACATCCATGGAGTCAACCTCATCATCTTCTAATTCCATATGCATTGAGCTATCATTTTCTAGGTCAACTTTGATAGAGTCAGAATCCATCTACAACAAGAAAAAAATAAATAAAGTTACACAACAAAAATTAATACATAAAAGTTAAAATAAACATACGTACCATTGTTTTGACCTTCTTGTCTTTCTTTCCCACCTTATTTTGTGAATCACGCATGATTATGAACCTCAATATTGGTTGAAAAACATTGAAATACATAAGTTTGAAGCACAAACTAAGATAGAAGCTTATATACACCCAATAAATCAATATAGTGAGATTGTATAACATCTTCAATAACCAAGAATTCCAACCGATGGTGTATATAAGATGATAAATAATCAGTTTTTCCTTACATGTGCATACCTATCTAAAAGGTTAATTAAGTAATTAACAATCTAAAACAATTAAGCGTTTCATCGACTACGTATGCAAGTTTTTTGTTATTAATATACATATGATCGATTAGATTGTTGTTATTTTGGTTTAAGCTTGATCATGCAAGTAATTTTTGATAATAGTATAAATTTGACCGTGTTAGCAAATTCATTGATGTTCTAACATTATTGTTTTACATCTATCAGATTAAAAACTAATTTTTTTTCTTCTTTAAATTCCATAACCATGAATTTTTGGTTCCATGATTTTTTAATATGTTGGTTCACCATTTATGAACATGCACATGCACATTATTAAAGTATTACACATTATTTAAAGCACAAATGAGACCATGAAATTTATTAAAATATGCAAACCTGTGAACAAAATAGATTATTACGCGGTGGACGCCGGACTAGGACTTGAGCGTCGGACGGGGGACGGTCGACGGGAGGAGGTGGAGTCTTGGAGTTTGATAAACGATTGATCTACGTGAATGGGATATTTGAAATTTAGGGTTCCTGTTTTTAATGTCGTGCGTGTATAAACCCTACCCAAAGGGCCATGGGCCATGGCCACATTCTTATTTTTTCCACATAATTATTAATATTATAAACAGGTTTTAACGTGTCCTTAGCAGGTTAACAGGTTTTTAACCTGTTTAGACACGGAAATAAACAGGTCTTATCGTGTCGACCTGTTTAAGACACGAAACACGTTAAAGGTCAAACATGAACCTGTTAAGATCGTGTCGCTTGGTATCGTGTTTTCGTATCCGTGTCTGAAATTGCCAGCCCTATAAGCTACGCATAGAACGATCCTCTTTACATATTAAATAACTTCGTTTTCCAATTTTTTTTAGTTATGGAAGAATCCAGATTGATATGATATAATTAGGGGTGTAAACAAGCTGAGCGGCTCGCGAGCTACTCGAGACCGGCTTGAGAAAAAACTCGAAGCAAGTCGAATCTTATCGAGCCCGAGCCGAGCTTGAGCCTAAAATAAAGCTCGTTTATTTATCAAGCCCAAGCTCGAGCCTGACATGTGAAGATTGTCAAGCTCGTTGAGTCTTACTGGATCTAAGTGTAAACGAGCCTAGCCGAGCTTATTTAAACTTGTTTATGAGCCTAGTTCGAACCTAAAAAAAGCTTGTTTAGTAAAAGAGCCTGAGCCCGAGCTTCACTCATTGAGCTCGCGAACTAAAAGAGTTTATTATTTATATTATTTTTATTTAATATATTTGAAGAAACCCTAGATCAACTAGACCGGAATCTAAGTAGATCTATGGAATGGGCTCTGCATAAAAGGGTTAACCCTCCGTTTGGTTTCACGATGGATGGTGAATAATACAGTACTTCTGCTGATCCTACAAAACAGAACACCGTTAGCTCGCCACGGGGAGAAGGGGGTTCTCTCCGTGACCACCCTTCGGCGTGAGAATAAGTACAGGTAGTCGGAAGTAAGTATTGTAAGTGAGAGAGTAGTTGAGAGTGAATACCTTTCCTTGAACTCCAAGTTACTTATCTATAGCCGGTGTTTGGCGCCAAAAAGAGATATTGTTAACTTTAACGTAATCTTTTGCTATTCCGTTAACGTTTGTTGGCAATCCGTTAGTGCACACGGATCGTGAGCTCATTAGCGGTTAGGGAGGTGCCACGTGTCAACATGAGATCACTACATCTTATAAATGTGAGCATGTCATCACCGTGATCTTCCTCAGTCGTCCAGATGATGCCATGTGGCGATTGGTTATAACCGAAAGGATGCTTGCACGATTGGGTGTTAATGGCTTCTAGAAGGTTTCACAGCTGTTACCCATCTATTATTCGCCACGTGTACATTCTGTTATAACAGAAAAGATTCCCTTTGTTTCTGCACCAAGTCAAGGATTTTGCTAAGGGAAAGTTTCTCAGGATTTACTGTTTCCTTGCGCGAGAAGCGCAAGTTAGTTAACTGATCTTCCTTCTTCTCCTTGCTGCTTAGCGCAACGTTTGGTGGACGCTTGCTTTGATATAAATATCTGTGCAAGGTTTGTGCATGAAGCATTATCCAACGAGAATGTTCAAGGTTAACTTTGAACCCTGCGCGAGACCGCGCAAGGTAGTTAAATGAAGCATTATCAAACGAGAATGTTCAAGGTTAACTTTGAACCTTGCGCGAGCCCGCGCAAGGTAGTTAAATGAAGCATTTATCCAAAGAGTGTTCAAGGTTAACTTTGAACCTTGCGCGAGCCCGCGCAAGGTAGTTAAATGAAGCATTTATCCAAAGAGTGTTCAAGGTTAACTTTGAACCTTGCGCCAGCCCGCACAAGGTAGTTAAATGACGCTTTCCTTTCTTGGATATTTGGCTCATAGTTCTAATAAATCTTATTTTGGCAAAGAAGTCTACGCGCAGTTTTCTTAGAAGTTACTAATGGGTATGGTTTCCTTGATTGGCGCAAGGTTTTTGGGACCATACCCCTTCAAGCCCCCTAGTCCATTGTTGCTCCTATGTAAGAATAAAAAGTAGGTGGAGGACTGGACTTAAGATAAATGTGTTGCGCTAGGTAAGGACTAGCTTTTTGTTGCTTTATGCATCTTGATGACGTGTCGTAAGTGAATTTTGAAAAAGTATTTGAATTTCAAATATACTTAGACACGTGTCACTTATCTGGATGGTGTAGTTGCTGACTACGCACGTTCTTGAGACGTGGTGGTAATGTTGACAGGCTGTCAACAGTACATGTCTTACCGTATTTAATGCTTTTCAGCGACACTCGCGCACGTGGGGCGGTTACTGTTCCCCACTCGCCCCTGCGGTTACTTGGGGATACGTGATGGTCGCAAAAATCGTTGCAGTCAAATCGTGCATTAATTGCGGTTAGTATATAAAGGGATCAACGATCCATTTGTTTCTTCACCAATTCACAACTTGAGAGAAATTTATGCTCATATCTTTCGGCGATCTTCAAAATTTTTGAAGTATTCTTCAAAGTTTTTGCTATGGCTACCGGTGCAAGTTCTGCTGAGATGTCACCGTCGAGTTTGCCATCGTTGAAGTGGTCGAAGAAAGATTTTGATAATCTTGCCACCAACTTTCTCTTTGCTCCGTCGTGGAAGGCATTTTTTCCGGTGGTGAATGCCACGGCGGCTGATGCGCTGGCCGGTTACATTACATTATTTTACGATTATTTTACCGAAGGGAACTTCCGGCTTCCGGTGACCCATTTCTTGCTGTAAATTCTCGGTTTTTACAAGATTCACATCTCTCAGTTGAGCCCGATGGGAATGGTGAGGATCTGGCATTTTGAGTTCGTTTGCCGGTCGATGCAGATCGTGCCGTCGATCGAGAAGTTTAGGGTTTTCTACCAGTTGCACTGCTCGCTGGGTTTTTATTCGTTCCAAGAGCGTGTGCAAGCCAAACGACTGTTGTTGGTGCCGCCGAAGTCTTACCACGACTGGAAGCAAAAGTTCTTCTTCATCAAGTCGGCATTGATCCCGATGAAGATGACGTTCCGGGCCGGTGATGAGATCGAGTTGGAGACCCTTCCCATACCTGCCGACGAGGTATGGTATCAAGATATTAAGGATGTGCCCAATATTATTTTGCCGGAAAGGGCCCTCATCGCTGCCGGGATGAGTATTTTCTGGAATAAGGAACGCCGGGAAAAACCGGTGTATACCGAAGATGGAACTGGTATGTAACCTTTTAACTTCCTAGCAATATCTGTCAATAGATATGTATTGATGCAAAATGTTTGTTATGTAGCTGCGCCTCTCTACTTGGTCTCTTTCAAGAGAGAGAGAGAGAGAGAGGGAAAATGGTCGTCGTGCCTCTTGCTGATGGCGAGGAAACTTGGTTCTCGCAAATCTTAGGGAACCTTGAGTTGCCCAAGAAGGAGGATCTGGAGGCGCAATCTTTTTCGAAAATTGGTAAATAAGTTCTTACAAAGCCTAAGTTGATATTGCAATATTACTCTTGAACATTTTTTCTAAGTAATATTGCAATATAACTAATGGCGCAACCTTTGCTCAATATGATTGATTATGTAGGTGATTTGCTAAACTTAGGCATAGGCCTTGATTCGAAGAAGAAGAAGAAGAAACCAACTACTGCTGCAGCTGCTGCGCCTCCTTCCAACCCAGAGCAAAAACCCAAGCCATCAGCTGCTGTGAAAGCTGAGGGCAAGAAAGGTACGCGTCTCGTATCCGACTCTTGGTGCGATTATGTGGTGGTGTCGGACTCACTGGAGGGTCTTGCGCCTGTAGGTTCGAAGAAACCGAAGCCCGAACCCGTTGACACCTCCTCTCTTACAGCTGCGAACCCAGATGATTCCTTGGAAGTACCTTCTAGCCCGAAAGTGGCGTTGAAGCGCACTTCCAAGAAGAGGAAGGAGGCGGAAACCAAAACCCCTGCGCCAACAAAAGTTGCGCGCCCGCGCATTGGCAAGAAGGGCAATCTGGATGCCTTTGCGAAGAAATTTTCACCTGGTTCGCTTGGTTTGTTGCGCGTTTCTGTCAAAAAGTTGCGCAGAATCTCATACTTGGTATTTGTTGATATGCTTTGCAGAAAAAATGGTGAAGGCTGCGCCGGCCACTTCATCTGCTATACCATCGCCGCGCAGGCCTGAGAATGTTGAGGGAGATGCTGGGCAAGAAACTCATGTTCCTGAAGCCGACCCCATCGTCCCAGAACATATTGAGAAAGTGGCTCCAGAAGAAGAGCCCAAAAATTTTGATACTGAGAATCCTGCTGGCGAGCAGGCTAAAGATACGGCTACAGATGCTGGGGAACCGTCAAAGTTGATATCCAAGGGAGCCGGATCCTCAACACAAAGCGAAGGCTTTGTGTTTGTTGAGGATTCGGAAGAGGAGTCACCTATTCGCCCAGAGGAGACGCCTGGGGATTATTATTATCGCTCTTATTCTGAGAGGCGGGCCTCTGTGATTCATCAGCCCGTGTGGAAAGTTAAGCAGGGCGATGTTTTCACCGATTGGCACTCCTGTAGGGAGTGGTATAAGGGCATCTTCCCGCCGGCGGAGGTGAAGCGCCCGGAAGAAAAAGACCATGAGGCTACTTATGAGTCATATCTGCAAGAGTCTGTCCTTGCCTCGTCCACTATAAATAGAATTGTGCGCGATTGGCGCAACATGAATAAGGCGTGGGACGAGGTTGAGCTTGAGAAGGCGAAGGCCAAGCTTGAGAAAGAGAAGACGCTGAAGATGCTTGTTGATTTTGAGGCGGAAAAAGCCCAGTTTGAGGAAGAGAAGAAGATTGAAGAATGGGCTGCGCTGTCTTGGAAGCGCAAGTGTGAGGCCTCTGTTGCGCAATATGCGGACGAGCGCAAGCGCTTTGTGGAGGCTTGCGAGCGTGACAACAAAGAAAAAGATTCTCTGCACAATGAAATTGAGAAACTTAAAAAAGAGAAAGCTGATGCAGTTGCGGCAGCAGAAGAGGCGCGCTCACACAGAGAGAGGAGCGAGCAGAATGAGGTATCAACCAAAATGACTCTTCTTCTTAAGAATAAAGAAATTGATGATCTAACTGCTATGCTCTTTGACCAGACGCGGTTGCAAGCTGAGGTTGATAGTTTGAAAAAAGATATCAACCTCCACCGAACAGAGAAAGCCGAGTTATATCCGCCGTTTAAATGAAGGCGAACAAAAACTTAACGACACGGAGGTCGCTCGCGCTACCGCAGAAAGCTTGACCGAATCCCTCATGAACCAGCTTACCTGGTTGCGGGAGTATGGGATTGTGGAGGTAATATTCCCTTTTCTTTATATGTCTGGTTTGATTGTCGCAACATCTACTAATTATTTTTGTGTACAGGTCGCAAATGCCATCCTTAACTCTACGGAGTTGGATGAGAGAGTGGCAGAATTAATGATGGCGGCGCGCAATGACGGGCATGCCGAGGGCTATAGAGAATGTACTTTGCACGTGGCCCATGCGCTGAAGACTTAATGGGATACTAGCCGTGCTGCCATGCATGGGCTAAATAATGCCGCCATTTATTCTGCTGCCAAGGAAAAATACGATCAATTGCAAATTCCGATTATGGACCTTGTGGACGCTGCGCTGCAACAAGACGACTTTGTTGATAAGCTAAAGGAGATCTTTTCTTCAACAGAGAAGCAGGCGGGAACCAAGTCCATAGAATAGGAAATTTGTAAATTTTTATTGTATGATAACTTGTAACGTTGCGCTTCTGCGCAAGTATTGTGAATATAATATATTTCAGTTTTACAATGTTTGCATGGGACCAATTACTTGTGTAGGATAGACAAATGAACAATTTCTTTTCTCATGTGTGAGCGTAAGTATTAAGTTAGCTTGTGGCTCATGAGTTTGTGTTTTTGTTTATCCAAAGGAATTGCATGTATTTGTAAATGAACATATATAAGACTGTAAATAGTGGCAAAGTATTTTATTCATACTGACAAAGCGCAAGGCTATGGCTGCCACTAAGATTACATAACAAAATAAAGTAAACAGTCTCGTTACGCAACGCTCAGACGTTGCTTAGAGGACTAAGATTACATATAACATCGGCGTAGTTGTTGGGCGTTCCAGGTTCTAGGAACGCTAGATCCGTCCATACGTTTCAGAGTGTATGCGCCTTTTCCCAATACTTCATTTATCACGTATGGACCTTCCCATCGCAGGGCTAACTTCCCCGGTTTTTCGGCATTCAACGCTTCATTATCGCGAAGAACAAAGTCACCAGGCAAAAAGGAACATATGCGCACCCTCTTGTTGTAATACTTTTCAAGCTGGGACTTGTATTTAGCTTCGTGAATCGCTGCATTTTCTCGTCGCTCTTCCAATAAATCTAGGTCGATGCGCCGTTGTTCTTCGTTATCTTGTTTTTCCAAAGCTAGCATTCTTGGAGATGGTAACCCAATCTCGACAGGAATCACAGCTTTCGTGCCGTACACAAGGCTAAAAGGAATTTCTCCAGTACTAGTCTTGGGCATAGTTCGATGTGCCCACAAGATGCTAGGCAATTCATCAACCCACCCCCGCTGCGTCGTGCCAAGGTGTGCCTTAATACCGTCGACCAACTGTTTGTTAATGCTTTCAACTTGACCATTTGCTTGTGGGTGCGCAACAGAAGCGAAAACATGCTGGACTCCCATTTCGGTCATCCATGTTTGCAACTCTTGAGCCGTTAAATTTGGACCGTTGTCTGTAATAATGCGCATGGGCAGACCAAAACGGAAAATAATATATTCCCAGATGAATTTGCGAATTACCATCGCTGTAGTAGAAGCTAAAGGTTTGGCTTCAACCCATTTGGTAAAGTAATCGACCGCAACGATGATAAACTTTACTGCGCCGGGCGCATCTGGAACTGGTCCCACTAAATCAATGGCCCATTGTTTAAATGGCCAAGCTATTGTGATGGGTACCAAAGGATTCTTTGGGCGCAACGTTTTAGGGGCATGCCTTTGGCAGGACATGCACTTGCGCAAGATCTCTACCGCGTCAACGTACATTCCGGGCCAATAATACCCTGCGCTTTTTACTTTGGCTACGACCATGCGCGGCCCAGAATGTATGCCACATAGCCTGTCACACCCCGACCCGCAGCGGAAATAAGAGTCGGGGCATAATTGGGTTATCACCAAAGCACATGACATTTACTATTATGTTTCATAATTAATGAAGTCAAAGTTACATTCTCAAACATCCAAACATGTTTATTCAATACAAGGGAAAATAACCAAACATAACAATCCAAATACTAAATCGTTTTATTTCTTCTAATCCAGGTCCTATGTGTTCCTAGCTGCTGCTGGTTCACCTGTATCATGTGTAAAATGGGAGGTTTTGGGTCAACATAAGTTGGCGAGTGAACCTTATTAGATAAACATTTGATAATGATATTATGGTTAGTTTATCAATAAAATATTGTGCATAATCATAAAAGAGCACATGTAAGTAATCAAACATTGGCAATTAGCATTTACAATTATAACATACATTAAAACTTTATAGCATATATGAATATACCAATATCATATGATAACTAACATAAATGAACTGTGCGATCAAGGCTCAATCAAACGGAGCCGATCGTATTGCATGAACTGGAAATGTAAATTGAACTGTGCGCTCAAGGCTCAATCAAACGGAGCCGAACGTATTGCATGAACTGGAAATGTAAATTGAACTGTGCACTCAAGGCTCAATCAAACGGAGCCGAGCGTATTGCATGTATTGAAATGTAAAATGAAATGACCGATCAAGGCTCAATCAAACAGAGCCGATCGTGCGGGCACGCCAAGATCAACCGCATAATAAAATGGGGATCAAGATCAACCTCGATGGATGGGGAGCTGCGGCCTCGGCAATTGCATGTACTGAAATGATGATTTGCATCCAATAATAACTACTTAACAGCAACAAACTAATACACATGTCATGATATGATGTATTCACAATAGTTTCGTTATAATATGTAAATAAACAAAGACACATGATACACCCCAAAAACGTGATTAAAACGGGGAATTTGAAAGGTTCACTCACATTGGGTGCGTTGGATTGGAGATGGTGAGATGCGCACGATTTAGACGAGCGAGTCGACGAGGAATACTAACCTAAATAATAATGGAAAAATATAATAAATGGATGGATTTTATTAAGGATTTTAATGGGATTTTTAGATATATTTTGGTGAGTTTATGGCTATTTTCTATCTTTAAAAATGTTATTTTTAAGTATTTTAAATTGATTTTTAAATTAAAATAAACAAATAAAAATATAAAAAAATATATTATTTTTTTTACTGTTGACCGTTGACCGTTGACCGGTTCGGTCAGCGGTAAATGCTGCGCCAAGCGGGATTCGAACCGGTGACCTTCCGTTCATGTGCACGTAGCTCTACCAACTGAGCTACGTGACTAAACCGTTAGAATCTCAGTTTTATTATATTTATATACTTATTCGAATTAACCGAAAATTCCTTTATTTTGCAAAAACGTTTTAATTCCATGGACCGGTGCTTGTGACGGGATTCGAACGCGTGACGTGAAGTTTATTTTGCACACAGTCCACCGCTGGACTGTGTGTCTAACCCGGTTATATTCTTGATTTATAATATACTTAACAACTACCTGTTTTAACCCGGGTTAGTTCATGATAAAAAAAAAGAATGTTATTATACAAAGCGTGCGCGTAGTAAGGTTCGAACTCGGGACGTGAATATGAATTTTGCACACAGTCCACCGCTGGACTGTGTGTCTAACCCGTTAATAATCCGGATTTTAATTACTCTTATATTCTGAAATAACTTCATCTTCTTCGTCGAATTACACGGTCAGCATAATTCGACTGGTTAAGTTTGATTTTTGTGGTTTACAAAGTTCTTAGACATTAGCAGTAAATCAAAGGTAAGGAATGGAGAGAGTTTAAAGAACAGAATTTACCGATTGAAGATGATCACAGAAATCCGGCGAAAGTTCGTCGGTGCTGGAAATGAACTCCGACTATTGGACCAATTAACAGTGTGGACCGATTATTCATAAAGTTAAATCACCCAAACAAGGTTTAAAAGAAGTGCAGGATATCTTACCAGATCACAGTGGGATTCCGGCAATCTCAGGAACTTTCCGGCGAGGGTAAGATTTCCGTTAAACGTTGGCTAAGATTGATTCTAATGATGGAGTTGTGTTAGAGATTGACTAATCACATGTTTTAAACAAAAAGAGCCGAAGGAATTACCGTGAGAACGTGAGTCCCGGTTTTCCGGTAACTTGCAGAAAATTTCCGGCGAACTGTTTCAGATGATCTTAAGGTTCACAAATGCGACGAAAATGAAATTGGGTATTGTAATGATAGGTTCCGAATCGTGCAATTGAACTGGAGCTCGAATTAAATCAAAACTTGAAGAAATATTCGGTTTCAAAAGCCGAAAAGATGAAGCTTTAAGTTCAATCACTTCTGACTTAATTAAAAACCGTCGCACATCGGTTATAACTGAAATTATGAGGTAAACAATCGATTTAACGATTGGTTTGCCGATTATCGGTTTTCGGATAGCACCGCCGGTTAAATCGAGTTTGTGTATAAGTTTCATTTGCTCTTCTAAAGTTAACAGAAAACACTTGGTGGCGGAGTGGTTAAGAGAAGGGATGATAAGTCGTTTTAGAGACTCAGCTGACCCGGGTTCGAGTCCCGGCAGCTAAGTCGTTTTAGAGACTCAGCTGACCCGGGTTCGAGTCCCGGCAGCTACAATTGTTTTTTATTTATTTTATTTTAACTTTTTATCAAATATAATTTTTATAGTTTAGTTTATTTATTAATTATGTAACGTTTAAACTCAAAATAATCATAAATAATTAACAAATCCTTTATAACATGGTACAAGGTTACAAAACGGAGCGGGTTTTGGAGACCCGATTTTTACAAATGTTACATAGCCCCGCATGAATCTCTCTGATCAGGTATTGCGCGTCATGTTTGTTAACGCAGCGGAGTGAAGGGCCCATGTAAGAGCGTCGGTACAGAATACCGTCAATCATTTCGTAATTGAGGGCTTTGCATCGTAACTTACGTGCGCTTTATCTTCTGGTAAAGAACCATGTAACAAATACACCATTATTGGAGACATCCATGATGGATCTCCTACTTCGACCATTGTCACTTGTCTGAGAGGGACCGGCGGATTACTTAAAACCTCGATGCGAACTTCTTTTGCCAAATGTTTGAAACTAGTTGTTGCGAGTTTACTTAAAGCATCAGCATGCTTGTTTTCGCTTCGCTTGACGTGTGTGACTTTAAATTGTTGGAACTGTGCTATAAGAGCCTTGGCTTGGGCCAAATATAAAGCCATGATATCTCCCTTTGCATCGTACGTTCCAATTACTTGCTCAGCAACCAGTAATGAATCAACATGGGCTTCTAAATTTGTTGCACCCATTTTGATAGCGAGGCGTAGGCCTGCTAGAAAAGCTTCATATTCGGCCTCATTGTTGGTGCTTTTAAAATCCAGCCGAATTGCATATGTAAATTCCGCTCCCTCTGGACTCATTAATCGAAGACCTACTCCAGCCCCATCACTATTAGATGCGCCATCGGTGATCAATGTCCAGGCTCTATTGTCAATTACTGGGACTGGATTTTGAATTGCTTGGCATTCTTCAAGTTTATCAGCGGGAATCTCAGCAATGAAATCCGCCAAAACTTGGCTTTTGATAGCTGGTCTAGGTTTATAACAGATGTTATAACCTCCCAATTCTATTGCCCATTTCGCAAGTCGTCCCGAAACATCTGGTTTGGCTAGGACTTGGCCAATGTGAAAATTTGTTAAAACTGTAATAACATGTCTAGAAAAGTATCTTCGTAGCCTGCACGAAGCATGGACCAATGCTAAAACTAATTTCTCCATGATCGAATACCTTGTCTCTGGATCGTTCAACATTTTGCTGAGATAATAAATTGGAGACTGGACCCCTGCGCGTTCTACCAACAAGACGGCACCTACTGCTACCTCAAATGCAGCAAGATATAAGACCATGGGTTCTTTTTCATGAGGAGCAGTAAGTGTGGGAAGTTGAACTAAACAATCTTTCATCTGCTGGAAAGCTTGATCAGCTTCAGGGTCCATGCGAACTCGTTGCTTTTCGTACAATTGAGCAAGGTTCGAATGAATGGATAAGATTTGCAGCATGATTGGCGAGGATGCGATTTAGCGCAGCTAACCTTCCAGCCAAACGTTGCATCTCTTTGATGGTAGTAGGAGAAGACATTTTTTGTATTGCATCGACCTTTACGGGATTAACTTTGAAACCGTCTTTGGTGACGATGAAACCCAAAATTTTGCCCGCCTCCATGTCGAAGGTGCATTTGCTGCACTTAAACTTTAGATTTACCTCGCGCAGAGAATCAAAAGTTCTTTGGATGTTGTCTAGCATAGTGTCTTCTGAATTACTCATAATGACCAGATCATTAATGTAGACTTCCACAGTTTTCCCAATGTCATTTCCAAACACTGTATCCATCAATCTTTGATAAGTAGCTCCCGCATTGCGGAGACCAAAAGGCATCTTGGTATAACAAAAAATGCCCTTCTCCGTGCGAAAAGCGTTTTATCTCCGTCTTCTTTTTTCATCAAGACTTGATGATAACCTTTATAACAATCTAGAAAACATTTCCAGCGAAAGGAAGCTAACGAGTCAACCTTTTTGTCAATCTTAGGGAGAGAATAACAATCTTTTGGACACGCCTTGTTTAGATCTTTAAAATCTACGCACATCCGCCATCCGCCATTATGTTTATTTACCATGACTAGGTTTGCCACCCAGGTCTGGTATTTGACTTCGCGCAGAATACCAGCATTTAATAACTCGGTGACTTGTTCGTTCATTGCCTCTGTCTTTTCTGACCCGAGGCTGCGCTTTTTCTGCGCAACTGGCTCTGCTGATGAAAATACATTTAGGCAATGTTCCGCAACGTCGCGCGGGACACCCACCATGTCGGCAGGCGTCCAGGCGAAAATGTCTTTGTTGCGGAACAACAGTAGTTTAAGCTCTGCGCGAATTTCAATACTGACTGCGTGCCCTAATAAGATTGTCTGCTTAGGGTACTTATTGTTGAGTACCCACTTTTCTGGTTCGTTGCTTGGCAATGTCTTGTTAGCCTTCATAACTGGTTCCTCAATTAACATGATTTCTTTCCGTGCATAAAGTATAGCTACACCATTTGGTGTCAGAAAACCACAAGCAACATGCGGAGCGGAGGTAATCATACTAAAATCACGTTGTGCGCGGCGTCCCAATAATACATCGTGACGGGAAGTTGCCGGCATCACCATGAAATTGACGTTACTCGTTCGAGAACACCTCCCATCAGATAACATAACAGGAAAAAGGATTTGTCCTAGAGGAAAGACAGCCTCATTGCAGAACCCAGTTAATGGAAAATCAACGGGTTCCAAGCGTGCCTTATCCTCAAGATCTAGTTGCTTGAAGCACTGCTCATACATGATATGCATGGAACTACCCGGATCTATAAACATATAGTCTGTTTGGTAGTGCCCAAAGATACCGGTGATAACTACTGGTCGGTCTTCTTGAGGACCTCCTGGAACGATAGGAAAAATGACTTGCTGTTCGCGCCAAGTGTTGTTTTGAAAATGTTGAAGGCTACGCTTGCGCGATGATCCACCTTAAATCATGGAAATGTGCTGTTTCATTTTCTTGTTACTAGGCCCTTCGTTCTCGCGCGTAATCTGTTTAATCTCTTTACGCACATTTTAGACTAGATGTGTAAGCTTCCCACTCTTTAATGCTTTCTCAATCCCCGTGCGCAGACTGATGCAATTATCTGTTGTGTGGCCGGTGTCTCTATGATAGTCACAGAACAAATTTGGGTCTTGCCCTTTTTTTTTTCATTGGTTGTGGCTGTTTAAACTGATAATTCTCAATACTGAGAACCTCAGCCGGCGATTTCGTTAAGGGAGTCCACTGACGTTCCCTATTCTCTTGTTTAATTGCATTTTGAGTGGTTATCTTGTTGATTGTTGCTCGCGCATCAATTGATGAATACGGAGAATACGAATTCTGACTTGACTCTTTCCAATTTCTCTTATACTTACGACTACCACTACTCAGGTCTTGCGGACGGTTATGAGGTAGAGGTGGTCTGTTAGAACTTAAGTTGCGCTCAGTCTGGGCGTAGACCTTGGCTGCCGCCATGAGTTTATCCCAGTTTTTTGGAAGGCCAGTTGTACCGGACAACACTTTAATCATTTCGTCGCACCTTACCGCATACTTGAACTACGCGCGTATAAGGTCTTCATGGACATCTCCAATCTCCAACACCTCTTTATTGTAACGTGTTATAAAATATTCGAGGCTTTCATCGTCCCTCCGCCAGATGTTCATTACATTTGAGGAGTCGCGCACGTATCGCCGTTGCTGACTAAAGTGCGTAAGAAAATTTTCTTTTAGGTCATTCCAAGAGGAAAGTTTACCTGCCGGCAAATTATCAAACCAAAGGTGCGCAGCGCCAGTAAGGGTTTGTACAAATAAGTGACACCACATTGGCAATGTCCAGCGTCCAAGTAACCCTGCACCGGTAAAGAGGCGCATGTGATCATCAGGATCGATCAAACCGTTAAACTTTCCAACGTTGTATGGTAATTTCGCTCGCTCCAACGGAGCCAGTGCTATCTCTCTGGTAAACTTTGATTGCTCAGCTACTTCGATTAGGCGATACACCAAATTGTAATCATGCTCAGCTTTAGAATTGTATACTGCACGTACTTTTGGCCTGTAACTGGCATGATCTGCAGATATGCGATTGAAAATACTTGCACTATCCCCTTCGTCATAGGTTCTATCGAGCTCATCGTGTTGGGTGTCCCGTTTCTGCGAAGATTGCGGCATGCGCGACGTTGAACGTTGTCTTCTTGCCTTCTATTACCAGAATGAACAGGGTCATTCCTGGTTTTAAAATTCATTTCTGTTCCATCTTCAGGCATGCGCGAAGGGGAACGAGCATGAATTTGAGTATTATAACTCAAAACTCGAGGTGCCGGCGAAGCACGGACCTGAGGAGCATTAACCGGAGCTTGAAAAACTGGAGTTCCGGTTTGAGCACATAACTGAGCATACATAGCGTTTAGAGTCGCTTGAGATTTGATTAACCACGATAATGGAGTCTCTCCAGGTGGTAAAATCGACGTAACATCAACATGAGGAGCCGCTGGCATTACATGAATACTCACATGATTAGGATCAAACTGAGCATTAGCTTCGCCGAAAGAATCCTCAACTATTTGCCCGTCGAACTGAGGTCCGACAACAACGCGTCGAATCCCTGATCGAAGACCTTGAAAAGATGATCGTCAGCCATGATGCTGCAGATCTAAATGAAACGAAACGAAAGGTGAGAAAGAATCGAAATCGGTGGGCGCCAATGAAGAAACCCTAGATCAACTAGACCGGAATCTAAGTAGATCTATTGAATGTGCTCTGCATAAAAGGGTTAACCCTCCGTCTGGTTTCACGATGGATGGTGAATAATACAGTAAACAGAACACCGTTAGCTCGCCACAGGGAGAAGGGGGGTTCTCTCCGTGACCACCCTCCGGCGTGAGAATAAGTACAGGTAGTCGGAAGTAAGTATTGTAAGTGAGAAAGTAGTTGAGAGGTACCTTTCCTTGAGCTCCAAGTTACTTATTTATAGCCGGTGTTTGGCGCCAAAAATAGATATTGTTAACTTTAACAGAATCTTTTGCTATTCCGTTAACGTTTGTTGGCAATCCGTTAGTGCACACAGATCGTGAGCTCATTAGCGGTTAGGGAGGTGCCACGTGTCAAACATGAGATCACTACATCTTATAAATGTGAGCATGTCATCACCGTGATCTTCCTCAGTAGTCCAGATGATGCCATGTGGCAATTGGTTATAACCGAAAGGATGCTCGCACGATTGGGTGTTAATGGCTTCTAGAAGGTCTCACAGCTGCTACCCATCTATTATTCGCCAAGTGTACATTCTGATATAACAGAAAAGATTCCTTTTGCTTCTGCACCAAGTCAAGGATTTTGCTAAGTGAAAGTTTCTCAGGATTTACTGTTTCCTTGTGCGAGAAGGGGCAAGTTAGTTAACTGATCTTCTTTCTTCTCCTTGCTGCTTAGCGCAACGTTTGGTGGATGCTTGCTTTGGTATAAATATCTGCACAAGGTTTGTGCGTGAAGCATTATCCAACGAGAATGTTCAAGGTTAACTTTGAACCTTGCGCGAGCCCGCGCAAGGTAGTTAAATGAAGCATTTATCCAAAGAGTGTTCAAGGTTAACTTTGAACCTTGCGCAAGCCCGCGCAAGGTAGTTAAATGAAACATTTATCCAAATAGTGTTCAAGGTTAACTTTGAACCTTGCGCGAGCCCGCGCAAGGTAGTTAAATGACGCTTTCCTCTCTTGGATATTTGGCGCAGAGTTCTAATAAATCTTATGTTGGCAAAGAAGTATGCGCGCAGTTTTCTTAGAAGTTACTAATTGGTATGGTTTCCTTGATTGGCGCAAGGTTTTTGGGACCATACCCCTTCAATATTAATTAATAGACACTAAACAAGCCAAGCTCGAGCTGGAGAAAATATCAACGAGCCGAGCTCAAACTTTGAAAACAAAACTTAAACCAAGCCAAACTCGAGCTCGGACTCGGCTTGACTCGTTTACACCTATATTTAGTGATAGAATATAAATTAAATGGTTGATTCTATTAATTTATAATAAAAAGACTCACAAATTATGGAAGGTTGGCGAAAAAATGATTAACTATACTGAAAAGTATAACTTGTGATGCAAATTTTATAATACAACAAGTGTAACAAAACAAATTTGATAGATTGATTATATAAAAGTATAATAATAATAATTGGAAAGAATAACAATATATTTTTTATTTAGTGTGGAATTAATAATATTAAGGTTAAGGGTATCATTAATTAATTAACATCTTTATATAATGTTAAACAATCAATTTGTAAGTGAGAGGCTAAAAAAACCCCACGAATCATGAGTTTGTATCGTTGAACCATCCAAATATTAATTAATTCCAACTGCCCATATTTATTTATTTCTGTACTTTATCAAACTTTGATTTTTAAATTAAGCTATCCTATTATATTAATGTTTATATGTATATTCTTCTTTATATTGAGATTCTTTTTATAATAAAAAGTTTCTTTATTATATTGTTTGTGAGATTTGAACCTAAGATCTACAAACCTTGGTGTTCTCGAAGTTTGTGAATGAAGTCTGTGTTTTGAAAAAAAAATGTATTCTTAAAGGTTTCGTCTTTGCCAATAATAGGTCACTAATTTTATTTATTTATTGAAAAATAATTATGTATAATTAACTGGGAGTATATTTTTTTATTGATTTAGGAAAACGAGGGATAGTATTTTTAGTGATAAAATAGCTGGGGGGACATATAAAACTTTTTTTTTTGCAATTCTTTTAATGATTTAGGAAAACTAAGGATAAATGTTCGAGTGATAAATATCTAGCATGACTACTTTACAATACAAAAAATAAATACGCATTAACCTTTCTTTTTAAATGAAAACATATTCTCTTAAATAGTTAAATTTTAACAACTTCAACCGGTTTACTAGAAAGTATCTCAGACTTATTAGATAAAAGATAATTCAAGTTTAGAAAGCGGTCCGGTTAAATGGTTGTTCAATTTGGTACATCATCTCAATTAACACCATTTGCAATGGATTGAATTGAATTGGGCAATATGTTAAAATGGAAAAATGATAAATAATGGGTAACTATTTACATGTGATGAAGTTGAAGATAAAAAATGTTAAAAGAATAGCTTTTGAACTATTCAACCCAACCCAACTTGTTTCTTTGTCTAATCTAATTCTTAATATTCATTCGTTGGTATATATTTATTTCTTAATCTTTGTCAATAGTATCAACTTGAAAATTGTAATAATGGCATATGTTCGATGGTCAACTTAATTTGCTCGGTCTTTTTCATTCATCTCACAAAATCTAAAACACCGATAATTTATGGCTCAACTCCTAATCTATATTTTTTAGTCATGGTGAGATCCGTTATCATAAAATTTACGAGACCCGTTGTGGCCCTGGGGTGATGGGGAGAACCACCAGTCAGGGCCCGTGATTCCATAAGGCACGTTTTTTTTTTAAAATTCAATATACATATGTTATAGTTTTTTTTAAATAGTACACTCGTATTGACACCAAGACATACTCATTTTCAAAACAATTCTTAAAGTTTAGAAGTTAGCCCATTAGGTTTAGTTATGCCAGTTTGTTAGAAAATTCGATTATTTAGGTGTTAACTTAATTTGTTAGAAATTTTGTTAAGGTCTAAGGGTGCATTTTATCCGAGTTCGAACATGGTACATGAATTCTGAGGGCCGGCCCTGTTGTTAATACATTGCTAAGCAATGAGTTCAGATAAAACACAATTTGTATTGTACATCTTCAACGAGGTTAAATTGAACCATTAATTTTCCTAACAAGGGACTCGGACGTATACCACCACGAATAAGCTTTTAATTTAAACACATCAACATGTTTCGTTGTTTAAACATGTATCTATATAAAAAAAACAAATTTTAATTACAAACAAATGACCAAACCATGCTATTTTGTAATCAAAACAAAATGCTAATTTTTATATATCAAGTAACTGTAGTCCAGAAAGATATGCCCTTCAAAGTCCCAATTGGAGGGAGCATTTCATATTAAAAAAGTACATGCCAAATATGATTACATTATTTGAGGTTTGGATAATTTGGTGACTTGTATTTTTGTATTCAAATGATTAAAATATCAACAAAAAATATATAAAATATGTCATCCTATTCACAACCGTTTCTCTAGACTTTTAGATGCCATTTCCTTGTTGCGTTCTATTATAAAAGGTGACAAATTCATCCATACTGTAACTACATTTTCATGTTATTTTTGTTGGTATGAAATCGCGATTGATTTGATTTGACGATGACCCGAGATGAACCCTTACACGACGTGCAAAAAATTCATCGGTGCTAACTTATGAAAAAACTATTATTTTATATCTACACGTTATACATAAATTGAATCCCAAAGAGAAATTACATCGAAATAGACGACAAATAGGTAAATAGCTGTGCCGCTAGCCTTTTCTAAATAACAAAGTTAAGTATTATATAAAGTACATTCCGTTTAACATTAGAAAAACCACTTGTTTGACTAATAATACATAAAAAATACTAAATGTGATAGGTAATCACCGCAATTAAAATCTACTTTCATTTCTCTATTTAACCCGCAAACAAAAAAATTGACTGTCTTGTTTCTTTCTGACGTCACTTTCTCTGTTTAATATTTTACGCAAACCTTTTTTTCTTGATAACATTTTATTTTATTTAGAAGAATTTCCATCTCCCAAACAACCTAGTTTTTGTCACCTTGCAATTATATAACTCAAATAAAAACACAATTTTTTTACAACAAACATTACTTAATTTGGTAAAATAAATAATAATACCATATGTATTAATGTAGCAACATAACAATAACCAATGTTTTAAAATCCAGTTTT
The DNA here is from genome assembly GCA_947069175.1 of Scalesia atractyloides. NCBI lineage: Eukaryota > Viridiplantae > Streptophyta > Magnoliopsida > Asterales > Asteraceae > Scalesia > Scalesia atractyloides. Next base: position 1,833,737 of record CAMTDV010000025.1, on the reverse strand, counting down.
TATACTATATAGGATTTCGCTTAAAAACGAATTTACCGGATAGTTTAACCAGATATATCAAACAGTTTAACGAGTACAATCGATCGGTTTAAATAGAATTTTAAAGATTGATAATAACATTTAAAGATTAGGAGGCACCCAAGCATCTTTTTAACCAACCCAATACCCAACTAACACCTCCTAACCTCATTTTGAAGTCTTCAATTTCCTATTTGACCCTCAATATTATTATTATTATTCCTTTATCATATCATCAAAGAAAAGGATAAGTTTATAACAGCCCTTCTTTCTTTCCCTTTTCTTCCATCCTTTTGCCCCATCTCTCAATTTAAAGCATCAACAATCCACATAAGTTTCATTTCAAATTGCTTCAAGAATCATAGAAAAAACATAAAGTTCAAAACTTTTTGACACAGAAACTTGCAGAAGTTGAAGAAGATGGAGATGATGTATTACCCACTTGGCAGGTCTTCTTATGAAGATTCTTTGAAGGTTATTGAAGCTGATATTCAACATGCTAATGCTTTGTAAGTTGATCTTTTTAGTTTTTTCATATGGGTTTTGATTATTTGTTTGTTTTTTTAAGGGTTTGTGTGTGTTTTAAGTTGTTGAATATTGGTTTATTATCTTGGTTTTGTGTTTGATTGTTTGATTTAGCATCAGTTGAAGTTGGAAGTTTGCTGTTTTGAAAGGTTTTGTGGAATTTAAAAGCAAAGTTTATTTATTTTTTTTATTTTTTTATTTATTTTTTATGGGATTATGATAATTTAGTTCTTTAAAGGCTTGATGAATCCTGCAGAACAAGATGATGAAAAATCAAATTAGTTGATTTTTTATGGGATTATGATAATTCATGTGGAAGTTTTTTGTTTTTTATGTTGTTTTTTAAATGGGATTATGATAATATAGTTCTTAAAGGCTTGATGAATCTTGCAGAACAAGAAGATGAAAAATCAAATTAGTTGTTCTTTTTATGGGATTATGATAATTCATGTGGAGGATTTGGTCCAATTTGTTGGCTTATTGAAATTGTTTTTTTTTTAAATTTAAATTTTTATTTAAAAGGGTATGAAATTTTGAGTCCAAGCTGTTGAATTCCTATGTTGTTCTTAGTTCAATTTTGACTTTTGACTTTTCATAGCTAACTATCTATAATTTTGTATAAATAGAAAGAGAGTGGAGTAAGCGGTAACATAACCGACTTATGTATCATCGTTAAAGCAAAAGGTACAAGTGTCTATGCTGCTCTCATGGTTCATTACTTAAAATTGATTCAGAACGGCCCCCATGAACGCAGTAACCGTATAGACACTTATACATAATGCTTTTGGTGTCATACATATTATATCTCACAAAACAATGGTTAGTTTGCGATAAAATGCCAAGTATGGTGATGTGAAAATATATTGTTTTTATTGCGTTTTTTGGTAGTTAACTGATATTTTCTATGAAATGGTAAGTATAAGAGCATTCACATTGATTTCCTTTTCCTTATCCATATAATTACATAAAAACACACTATTTTTTCTCTCCCATTTTCAATTAAATAATACTTTTCTATACCTTTATCATTACATTTTCTCTCTCATCCACTCACAACCACTTTCAAAAATATTAAGAAATTTATAAGGGATGAATAGTGTTCCCGTATATTTACAGATGAACAGTAACATTTTCTCTCTCCTCACTCACAACCACTCAAAACACTTCATATATTATTACTAACACACTCACACAAATATACTAAATCCAATGTGAATGCTAACTCAAGCTGTAAGTTGTAACACATAAAAACAAAATTTACTTTAAATTTTAAGACTTTCGTGCTTATAATCTTATAACTTTGTGACAGAACGAATTTGCGTTCGGTCAAAAAGAACTTTAATTGATTATTGAAGTGAAAATGGAACCTAGAAACGAAGGAAAATGACATAAATGAATGTAGCATTTTTCTTTCTCTACTAAATGGCATTGAATTTAAATTGATTGAGAGGAAGGAAGATACATTTTTATTTAATTTTCTGATCAATTTTTCTATCGGTTTTTTAATTTGCAGGGCTGCTGCAATTCCTAGAGCGAAAGATGGTGCGCTGTTTCAAATGAAACTAGTTCACGATCAGTTGACGCCTCTAATTATGTTCTTGTTACAATGGATAGATTCTTCTTGTGCGTGTCTCCTGCCTAGATACTTGAATCTTTTCCATGTTGTTATCTATAAGGTTAGTTCTTGATTAAACCTCATTTCATTAGCTGTGAGCGCGTCTTAAAACACAATATATATATATATATATATTTCACACACTCTTTTTTAGAAACCAAGATGGGAAAGTGTGCTAGATGTTTCGACTTTAATAATGATTTGTTACATAAGTGAACGTGTTACCTTATAGGTATATACTGATGGGAGACCGAAGATTTCTAGACATGGAAGGAAGGCAACTGTCAACGACTTTTATGGTTAGTCATTCTATCTCTACCATAGTTGTCAATAGCAATCGCTACGGTCGCCATAGTGAATCGCGTGGCGTACAGGTCCATGCTCACTATATGGTCTGTAGCGACAGACATCGGCCTTTAATTTTTTATTTTAATATAAATAGCAATTAAATATAGCTATAAAATAGCTGAATTTTAGGTTTTTGTTAAATATACATGTATAATAGCGTATATACCAGGGTATTTTGATATAAAATACATATATTTTTTTTATTTTTTTTTTCTAGTGTATCGCTATTTGTCGCTATTAGCCATTAACAACTATGATCTCTACCAGGCGTTGCTAGTTACGGATGCATATGTTGATTTCAGTTTTTATTTCAAATGGATCAAATGCAAAACAGCTTCCTATATTTTGTCTAAAGATTTCGATTAGTGTTGTAACAGTATTGTATTTAAGTCATAATTAACACATCGAAATGACCCGTTCTAACCAGAAGTCGTTTTGGACAAAAAAAGTGTTTGCGGGTCAACTCAACCTCCTATATCGTAGTATTCAAATATTTAAATTCAAATGGAATATTTTTTTTTTTGCTATTATAAATAATTAATACATCAAGTCTTTTTATTTTTTTTATTTGACACAAAATAGTATTTTTGTGGGTTAACTCAACATGTAAAATCTTTTTCTGTATGTCTGTGCAGCCATCATACTACCTTCTCTTAGAAGGCTGCATTACGACTTGGTGGAACTCGAAAACGGGCCTAAAGAAGAGAGCCCAAAATTGCAGATATCGGGCCCAAAAAAACTCGAAAAGGACGAAAAGTTCACCAACATTGATTTGGAACGAGAAGATGAATGTGGGATTTGCTTAGAACCTTGCACCAAAATCGTCTTACCTAATTGCTGCCACGCAATGTGCATCAACTGTTACCGCGATTGGTAATTTACATAACATCATGCATCATTGAGTCATACAGTTAGCGCTGCAAACGAACCAAACGAACATGAACCAGACCTTGTTCGTGTTCGTTTATTAAGAAATATATGTGTTCCCGAACCGTTCATGAACGCTTACTTGATGAGATTTTGTGTTCGTGTTCGTTTAATGAACTTGTTCGTGTTTGTTTGTTAATTTTAGTTAACGAACAAAAACGGACGTTGATGAACACAAACCAATGTTCATGAACACAAATGGAAACAATCAAACACAAACGCTTCATGAACAGAATATATAATACACCGACACTTATCAAATATTTTATTTGTCAAAATTTTGAAGTATTTAAACAAAATATAAAAACTAAAAACACTAGTGAACTATTAAACACAAACAAACATGTTACCGAACGTTCATGAACATTAATGAACAAACGCGGTCTCTGTTCATGTTTGTTCATTTAACTAAATGAACGAAATTTATTGTTCGGTTTCGTTTGTTTAATAAACGAACAAACACAAATGAAGTTCCCGCCGAACGGTTCACGATCTGTTCGCCGAACGTTTGGTTCGTTTGCAGCCCTACATACAGTAAAAACCACATTAATCTTATACATCTTTTGCCATATTTGCAGGAACTCGAGACAAGCGTCATGCCCGTTTTGTCGGGGCAATATAAAGAGAGTAAAGTCACGAGATTTATGGGTTCTCACATGCAACGATGAAGTCATAGATGCCGATCTCGTTTCAAAAGAGGATTTGGTTCGTTTCTATTTATACATCAATAACCTCCCTAAAGATTCTCCAGATGCCCTTTTCTTTATGTTTTACGAGTATCTAATATAATATCAATAAGCTAGAGAATTTGATGTATAGAGGGCAAAAAGTTGAAAAACACAACAAAAAAAAAGCCGACCCTTAAAATGTAAATAGCGGTCGGTTTTAATTGTAAGTATATTTCTTCCAAATTGTTAACGCGAAATAAATACAAACTTGTTTATTCCTATTTTACTCTATCTTTGTACTGTACAATCTTAGCCCACTGAATTTCAAAATTCGGGGCAACTATGGATCCGGGTCGGGTCGGGCTACACTATAACAGGCTCTTTTTTGTTTTTCATGAGCTCCATAAATGGCGGATGACAACACCCGTTATTTATGAATTGATCTGTCATGTGAGAATTCATCGATTCTGTCGGATGAATTCCATCCCAACTGATATATTGGCTCGGATCACCGCATATGGTAGCACCTGCGGAACCGCATAACGATAGTATATTGAAATTCAAATCTTCTGGCTTGAGGGTGGTCCCACAACAAGTTTTTTGAGTTTCTAGAATTTGGTATTTTTGCGGGTCGTTAACGATTGCATAGTAAGCTTTCCAAGAATCTGCGTATACTAGTGTAACATCCGGGGACGATTTCCTGTACGATTCTAATTTCGCTTGCAGGATTTGGTTGTGGATCATTACCGCCCCATTAATAATCGGGGAACAGCCCGATTTGTCGCGGATGTTTAACGGTGTCACGGAGACGTCAACCGGAAGACAGCCGAGCGGTGGTAAACCTTGAACTACTATATGCTTTGCACCACTTTGTATCAATGACTGTATTGTAAGACACGTTAGTAATAAACAACACTCTAAAATTTCCGGTTTCTGTGTGTTTTTGTAGGAATGCTACTTTCAAATTTCAATACGTACCCGTACGAGTTCAATGGTGTATGCAGCCGATGACTGGGCTATAGAGGGAAGCGAGATCTTCGATCCAACGGCTCGTGAGTAATCGTTGATTCCCATCTCCCCGACCCAAAACAAAGCGGTTTTCAATTTTTCCGCACATGCTTTGTGATCCAGCTCCTTGCATAAGTGCTCTTTTTGAAACTTTTTGTACCAATCCAACTGAGTCATTACGCTTAGTGGTGCGCCTTTTGATAGAAAAAACCGAGCCACCTTAGACAAAAGGTCACCGGCTAGAGCCGTGGCTCCAGCAATAGCAAAGTTTACACCATGTGTGAAGTTACCTGTGGTTGATTGGTAGGGCGGTAAGACCGGCAAACCAAGCGAGTCAGTTATGTAATCGATAACTAAACGACCGTCACTTAACCGGTTCGAGCCGTACGGTGAGCTTTTGGAATCCGTAAACGATGGAGTAAGACTCCCCATGGATTGAGCGTTTCCCGTATCTGTATACGAATCTCCAAACGCGTAGACAGCGGAGAAATGGCCTTTGAAGCGATTATGGAATTGGGTCGGTCTCTGCGCTTCGTCTTGTGGTGGTGGTGTTGGTATCGAGTCTCGTCGGGGCTTTATTTTCGGGTTTTGCGGTAGGTGATTTTGCGGGATCAGTAGCGGCGCCGGCGGACTTTTTGGGTTTTGCGGTAGGTGATTTTTCGGGATTGGTGGCGGACTTTGTTTTGGGTCCTTGGGTGGTTGCGGTGGCGGATCTTTGTGCTCCGGGTCCTGTGGCGGCTGTTGGTCTTTCTGCAACAGTACCCGTGTCGTGTGATCTTTCTGCAACGGGTCCCTTGGCGGCTGCTGATCTTTCTGATACCTTGGGTCTTGCGGCGGCAGTTGACCTTTCTGCTCCGTTGGGTCTCGTGGCGGCTGCTGATCTTTCTGCTTCCCCGGGTCCTGCGACGGCTGTTGTTCTTTCTGCTCCGGGTCCTGCGACGGCTGTTGACTTTTCGGCTTCGGGTCCCGTGGCGGTTGTTGATCTTTTTGCTCCCTTGGGTCTTGTGCCGGTTGTTGAACTTTCGGCTCCGGGTCCTGCGGTGGCTGTTGATCTTTCTGCAACAGTACCCGTGTCTTGCGATCTTTCTGCAACGGGTCCCATGGCGGCTGCTGATCTTTCTGCTCCCTCGGGTCTTGCGGCAGCTGTTGGCCTTTCTGCTCCGTCGGGTCTCGTGGTGGCTGCTGATCTTTCTGCTTCCCCGGGTCCTGCGACAACTGTTGATCTTTCTGCTCCGGGTCCTGCGACGACTGTTGACTTTTCGGCTTCGGGTCCCTTGGCGGTTGTTGATCTTTCTGCTCCCTCGGGTCTTGTGCCGGTTGTTGAACTTTCGGCTCCGGGTCCTGCGGTGGCTGTTGTTCTTTTTGCTCCCTCGGGTCCGGAGGTGGATCTTTTTGTTTCAGGTCCCTACGTGGAGTTGCGATCACAAACGGGTCTTGTCGAGGCATTTGATTCGGGTCGTTTGGTGGAGGTTTATGTGCGAATGTGGGATAAAGAATTAAGGATACGAGCAAAACCGCAAGAGGGAGAGAGATACCTCTGGATTTCGATTTCGTCATTGTTGAGTTTTTATAAATCTAAACCTAAAATCTTTAGATCATGAAATCACTGATCCTTTTAAAGGGGTTACCTTCTTGCTTTTAGGAATAATAAAGGTCAAAATTGGTTTGAAAATGGTTGATTGTTAATGACCAGACTTTTCACAAACAGGTGGTGTGCAATATATATATATATATATATATATATATATATATATATATATATATATATATATATATATATATATATATATATATATATATAAATCACAAATCATATATATTTCTTACTATATTTGGAAACTGATTGATCTTTCGCCCACAATGTAAGCCATTGTACATAAAGCAAACAGAGTAGCATTCAAAATGACTATTATCCAGTCCTTAGGAATCAGTTAAATTTGGATCCCGCTGCCTCCCAGTCCTTAGGATTCAGAATCGGTGGTTTCCTGTTCCAGTAGCTTAAAGACAGTTAGATTCGGATATCATTTAGACTCGGTTGGATTCGAATCCTCTAGCATCCCTAACCAGTATCATTAAGAATGGCTCGTACCGGATCATATATCCGGAATCGGTTAAATTCTTTAGACCATTGGAGCTGGCTCGTATCCGGATCATATATCCGGATCGTGTTTCATTGATGGGACCATTTTTTAACAATGTTTATATATCATAAATAATTTAAAATAAAATTGTAAATAACTAGTTTGAAACAAAATATGACACTGCTTGTCTTTTGGTGTTGGCTGGAGATAACAAAAATAGAGTATGAAGTAGTAAATAAATCGGTAAATGGTGTTTTGGAAGAAGTAAGAAAAAAAAATTTAATATCTAGTTTAACCGATGTTCTGGTTCAACCGAACGGTGCCATAACCAATCGGCTCAATAGTTAACTAAATTGGTTGTGTAGATGGTTTTCGGTACGTTCGGCTGGTTGAAGTATAAAACATTGCTTAAAATAAGATGATCAAATTTGCAATGTGAAATATGATGGGAAAGGAGAAATGCTTTCCCTTGCAACAAGCGATACACATCAAACGAATAGATATATTGAATTTTATATTAGAGATTCCACAATCGTATGTCTTAGTCAAAAAAATAACTACAAATATTAAATTCTAAACTCAAAAAACGATTCTACAAATCCAATGTCTTAGTCAAAAAATGACTTCAAGAAACGAATTTATATTCAAAAAATGATTCCGCTATTATTGAAGTCATTTTTTGAATATGAAATTTGTTTCTTGAAGTTATTTTTTGACAAAGACATTTGATTTGGCGGAATCATTTTGTCACACCCCAACTGATGGTAGAAACATCGAGGCGTGACAAAATAGATTACTTATTGCTCATAATGCTAAATGCGACAATAATTAATTAAATCCGAATTTCAATTCATAGCAAAAATGTCATTACAATACAAGGGAATTTCAAATAACAACATTAATATAACAAAATTTGATACAACAATAATAAACCTAACGTCTAAGTGTGTATCTAGTCTCGATGCTACTTCGTTTTCATAGCATCATCTTCGTCAACCTGTAACATGTTTTAAAATACGAGTTCAATACAAAAGCAAATGCGAGTATACAAGTTTGAGCATGGCATACGTATAAGCATAAGTTTAAACAAATCCACATGGCAACTAAGTTTACATACGAGCAAATACAATGCATGCAATATTTCTAGTCAACCCTCTGTTTACGCAACTAGTATAAATAATTCAACATGACCACTCGTTCACGGGCGGTGCGTTACTCCTATAGCGCTATACATGTCAAATGGAGGCTCAAAATAAGCTAATGACTATGGTATCACATACGTTCAGTCCTAGTATAAGCATAACATGTGTATCAAAGCGTTCATGTATAATGGATTGTTCGTGCAAGTAATAAAACATAAGTTTTGTGTTAATGGAGGCTCAAAATAAGCTAATGACTATGGTATCACATACGTTCAGTCCTAGTATAAGCATAACATGTGTATCAAAGCGTTCATGTATAATGGATTGTTCGTGCAAGTAATAAAACATAAGTTTTGTGTTGTTTTAGGATAATGTAAACATGTTACACCCCAAAAGTGGTAAACGTAAAAGGGGGTTCGAGTATACTCACGGTTTTGCAAGCGTTCCGACTTGGTAATCCGTGAAGAGTTGTTAAGTTGCGGGATGAACACCGAGTTATCCTACAAGAGGAAAACGTAGGTGTGAGCGTTGGAATGATAATGAGAGATTCGGGATTTGGAATTTTGCATTCAAAGTAACGTATACGAAAATACTCACTAAGGTATAGCACTTGTCCTTGACACTTATAATAACCCATAAGGATTAGGTGTGGTTCATAGGTTCAAGACCTATAAGAATTGTTGACAAGGAACTACACACATAGTGATAAACTTATTAACTTGATAGATGCTTGTTTAGTCATTATCAAGGGTTCGGTTTCAAGGATTATATTATAGTCCATATGTGTGTGTGTGTGTATATATATATATATATATATATATATATATCTAGTTATATAATCATGTAGGAGGTGGGAGGATGAACCATCCACTTAGGTACCTCTTAGTGTCATGTAATTCAAGTAGGAGGTGGAAGGATTAACCATCCACTTTGGAACCTCGTATGATGTTCACCACTACACAAGTTACCATAGATAACAAGGAGGGTCTTAGAACAAGAACAAAATGTAAATGACAAGAATGTAAAGTGTGTCGCCACTATACCAAGTAGCCAAGTGAACTACAACCCGGGGAGCACACATCGACACACGTCGACGGCTAGACGGGGTTGTGATACTTTAGGGCTAGCAAACTACTTGGGATAATGATGAAAATCATCAAGTGATGTGTGGTCCCAAAGTTAGGATAGCCCAACCTAACCAAGGTGGACACACTATCATCAAGCTTTTGGCTTGGCATCACTTGTGAGCTTAAAGCTCTTTAAAACAGAAAGTTTAAAGTGTCAAGACACTCTTATTTACATGTTAAACAACCTTGGTTAGTCTCACTAATCATAGCTTTGATTGTAAGCTCAAGAACACAAAGTTGTTTGATGAAAACATAAGTTTTGAAAGAGTATTGTTAAAATCAGAAAGTTTGTTGCACTTCAACCTCAAATATGAAGGATTTTCATCTTGGTTTTCCATGGAAAACCTAAGGAAACAACCCTAGAGGTCCCAAGTGCTAAGAAAGAAAGAACAATGAAAAAGATGAAGTGGAAGTGAGCTAGAACTCACTTTGAAAGCCCTGAAGATTTTGCTCAGATTCTGAGTTTAGCAACTGATTTTAGAGTGTTTAGAGTGAGGATTAGTGAGTTTGTAAAGTGGAGGAAGTGTGGGAATGAGTTGGGTTTTATAGGAGGTGATTAGGGTTAAGTTTAGTGAGCATTAAGTGCAAGAAGCACAATCCTTGTGACTCAAAACTGACCAACCCATGAGCTGAATAATAATTCTGTGGATTTTGCCTTCTGGTGGGGAGCGAGAAGAATTGGGTTTGGCGCTCGCGGCCCGCGAGAAGGTAAAAACCCAAAGTTTGGTTATTTTTGACACATTTAGCCCATGTAGTTTGTGTTTGACGAGTTTTAGGGTGATTTATGCGACAAAGGCCTAGTATAAGGTTTATTTACGTAATGTAAGCATAATAATAAGTACTAACAAATATGATTAAGTATATGAATCGTGTATAAGTATCGTATGTTGCATGTATGTCACGTATTCGCAAGTTTGTCACGTTCCCAAGTATTGAAGCACGAACGTTTGAATGTGTATATGTATGAAATGATTATGATTAAGTATAACATGTGTAGGAATAAAATACGCGTTTTTATTATGATCCAAGTCTCGGTTTACAACGAATACAAAGATTACAACGAAAGGACGAATACAAGATACAAAGGTTCCCAAAAATAGAAAATACAACACGATCTTTCTAAATATGGAAAGTATGAAAACGCTGGGCGTTACAGTCTCCCCTCCTTTAGGAAATTTCGTCCCGAAATTTAGGAAGATGCAACGAAGAGATGCGGATACTTAGTCTTCCTATCACTCTCGAGTTCCCAAGTAAATTCAGCGCCACGCTTACCTTCCCATCGAACCTTGACGATAGGAATTCAACTACGCCTTAATTGCTTGATTCCTTGGTCCATGATTTCAACTGGTTTCTCCATAAAATGCAAGGTCTCATTGATTTGAAGATCTTCGAGTGGAACTTGAAGTCCTTCTTCAGCTAGACACTTCTTTAGGTTTGAAACATGAAAGACAGGATGAACGTTGTTGAGCGCTTGAGGCAGATCCAGACGATACGCTACCTTGCCAATCCTCTCGAGAATCTTGCAAGGACCTACATAGCGAGGAGCGAGCTTGCCTTTCTTACCAAATCGAACAACACCTTTCCAAGGGGATACCTTGAGAAGTACGTTATCACCCACGTTGAATTCCAATGGTTTGCATCTTCTGTCGGCATAACTCTTTTGTCGGCTTCGAGCTTTGAGGAGGTTATCACGGATTTGTATGATCTTGTCTGTTGTCTCTTGTATCACAGGACCGATGATTTGAGAGTCTCCGATCTCGTGCCAACAAATAGGCGAACGACACTTACGACCATACAATGCTTCAAATGGAGCCATTTGAATACTTGGGTGATAACTATTATTGTACGAGAATTCTACCAATGGTAAGTGCGAATCCAGTTGCCGCCAAAATCGATTACGCATGACCGAAGCATATCCTCTAAGGTTTGGATGGTACGCTCGGTTTGACCGTCAGATTGAGGATGGAAAGTGGTGCTAAGGTTAAGACGAGTGCCAAGGGCGGATTGAAATGTTTGCCAAAGGCGGGAGGTGAAGCGAGCATAGCGATCGGAAATGATGTCAGCGGGAGTACCATGACGACTAATGATTTTACCGTGATACGAGCCAATTTCTCGACCTTGTAATCCTCACTAATGGCAAGGAAATGAGCCGATTTGGTCAATCGGTCAATGATAACTTAGATGCTGTCATGACCAGACGAAGTACGAGGAAGCTTGGTAATGAAGTCCATAGCAATACTCTCCCATTTTCAGACAGGAATTTCTGGTTGTTCGAGTAAGCCAGAGGGCGTTGATGTTCAGCTTTCACCTTGGAACAAGTAAGACACTTTGAGACATAGAGAGCGATATCTTTATTCATTCCAGGTCACCAATAGGATGTACAAAGATCATGGTACATCTTATCAGCGCCAGGATGAATGGAGTATCGGGATTTGTGGGCTTCATCCATCAAGGTGGTTCGAAGGTTAAGACGATTGGGAATCCAAATGCGATCATGGTAGTAAAGGATACCATCGGGTTTAGCTGCGAGTGGGTTTTCGACTCCACAATTTAACTCGTTATCGAGGTTACCCTCGTTAATGATGGCAAATTGCTCTTGGCGAATTAGCTCATGAAGTTTTCATACGATTTGGTAGCAACGAACACTCTTCACATGAGTCTTACGACTAAGTGCATCGGCCACAACATTTGACTTGCCAGGATGGTAGCGAATGTCACAGTCGTAGTCGTTTAACAATTCTACCCAACGACGTTGACGCATGTTGAGTTCCTTTTGATCAAAGATATGTTTGAAGGCTCTTATGTCGGTGAAGACCGTACACTTAGTACCATAAAGATAGTGTCGCCAAATCTTTTATGCAAAAACAACTGCACCAAGTTCAAGGTCGTGCGTAGTATAGTTTTTCTCATGGATTTTGAGTTGTCTCGACGCGTAAGCGATAATCTTGTCCTGTTGCATAAGAACGCAACCAAGACCTTGGTTTGAAGCATCGCAATACACGACGAAATCGTCGTTTCCATCGGGAAGTGCAAGGATAGGAGCATTACAGAGCATGTCCTTGAGGGTTTGAAAAGACTCCTCTTGCTCGGGACCCCAAACAAAAGGTTTATCTTTCTGAGTCAACGACGTTAAAGGAACGGCAATCTTGGAGAAGTTCGAGACGAAACGGAGATAATACCAGTTAGGCCAAGAAACGAACGAATTTCAGAAGGCGATTTAGGTGCAATCCAATTCTTCACAGCTTCTATCTTTGCGGGGTCAACATGAATACCGAGTTCATTAACGGTGTGACCAAGAAATTGAACCTCTTTAGCCAAAATTCACACTTGGAGAATTTGGTATAAAGACGTTTTGTACGCAAAAGCTGAAGGATAAGTTGCAAATGTCGCCCATGTTCTTCTTTCGTCTTGGAGTAGATGAGAATATCGTCGATGAACACGATTACGAGTTGATCGAGGAAAGGTTTACACACACGGTTCATGAGGTCCATGAACACTGCAGGCACATTGGTCAAACTAAAAGGCATGACCACGAACTTGTTGTGTCCATAACGTGTGCGAAAGGCAGTCTTAAGTACATCTCCCTCGAAAACTCGAATTTGATGGTAACCAGAACGGAGATCGATCTTCGAGAAACAAGTCGCACCTTGAAGTTGATCAAAGAGATCGTCAATACGAGGAAGTGGGTATCGGTTCTTGACTGTAAGTTTATTGAGTTTACGATAGTCAATGCACATTCGAAAAAACCCATCTTTCTTCTTGACGAACAATACGGGAGCGCCCCAAGGAGAAGTGCTAGGGCGTATGAAGCCTTTATCAAGAAGCTCTTGAAGTTGACTTGATAACTCTTGCATCTCTAAAGGTTCTAAACGATACGGAGCTTTCGCAACAGGAGCTGCGCCAGGGATGAGGTCAATACGAAAGTCAACAGATCGAGGAGGCGGATGACCAGGAAGATCCTCTGGAAAGACATCAGGGAAATCGCAAACAACAAGAACGTCGCTCACACTCGGGCCTTTGTCTTTCTTTTCCACAACATGGGCCAGAAAGGCAAAGTACTCCTTGCGCAAATATTTGTTTGCTTGGATACACGACATAAGCTTAAGACCCTTAGAAGGTTTCTCGCCATAGACGTGTGAGGAATCGTTGTTAGGAAGGGGAAGGCGAATAAACTTTTCCGAACAAACAACTTCGGCACTAACTCGCTTAAGCCATCCATGCCTACTATGACATTAAAACTACCCATTTGCATAGGTATGAGGTCGATCGAAAACCTATGAACGTTTAGAATCAAGGAGCAATTAGAAGAATAGAATCAACAGAGACGGTTTTACCATTTGCGACTTCGACAGCGAAAGGATTAGACAATTTGGAACGTACGCACTTAAGTAAAGGTTCAAATTCAGTCGAAACAAAACTTTTATCGGCGCCAGTATCAAATAGAAATGAAGCATAAACATGGTTAACAAGGAACGTACCAGTTATAACGTCGTTTGAACTTTGAGCCTGAGCGTTGGTAACGGCAAATGCTCTTCCGCGTTCCGGTTGAGGCTGTTGCTGCTGCTGAGGCTGTTGGTTGACGTTGCGCTGAGGGCAAGCATTAGCAAGATGGCTCGGGTCACCGCACTTGGAACATGCTCGCACAGGAGCATTTTGAGGTCGGGTTTGGGGTTGAGCAAGGTTAGGCATGAGGGCTTGAGGTTGGGTGTTTTGGGGTTGTGGGAAGTTGCGGCAACGGTTAGCAAAGTGCCCAAACCTTGCACACTTGCGACATGGGGTACCAGCGGGGTGATGGCGTAAACAGGTCGTACACTGGGGGTGAGACCCAGAGTAGCCCTGCCTTGGCTGATCAGGGTTAGCAGGAGTGATGGCTGTAACGGCTTGGATGGGTTGAGGGTTCGGCGGAGTAACAACTGCGCAATTTTGACTAGAAGCCTTCCGCTTCTTGTTCTTGGGGTTGTTGTTTCTGGGGTTTTTGGGTGAGGGTTCAACGGTGGCATGTTCGGCGGTGGCTTGGTGCGCGCTTTTCAGCGAGGTCTTTGGGCGTTCCTACGCTCGACCTGGTTGCTGTTAAGGCGAGCGGACAAACGGTAGGTCTCCTCAATGGTTGCTGGGAAGGCAGCTTCCACGAGGTTCGTGAAAGAATCGGGTAGGCAATGGATGTACTTGTTGATAGCCTTTTCGGTGGTATCAACTTGGCAAGGACAAAGGATGCTAAGCTGCTTGAAGCGTTGGGTTAAACCATCATTCTCATCCCCATTTTGCCGAGGTACCAAAACTCTTGTTCCAGCTTCCTAAGCTAATGTGGAGGGCAGAACTCGTCCCTCACGATCTTCTTCAATTCGGCCCATGGTAACGCGTGGGCGGCATCATCCCCTCTTGTGCTACGTTCGGAGGTCCACCACTCGAGAGCCCTCGAGCGGAACACCCCCGTGGCGTTTTGGGTGCGCAAGTCATCAGGGCAGCCACTTTGGCGAAAGGTGATCTCCATGGCTTCAAACCAAGTCAACAGAGCGGTCGCGCCATCGTTACCTGTAAACTCCAGAGGTTTGCAGGCAACGAATTGTTTGAAAAGGAATTGTGACTTAGGCTTTTCAACCTTGGAGTCAACGGAGCCGTGTAGCGATTCAGTGTTGGTTTGGATCTTGCTGACTATGTCGGGTATCACTCGGGCCATTTGGTCAGCCATTTGCTCGACGACGAGGTTCACAAGTTCTTGCTTGGAAATAGAGCGGGAACCCTTTTTGGCCTTCTTGTGGTCATCGGATGAGTTGGGAGAAGACATCTAGGGTTGAAATAGAAAGGAAAAAGATAAGACTTGATCATAATGTAAAAATAAGTTTTGCATGTATAAGCATGGATAGTTCCCGTATGTTGCATGTATTTGACGAGTATTCAACATGTATTCAATAAGCATAATCACGTATAAATGCGTATAAGGAGTATAAATTTAGTTGGTTCACGAGGATTATTATAGTTTTTGATTGCGATTAACGTGCGAATTGTGTAACGGTTTCAAATGAATAAGGTAACAAGTATAAAGACACATAAAAATTGAGATAACATAAAAAGATTGGCTCAATAAAACATGGGATTGTTTCGGGTAGAGAAACGTCGACTATTCTAAAGTGATTCGTAAGATCTTTCGAGTTAGGGAACATGCTTTGGCCTAATAGGTAAAATACTCTCGTCGAGAAGCGATTAACGGTATTTTACCCTTCCAGTTACTACATGTCCCTAGTCGATCGAAAATTCGAGACTTTGGCGAGATTGAAAATTGAGGAACGGGACTAGTTGTCAAGGTGCGGATTTCACCCCTAACTTGACAACATCGTACCCTAAGTGTGGTTTGTTTCTTACTAAACGAGGAGCATATTCCGATTCGTTTGTAAGAACCACTAGAGTATGAAATGGAAGTTTTCCATCAAGGTGTGGATGTCACTCCTAACTTGACGATGTAACTTCATGAAAAATCGAATACGCGGAATGAGGGATTTCACCAAAAATTGTAAGTCATTGGACCTATCTTGGTGCAAATCGCCTCATTTGCATCATGAGTGTCTTCAAGTGTATTTGTGTAAAATGTCTTTAGGACAGACATTATGTATGTATTAAGACCAAAAGATAAGGAGTTAAGCAATGAGGGAAGAATAAAGTTTTAAGCATGATATAAGAATGGTCAAAACAGGACGCTTAAACTATAGACTAGGTCGAACATGGCAATTCTACCTAATTCCCTATAGTTATGGCTCTGATACCAATCTGTCACACTCCAACTGATGGCGGAAACATCAAGGCGGGACGAAATAGATTGCTCTTTGCTCATAATGCTAAATGCGACAATAATTAATTAAATCTGAATTTCATTTCATAGCAAAAATGTCATTACAATACAAGGGAATTTCAAATAACAACATTAATATAACAAAATTTGATACGACAATAATAAACATAACGTCTAGGTGTGTATCTAATCTCGATGCTACTTCGTTTTCATAGCATCATCTTTGTCAACCTGTAACATGTTTTAAAATACGAGTTCAATACAAAAGCAAATGCGAGTATTCAAGTTTGAGCATAGCATACGTATAAGCATAAGTTTAAACAAATCCACATGGCAACTAAGTTTACATACGAGCAAATACAAGGCATGCGATATTTCTAGTCAACCCTCTGTTTACGCAACTAGTATAAATAATTCAACATGACCACTCGTTCACGGGCGGTGCGTTACTCCTATAGCGCTATACATGTCAAATGGAGGCTCAAAATAAGCTAATGACCATGGTATCACATACGTTCAGTCCTAGTATAAGCATAACATGCGTATCAAAGCGTTCATGTATAATGGATTGTTCGTGCAAGTAATAAAACATAAGTTTTGTGTTGTTTTAGGATAATGTAAACATGTTACACCCCAAAAGTGGTAAACGTAAAAGGGGGTTCGAGTATACTCACGGTTTTGCAAGCGTTCCGACTTGGTAATCCGTGAAGAGTTGTTAAGTTGCGGGATGAACACCGAGTTATCCTACAAGAGGAAAACGTAGGTGTGAGCGTTGGAATTGTAATGACAGATTCGGGATTTGGAATAATGCATTCAAAGTAACGTATACGAAAATACTCACTAAGGTATAGCACTTGTCCTTGACACTTATAATAACCCATAAGGATTAGGTGTGGTTTCATAGGTTCAAGACCTATAAGAATCGTTGACAAGGAACTACACACATAGTGATAAACTTATTAACTTGATAGATGTTTATTTAGTCATTATCAAGGGTTCGGTTTCAAGGATTATATTATAGTCCTTATGTATATATATATATATATATATATATATATATATATATATCTAGTTATATAATCATGTAGGAGGTGGGAGGATGAACCATCCACTTAGGTACCTCTTAGTGTCATGTAATTCAAGTAGGAGGTGGAAGGATTAACCATCCACTTTGGAACCTCGTATGATGTTCAACACTACACAAGTTACCATAGATAACAAGGAGGGTATTAGAATAAGAACAAAATGTAAATGACAAGAATGTAAAGTGTGTCGCCACTATACCAAGTAGCCAAGTGAACTACAACCAGGGAGCACACATCGACACACGTCGACGGCTAGACGGGGTTGTGACACTTTAGAGCTAGCAAACTACTTGGGATAATGATGGAAATCATCAAGTGATGTGTGGTCCCAAAGTTAGGATAGCCCAAGCTAACCAAGGTGGACACACTATCATCAAGCTTTTGGCTTGGCATCACTTGTGAGCTTAAAGCTATTTAAAACAAAAAGTTTAAAGTGTCAAGACACTTTTATTTACATGTTTAACAACCTTGGTTAGTCTCACTAATCATAGCTTTGATTGTAAGCTCAAGAACACAAAGTTGTTTGATGAAAACATAAGTTTTGAAAGAGTTTTGTTAAAATCAGAAAGTTTCTTGCACTTCAACCTCAAATATGAAGGAGTTACTTCTTGGTTTTCCATGGAAAAACCTAAGGAAACAACCCTAGAGGTGTCCCAAGTGCTAAGAAAGAAAGAACGATGAAAAAGATGAAGTGGAAGTGAGCTAGAACTCACTTTAAAGCCCTGAAGATTCTGCTCAGATTCTGAGTTTAGCAACTGATTTTAGAGTGTTTAGAGTGAGGATTAGTGAGTTTGTAAAGTGGAGGAAGTGTGGGAATGAGTTGGGTTTTATAGGAGGTGATTAGGGTTAAGTTTGTGAGCATTAAGTGCAAGAAGCACAATCCTTGTGACTCAAAACTGACCAACCATGAGCTGATAATAATTTGTGGATTTTGCCTTCTGGCGGGAGCGAGAAGAATTGGGTTTGGCGTTCGCGGCCCGCGAGAAAGTAAAACCCAAAGTTTAGTTATTTTTGACACATTTAGCCCATGTAGTTTGTGTTTGACGAGTTTTAGGGTGATTTATGGGACAAAGGCCTAGTATAAGGTTTATTTACGTAATGTAAGCATAATAATAAGTACTAACAAATATGATTAAGTATATGAATCGTGTATAAGTATCGTATGCTGCATGTATGTCACGTATTTGCAAGTTTGTCACGTCCGCATGTATTCAAGCATGAACGTTTGAATGTGTATATGTATGAAATGATTATGATTAAGTATAACATGTATAGGAATAAAATAGGCGTTTTTATTATGTTCCAAGTCTCGGTTTACAACGAATAAAAAGATTACAACGAAAGGACGAATACAAGATACAAAGGTTCCCAAAAATAGAAAATACAACATGATCTTTCTAAATATGGAAAGTATGAAAACGCTGGGCGTTACACATTTTCTGAATATAAAATTCTTTCTTGAAGTCATTTTTTGACTAAGACATTCGATTGTGGAATCGTTTTTTGAATATAAAATTCAATATATGTAGTCTTTTTTTACTAAGACATACGATTGTGGAATCATCGTTTTTTGAATTGGTGTGTAGATGGTTTTCGGTCCATTCGGCTGGTTAAAGTATAAAGCATTACTTAAAGTAAGATAATCAAATTTGCAACGTGAAATATAAAGGAAAAGGAGAAATGTTTTCCCTTGCAACAAGCGATACACATCAAACGAAATGGGAAGAGAAATAGACCATTAGATGGCTAAGGAAGCAGCCAAAACCGAAGATGATGACCAAAGAACGCACGATAACCAACAAAGTCTGAATAAGAACGAACATGTTAAATTAGTAGATCAAATCCTACGACGAAGACAAAAGCCTAAATTAGACAAAGGGAGGAGTGTGGGTGAACGGTATCAAGCCTCATTCCCTAGAATACCAAATTCAACAAGTAACGCTTGTCACACCCCGACCCGCAGCGGAATAACAGTCGGAGCATGATTGGGTTATCACCAAAGCTCATGATATTTACTAACAAGTTTCATATTTATTAAATTCAAATTAAAATTTCAAATATCCAACAAAAATTCATACAAACACAAATAATAATCTAAATGCTTGTTCCAACGAAATAACTTGATTATTCTTCTAGGCCATCCTAGGTGTTTCTTTCCTCAACTTGATCACCTGTATCATGCGTAAAAAACAGAGGAAATTTTGGGTCAACAAAAGTTGGCGAGTGAACCTTGATAAAACATTTAAGTAAATAAATTTTATCATTGTTTAAATAAGATTGTGCAAATCACATGTGAACAAATGTATAATGTAACAAATCACAAACCACATTGAATGAATATATGACATGAATGATGATGTCTCTGAGATCAAGGCTCAATCGAACGGAGCCAATCTAATGAGGCACCTGATGCTCAACCCGTATCCCACGAGGAACTGATGGGCCTAATGAAATGAGTGCACTAAAATGATAAAATGTATCCACATATAAACCACATTACAAGCAATACACATTTGATCACGAAATGATATTAGCACAAGTGTTAAATAAAATAAAGAAATGGTACGACACATGATACACCCCAAAACATGATTAAAACGGGGAATTTGTAGAGATTCACTCACCTTGGGTGCGTATTCTTGAGTGGTAAAGAGAGCGCACGAGTTATGGATTTAACCGACGAAGAGGTACTAACCTAAAGATAATAACGCGATAGTTCGTAAATAAATAAGCTATTATATAGCTTAAAACCTTTTGTTTAAGTTTTTAGATTATTTTTGTGAGTTTTATAAATATATTAAAACCTTTATATTTATGTTTTTTAAAATATAAACCCCTTTTTAAATTAAAATCTTGAAATGATAATAAAAGAGTAAAAACAAAAATGGAACTAAGCTAAAATAAAAAGAAAAAAAGAAAATAATAATAAAAAATTACAAAAAATGACAGTCTGACACGTGTCAGACCGGTTTATTCGGTGTGGTAAGCATGCGTGTGTGAGGCTCGAACCCGTGACCTCTCGTACGTGTGCACGCAGCTCTTCCAACTGAGCTACGTGTCTAACCCGAAAGAAACATGATTTTAATTATATTTATACACTTTTTGGGTTTAATCTAATTTAATTAAATTAAAAAGGTTTTATACAGAATTGAATCGGTCGCGTATCAGGAGTCTCGAACCCGAGACCTTGACTGTGACTCGCACACAGCCCAACCAACTGGCTGGGTGTCTAACCCGTTAGTATCTGAATTTTAATTATATTTATGCACTGATTAAGTGTATTCAGAAAAGATAGATTAAAAAGGGTTTAAATCAGTTAGACCGGTGTGTGTGTGGGGAATCGAACAGGCGACCTTGGGTCTTGTTTGCACCCGGCCCAACCAGTTGGACTGGATGCTTAACCCGGTTATAAGTTGTGATAGAATAAATATAAATACATACATCATCACTTCATCTTCTTCATTTAGATTTTGAACCAACCTGTACCCGCCCTAAATTCAATCCAGTTTCCATTCTGATTAACAATTATAATCGCGAAAGAAAAAAAACAAGATTTTACCGACAAGTGACTTGATTCTGACTCTGGCTGTATTCCGAGGGAACAGGGAATTCCGGAGACAGAGAATTCCTGCAACAGCGGGGAGTCTTTAGAGCAGCAGAGAGAGTGGAAAGAGATGCGAGTCTCGATTGAGGTGTTGATTCGTATATATAGGCAGAGGTAAAAAGATCCCGATTTCGGTTTATGGTAACTCGAATCGTGATTTGCAAATGCAGAGGAATGACAGTCAGACAAATTGGGTTTTACCATGTTTAGATCCGGCCAGTTGTCGAGGCTGTCAACAAGAAAGGAAAGGCGCGTCCCTTGATCGCAGCCTTGATTTGCAGTTTTTGAAACGAGAGTCAACATAAGTGATTTATTCTCCTGAACTTTGCACAATAGTGTGTGCAGTCCAGTGGTGTTCGTAGTGTGTGGTGTGTGTCCCGGGGAACCCGGGTTCGATTCTCGGTTCCACCCTTTTTTTATTTCATTTTATTAAGCCTTTTTAATTATTTACTAATTGTAAATAATTATTATTTAATTGATTGTTTATTATATTATTTTATTTTAAACATTGATTACCATTATTCTATATATGTAATATTGTAATATTGTAAAGACAGTAAAAATAACCGAACGTCGTCAAGTAAATACTTGAATTGATAAATTGGGGCGGTTTTCGAAACCCGATTTACACAAATGTTACACTATCCCCACTTTATAAATTTTGTCCCGAAATTTAAGTGATAGTTGCAACCGGAAAAAGATGCGGGTACTTTTCGCGCATTGAGTCTTCACGTTCCCAAGTAAACTCGGGTCCCGTCTTGACTCCCAACGCACCCTAACGATTGGAATACGACTTCGCCTTAAACGCTTCTCACTGAAATCCATGATCTCTACTGGTCTTTCAACGAAATGTCGACTTGGATATCTTCCAGAGGGATATGGAGGTTTTCGTCGGCGAGACACTTTTTCAAGTTTGACACGTGGAACGTGGGATGAATTCTGTTGAGTTCTTCTGGTAGGTCAAGCTTGTATGCTACAGGACCTACTCTTTCGAGTATCTTGAAAGGTCCCACGTAGTGTGGTGCTAGCTTGCCCTTTTGACCAAAACGAACCACTCCCTTCCACGGTGATACTTTCAAAAGTACTTGGTCACCAACGCAAAACTCCAAAGGCTTTCGTCGTTTGTCAGCATAGCTCTTTTGACGACTTTGAGCCGCTAGAAGATTGTTTCGAATTTGAATGGTTTTGTCGGTTGTTTCTTGGATTAATTCAGGTCTGGTGATTTGCGCTTCACCAATTTCGTGCCAACATACTTGAGATCAGCATTTACGACCATACAAAGCTTCAAAAGGAGCCATGCCGATACTTGAATGATAGCTGTTGTTGTACGAAAACTCGACTAACGCTAGATGAGCGTCCCAATTTCCTTTGAAGTCTATGACACACGCCCGAAGCATGTCTTCAAGGGTTTGGATGGTGCGCTCAGATTGACCATCAGTTTGAGGATGAAAGGCGGTGCTGAGGTCTAAACCTGTACCCAAAGCAGTTTGTACGGCTCGCCATGTGCGTGAAGTGAAACGACCATCACGGTCTGATATGATGCTTAATGGTACACCATGACGGGTTACGATTTCGCTGATGTAGATACGAGCTAGCTTCTCGTTCTTGAAGTCCTCGCGAATCGGAATGAAATGGGCTGATTTTGTAAGACGATCAATGATTACCCATATGGTGTCACACCCACTGGAGGTGCGAGGTAACCCGGTGATGAAGTCCATGGTTATGTTTTCCCACTTCCATACAGGTATTTCGGATTGGACTAGAATTCCTGAAAGTCTTTGATGTTCAGCTTTCACTTTAGAACATGTAAGGCACTTGGAAACAAAAACAACGATATCCTTTTTCATGCCAGGCCACCAGTAGGTGTATCGTAGGTCTTGATACATCTTATCGGCTCCTAGGTGTACAGAGTATCGTGTTTTGTGTGCCTCATTCATGAGGAAATCACGAAGATTGTCGCGATCGGGAATCCATATGCGGTTTAAATAATATAGAATCCCGTCGGATTTGGTTTCAATTTTGAGTTCAACTCCACATGACAGCTCGTCGCGTACATCATTTTCCGTTACAGAGATATGTTGAGCTGCCCGGATTCGATCCTTGACATCGGTTATGATTTTCGAACATAGAAGACGAATAGAGTTCGCATATCCCTTTCGACTGAGCGCATCGGCCACCACGTTTGCCTTGCCAGGATGATACCAAATCTCGCAGTCGTAGTCGTTGAGCAGTTCGACCCATCTTCGTTGCCTCATATTCAACTCTTTTTGATTGAAGATATGCTGGAGACTCTTGTGGTCAGTGTATATTTCACACTTGGTACCGTAAAGATAATGTCTCCATATCTTGAGAGCGAACACAACGGCTCCAAGTTCCAGGTCGTGGGTGGTGTAATTTTTCTCATGGACTTTGAGTTGCCTAGAGGCATAGGCTATCACCTTTCCTCTTTGCATCAATACACAGCCTAGACCTTGCCCTGATGCGTCGCAATAAACCACAAAGTCATCGCAACCCTCAGGGAGTGTAAGGATAAGTGCGTCACAAAGCCGTTGCTTTAAAGTTTGGAAGGCCTCCTCTTGCTTAGGTCCCCAAATAAATGGTTTTCCCTTGTGAGTCAAGGCCGTGAGCGGAACGGCGATACGGGAAAAATTGGCAATGAAGCGTCGGCAATAACCAGCCAAGTTAAGAAATGACCTAACTTCGGTAGGGGGCGTAGCGCTTGCCATTCTTGTACTGCCTTGATTTTCGAAGGATCGACATGAATCCCTTGTCATTGACGACATGACCAAGGAATTGTACTTCTCCTAACCAGAATTCGCATTTTGAGAACTTAGCGTAAAGCTTTTCAGTCCTTAAGAGTGTAAGAATGAGTTGAAGGCGTCGCTCATGATCGGATTTTGACTTGGAGTAGATAAGAATGTCGTCGATGAAGACTATGACGAAACGGTCGAGATAGGGTTTGCATACCCTATTCATCAAATTCATGAAGACAGCGGGGGCGTTGGTTAAACCGAAGGGCATAATCATGAACTCGTAATGACCATAACGAGTTCGAAAAGTAGTTTTTGGAATATCTTCTTCGCGTACTCTAAGCTGATGATAACCAGAACGAAGGTCGATTTTAGAAAAACAGTTGGCGCCTTGAAGTTGGTCTAGAAGGTCATCAATACGAGGCAGTGGATAGCGATTCTTAACCGTCAACTTGGTTGAGTTCTCTATAATCAATGCACATGCGAAACGTTCCATCTTTCTTCCTCACAAAAAGAACGGGCGCACCCCAAGGCGATGACCTAGGACGTATGAATCCTTTGTCAGTCAGCTCTTGCAGTTGACTGGCCAACTCTTGCATCTCGGATGGGGCTAACCTATAGGGAGATTTTGCGACCGGTGTAGCGCCAGGCACAAGATCGATTCGAAATTCGACTTCTCGCACAGGAGGAATGTAATATTTGTAAAAATCGGGTCTCCAAAACCCGCTCCGTTTTGTAATCTTGTACTAAGTTATAAAAAAATTTCGTTAATTATTTATGATTATTTTGAGTTTAAACGTTACATAATTAATAAATAAACTAAACTATAAAAATTATATTTGATAAAAAGTTAAAATAAAATAAAAAAAAAACATTTGAAGCTGCCGGGACTCGAACCCGGGTCAGCTGAGCCTCTAAACGACTTAACCTTCTTTCACTAAACCACTCCGCCACAATGTGTTTTCTGTTAACACTAGGCAAACAATTGGATCTTATACGCAAACTCAAATCAACCGTTGATGCCATCTGAATAACGGAAATCGGCAAACCGATCGCCAAATCATTTCGATTTCATCTGGCCAACTTATAACCGATGTATTTCGGTTTCTAATTAAGTCAGTAATGAATGAACTTAAAGTTTCATCATTTTCGGTTTTTGAAACCGAAAATTTATCAAACTCTGATTTAATTCAAGTTCCGATCATTTGCACGATTCAGAGCTATCACAACAACACTCCATTTCCTTTTCGTCGCGTTTTCAAATCATTTGAGCACCTAAAACAGTTCGCCGGAATTCTCTGCAGAAATCGTCGGAAAACCGTATTCAACACAAACCGGTAAGATACTCCTTCTTTGCGATTTCAATCTATTGTTAGAACTTTACTAACATTAATCCATCACTCAAAATCAGCCACAGACGACTTTGCTGGATTTTCTGTGTTCGCCGGAGAAATTCTGGAATTGCCGGAAACTCGCTAGTTATCGGTATGCACACTCAAACGTACTAATAATTAATGCACACTAGTTCAATTTCATATCTAATTCCTTAATTCTGTTGATAGACCCTCTCAGCCGAAGGTTCAAAAACAGAGTCGTCAAATTCTCGCCGGACTCTCTGAGGAAGACAACCTGTCCGGTATCTTCTTTCCCCAAACTGTTCGGTTTAGTACATTCAAGCTAGTCGTCATGTTTTATTAATCAGATTAATCACGAACCAGATGTCTGAGTAAGGTCTGTAATCGTAATGAAGAAGACGAACTTAATAATGAGATAAGAGTAATTAAAATCCGGATTATAAACGGGTTAGACACACAGCGGTGGACTGTGTGCAAATTTCATATTCACGTCCCGGGTTCGATCCTTGCTACGCGCACGCTTGTGTAATAACATTCCTTTTTTTTTAATCATGAACTAACCCGGGTTGAATCGGGTAGTTGTTAAGTATTATATAATCAAGAATATAACCGGTTAGACACACAGTCCAGCGGTGGACTGTGTGCAAAATGAACTTCACGTCGCGCGTTCGAATCCTGTCCCGAGCACCGGTCCATGGAATTAAAACGTTTTTGCAAAATAAAGGAATTTTCGGTTAATTCAAATAAGTATATAAATATAATTAAAACCGAGTTTATAACGGGTTAGTCACGTAGCTCAGTTGGTAGAGCTACGTGCACGTGAACAGAAGGTCGCCGGTTCGAGTCCC
Organism: Scalesia atractyloides; assembly: GCA_947069175.1. Classification (NCBI taxonomy): domain Eukaryota; kingdom Viridiplantae; phylum Streptophyta; class Magnoliopsida; order Asterales; family Asteraceae; genus Scalesia; species Scalesia atractyloides. Next base: position 1,807,852 of record CAMTDV010000025.1, on the reverse strand, counting down.
GCCCGGCGCAGGATTTTACCGCTTACCGAACCGGTCAACGGTCAACAGTAAAAAAAAATAATATTTTTTTTATATATTTATTTGTTTATTTTAATTTAAAAATCAATTAAAAATACTTAAAAATAACATTTTTAAAGATAGAAAATAGCCATAAACTCACGAAAATATATCTAAAAATTTCATTAAAATCCTTAATAAAATCCATCCATTTAATATATTTTTCCATTATTATTTAGGTTAGTATTTCCCGTCGATCCGCTCATCTAAATCGTGCGCATCTCACCATCTTCAATTCAACGCACCCAATGTGAGTGAACCTTTCAAATTCCCCGTTTTAATCACGTTTTTTGGGTGTATCATGTGTCTTTGTTTATTTACATATTATAACGAAACTATTGTGCATACATCATATCATGACATGTGTATTAGTTTGTTGCTGTTAAGTAGTTATTATTGGATGCAAATTATTATTTCAGTACATGCATTTGCCGAGGCCGCAGCTCCCCATCCATCGAGGTTGAGCTTGATCCCCATTTTATTATGCGGTTGATCTGTGGCGTGCCCGCACGATCGGCTCCGTTTGATTGAGCCTTGATCGGTCATTTCATTTTACATTTCAATACATGCAATACGCTCGGCTCCGTTTGATTGAGCCTTGAGTGCACAGTTCAATTTACATTTCCAGTTCATGCAATACGTTCGGCTCCGTTTGATTGAGCCTTGAGCGCACAGTTCAATTTACATTTCCAGTTCATGCAATACGATCGGCTCCGTTTGATTGAGCCTTGATCGCACAGTTCATTTATGTTAGTTATCGTATGATATTGGTATATTCATGTATGCTATCAAGTGTTAATGTATGTTATAATTGTAACTGCTAATTGCCAATGTTTGATTACTTACATGTGCTCTTTTATGATTATGCACAATATTTTATTGATAAACTAACCATAAAATCATTATCAAATGTTTATCTAATAAGGTTCACTCGCCAACTTATGTTGACCCAAAACCTCCCATTTTACACATGATACAGGTGAACCAGCAGCAGCTAGGAACACATAGGACCTGGATTAGAAGAATAAAACGATTTAGTTTTTGGATTGTTATGTTTGGTTATTTTCCCTTGTATTGAATGAACATGTTTGGATGTTTGAAAAATGTAACTTTGACTTCATTTAATTATGGAACATAATAGTAAATGTCATGTGCTTTGGTGATAACCCAATTATGCCCCGACTCTTATTTCCGCTGCGGGTCGGGGTGTGACAAGGAAGTCCTGAAACGTCGTCGGGAAAAACTTGCGGGAATTCTTTCACAATTGGAATATCTTCGAGCTTCCTCTCCTTGCCTTCCTTCTTGACGATGTGAGCTAGAAATGCGACGTAATTCTTGCGAAGATAACTTCGGGCTTGAAGGCAGGACATCAATTTGAGCCCTTTCGAAGGAGTTCCAAAGATACGTAGTGTCTGACCGTCGGCGAGAGGAATACGAATGAACTTTTCATGGCACACCACTTCAGCGTGATGCTGGCTGAGCCAGTCCATGCCGATGATAACATCGAAACTTCCCAATTTCATAGAAATGAGATTAATTAAAAAATCGTGATCATTTAGGGTGAGAGTACAATCGCGTATAATAGAATTTAATGAAGTGGGTTTTCCGTCAGCAACTTCCACCGTCAGAGATTCAACGAGATTATCACGAGGATGGTCGAGAATAGATTCGAATTCTAAAGACACATAGCTCTTATCCGCACCAATATCGAATAATATGAATGCATAACTACCATTTATGAGAAACGTACCGTTGACCATATTGTTGTCAGCCCTGGCTTGGTTGGCGTTGATATTGAAAGCTCTTCCTCTAGCAGGTGGAGGAGCTTGGTTAGCTTGGTTTACCGGGTTTGCTTGAGCTTGAGCATGGATGATGTTCACTAGGCGTGGGCAAGTATTCCTGAAGTGGTTTGGGTCCCCACAATTAAAACAGGCTCGTATGGATTGCATCATGGGGTAGTTGGGTTGGTAGTAAGGTTGGGCTGTGAGTTGTGCAGGTGGTAGAAGTAAGGGTTGTTGGGCTTGGCCCACCATTTGATTTTGGGTTTGGGTTGGAGGTTGACTGCGGTTCGATCGCTGAAGGGTACGGCAGGTTTGGATAGTGTGACCCGCACGGCCACAACTTGTGCAATGTTGGCGGTTTTCAGGAGGGTGATGGTATTGGCAACGGTTACACTTTGGGTGTGGGCCAGTGTATGGCCTTTTGAATGGTGTGGCTGGAGGGGCAACTTGGGTGATTGGAGCAGCAGTGATGGGAGGGTTGGTTTGGGTGACAGCAAAGTTCTTGCCATTTCGCTTCCTCTTACCAGCAAACTTCGAGGATGAACCTGAGTGGTTTGGAATTGGGGTCTCAATGGGTGCTTTCTTCTTCTCATCTTTAAAATTGCCATTTCGAATGCGATTTTCAGTGAGTTCCGTAACTAACTCCATTGCGGCTTCGAGTGTTGCAGGCGAAGTGCTTAAAACCGAATCTTGGATTTTCGAGGGAGGCCTCGAATGTAGTTTCAATTAAGCGGTATAATGGGGTGAACATATTGGGAACCATTTGGTTCAACTCAAGAAACCTCTTGTTGTAGGAGGTGTGATCCCCTTCTTTTTGCTTTAGAGCATAGAATTCATCTTCAAGCTTCTTGATCTCGCTTATAGAGCAAAAACGTCTTGTCATGACCTCTCTTAATTCTTCCCATGATAAGGCCATGGCATCGTCTACACCTCGCTTTCCTTTTTCCGTGTTCCACCAGGTAAGGGCTACCCCAAACAATCTTCTAGTCGCGTAACGTACCTTACGGTCCTCAGGACAGTCGCAATTGAGAAAGGTGTTTTCCATCTCCTCAAACTAGTGGAGGAGAGCGGTGACACCTTCAGTCCCTTCATATTTTGGGGGATCGCAAGACTTGAAGTGTTTGTAGGTGCATTTAGGGGTTTTGGGAGGAGGGTTGGCGACGCTTTGGTCTTCTTGGTTGGGAGGGTTAGGGTGAGGCTTGCTGAACTTGTAGCACGATGTCAGGAAGCACTGCGGCCATTTGTTTAGCAATTTGCGTGGCCAGCGTTTGTTTGACTTTCCTGACCTTCTACCTCCACGTAATTGCCTAGCAGACATCTACAGGAATATATGTAGGGAGATTGTGAGTTCAAGAATTTCCTAGGTGTCATGTGTCGTAAGAATGAAAACAACATAACTGAAAATAATTTTACTACATCCATAGGATGTCTTGGGTTTGCTCATGTTTGGGCCTCCAAATGTCCCCCTATACCATTGCTTGTGTAGTCATGTGGGCCCCCATGACTATTGGGCTTGGTAGGATTCACATTGGTGTCGGCGGGTTAACACTCGCACCACCCGAATGAAAATCGTAAAAATGATTGCGAGATGTATGGTCGGAGGGTGTCTAGGTGTGGACACAATGACAACTCAAAGTGGGGTTAGTTCACATGACGTTTGCTATAGCATGCTTTGGCCTAAGAGGTCCTTCGTACTCTCATCGTTAGTCCCCAGGTAGGCAAACTGGTCCTTTATTTTGGATTATACGAATGCCAAGCTTAGACAGGACGTCCCGACTACCGGTACTCGTACCCTTCCAGTTACTACATGCCCGTCGTGAAAACTCACTTTGATGTGATTTGAAAAATATGAAAACATTGCAAAAATCTTTGAAAAGAAATAACGAAAATTGTGAAATTGTGAGGTGTGTGCTTTCATAGATATGATATGATATGAGGGTATGATCTATGATGAGCATTGCATATTAACATGTACTTGTGAGAATGTTTGCATAATGTTGTGTGTGAATATAAACATGAAACATATAAACATCATGAATTTTTGCATGTAACACATAAACAATTTAAATCTAGTCAACTACAGTATAGGCTCTAAAGCTCTAATAACCTATCTATATCCCTATAGTCACAAGCTCTGATACCAATATGTCACACCCCGACCCGCAGCGGAATAAAAGTTGGAGCATGATTGGGTTATCACCAAAGCTCCTGATATTTACTAACAAGTTTCATATTTATTAAATTCAAATTAAAATTTCAAATATCCAACAAAATTTCATACAAACACAAATAATAATCTAAATGCTTGTTCCAACAAAATAACTTGATTATTCTTCTAGGCCATCCTAGGTGTTTTCTTTCTCAATTGATCACCTGTATCATGCGTAAAAACAGAGGAAATTTTGGGTCAACAAAAGTTGGCGAGTGAACTTTGATAAAACATTTAAGTAAATCCATTTTATCGTTGTTTAAATAAGATTGTGCATAATCACATGTGAACAAATGTATAATGTAACAAATCACAAACCACATTGAATGAATATATGACATGAATGATGATATATCTGAGATCAAGGCTCAATCGAACAGAGCCGATCTAATGAGACACCTGATGCTCAACCCGTATCCCACGAGGAACTGATGGACCTAATGAAATGAGTGCACTGAAATGATAAAATGTATCCACATATAAACCACATTACAAGCAATACACATTTGATCACGAAATGATATTAGCACAAGTGTTAAATAAAATAAAGAAATGGTACGACACATGATACACCCCAAAACGTGATTAAAACAGTGAATTTGTAGAGATTCACTCACCTTGGGTGCGTATTCTTGAGTGGTAAAGAGAGCGCACGAGTTGTGGATTTAACCGACGAAGAGGTACTAACCTAAAGATAATAACGCGATAGTTCGTAAATAAATAAGCTATTATATAGCTTAAAACCTTTTGTTTAAGTTTTTAGATTATTTTTGTGAGTTTTATAAATATATTAAAACCTTTATATTTATGTGTTTTTAAAATATAAATCTCTTTTTAATTAAAATATTGAAATGATAATAAAAAAGTAAAAACAAAAATGGAAATAAACTAAAATAAAAAGAAAAAAAGAAAATAATAAAAAAATTACAAAAAACGACATCTGACACGTGTCAGACCGGTTTATTCGGTGTGGTAAGCATGCGTGTGTGAGGCTCGAACCCGTGACCTCCCGTACGTGTGCACGCAACTCTTCCAACTGAGCTACGTGTCTAACCCGAAAGAAACCTGATTTTAATTATATTTATACACTTTTTGGGTTTAATCATATTTAATTAAATTAAAAAGGTTTTATACAGAATTGAACCGGTCGCGTATCAGGAGTCTCGAACCCGAGACCTTGACTGTGACTCGCACCCAGCCCAACCAACTGGGCTGGGTGTCTAACCCGTTAGTATCTGAATTTTAATTATATTTATGCACTGATTAAGTGTATTCAGAAAAGATAGATTAAAAAGGGTTTAAATCAGTTAGACCGGTGTGTGTGTGGGGGAATGGAACAGGCGACCTTGGGTCTTGTTTGCACCCGGCCCAACCAGTTGGATTGGGTGCTTAACCCGTCCCTTGATCGCAGCCTTGATTTGCAATTTTTGAAACGAGAGTCAACATAAGTGATTTATTCTCCTGAACTTTGCACAATAGTGTGTGCAGTCCAGTGGTTTTCGTTGTGTGTGTGTGTGTTCTGGGGGAACTCGGGTTCGATTCCCGGTTTCCCACCCTTTTTTATTTCATTTTATTAAGCCTTTTTAATTATTTACTAATTGTAAATAATTATTATTTAATTGATTATTTATTATATTATTTTATCTTAAACATTGAATTTATTCTATATATGTATATATGTAATATTGTAAAGATAGTAAAAATAACCGAACGTCGTCAAATAAATACTTGAATTGATAAATTGCGGCGGGTTTTCGAAACCCGATTTACACAAATGTTACAACGCGAAAAAGGAAACGCTGGTCAACTTGAAGTCCTTGTGGACAAAGCATGTCCCCATACTCCCCAAAGAAGAAAGGAAATGATCTTTAATGTATTCGTCTTGACAAAGGTTCAAAACTTGAAGCCACTTGAATAACCAATCAGATCAAAAGGTATCACATGCAATTCAATACACTCCCTCCCTACCTTAGCACTTTTTTTGATCTCTACCTTGCCTTGCTACCTTGCTTGAGATAACTCGTTACATATTCTCACGCCATAGACAAATTGTAGTAGATGGGAGACCCCTCATACGATGAGACTAACATTTTTTTTTTAGCATACTAGATACCACTTGAGCTCATTCCCAACCAAACGTACCGTCCCCCTTTGCCTTGGAGCACTGCAATAAGAAAAAAAAAAAGGAAAAAAATAATAGAATATAATTAAAGTAAAGACGTTATTAATGATTAAAGTTATATACGTATAAAAAACATTATCTATCTATATAAATATATTAATTAAATAGATCGAAACATTAAACAAGTCAAGCTAACTTCAAACTCGAGCTATAAAAATTGTCACCGAACTCAAGACTTTGGGCACCATCACATTTATCATACCATCACATCCAATCACAATATGACACCTCATTCCTTCTAATTCTATCACGTCGTCACTATTCACTAAAACACTTGCAACGCCCACCACTAAATCACCTACAAAAAACCAACTAATCATCACATGGCACCTCATTCCCCCTTACACTATCTAACAACCAACAAATCAAACCTCTCCACCACGCTCGTGAACATAACCACGCCCGCCATGAAAATTACTGTGATGACACGGCTTGCGCTAGTGTGATCACACCATCATGACAATCTCTATTAATTTCAAAACAAGCTATAAGCTCGAGCTCTATTAAAATAAGCGAGTCAAACCTTAGCTTATACGACCTCGAGCCCAGATCTCGTTTTAACTTTGAACACATCTAGTCCTTCAAAACACACTAACGGCGTCGTATTGACGTAGTTCTCACTTAGCGGGTAACTATCACGTGTAACGCACACTACGCAAAAACGTTATAAAAAAGTATAAACCAAATTCGACCGTCTTCTACGCCAGATCATCACGAAACCCCCAAATCTCCACCATTTTTGAGATCGTATATGCTTCAAATCCATTTCCACTATGCTCGCATCCTTTCTCCAATCTAACGTAACCTCTAAACCTAATTATTTTTTAAATTATACCAAAATTTCAATCCGTTAGGTTCAAAATTTGCAGATCTGATCGTTTTTATCATTTGATCTACAGATATGGAAGATGATAATGATTTGGAGCAGGTTACGGGGAGTCCTTCGTCCGGAGAAAACGAATTTGTTCATGTTGAGTCAGTTGATTCTGCTCAAATGGATGTTAATTCGATTGATCAGGTGATGATTTGAGATTCTGTTGTGAAACCTAGATGAACACATTTTAGGTTTAGTTGTACTGATTTTGCATAATGTTTGTGAATTATGAGTTATGGTTACTGTTATCTGTTTTCAAGTAGTTATATATGTTGCACCTTTTGTTTGCTAATTGCATTTGGAATACACTTTGATTGTTTGTGTTGATAAGTTCAGATTAGTGATAGCTAGTTTTCGATTTCAGATTGACAGTTTGAGATTCTGTTATGGAAACCTAGATAATGCATTAGGCCATTGCAGTGATTGTATATAATTTTATGATTTATGACTACTAATATCTGGTTTCAAGTAGTTATTTATGTTGCGCCTTTTGTTTGCTTATTACATTTGGAATACACTTTGATTGTTTGTGTTGATATTTCAAATTAGAGCTAGTTTTCGATTTCAGATTGACAGGTTGAGATTCTGTTATGGAAACCTAGATAATACATTAGGTTTACACGTAGTAATTGTGTATAATGTTTATAAATTATGTTATGTAGTTAATAACCTGATATATCACTCCCTTACCGAGATAACATTGCAAAATATCAGCTAGAATATCGGTACTGATAATATCGGCTATATTGACTAATATTTGACGGATATTTGACCAATATATCACCGATTTTCCCGATATCAGTACCTTTCTTCTTATATCTACCATTCGTCTTTCTTCTTATTGCTGCTATTAGTCTTTTAAGTCTTAATTGTTAGTTGTTACTGTTAAATGTTAGTGTTTTAAGTCTTAGTTAGATCCTACTTGCTACAATTGTTAGTGTTTTGCAAGTTGCAAAAGGTTAATTTGTTAATGGTAGGAGAGTATACTGAATTGTTAGTGTTAAATTGCTATATATAAAAAATTTAGCATGATATTAAAGTTACCGATACCCCACCGTGATAACCGATATCTCAAATATCGGTCCTTGACCGATATCCGATATTTTACCGCAAACTACTTACTCTACTGTTATCTGCTTTCAAGTAGTTATTTATTTTGCACCTTTTGTTCACTTGCTAAATCTGTAATACATTATTATTGTTTGTGTTGATAAGTTAATGTTAGTAAAAGATGTTTTTAGGCTGAACATCTAGGGAACATCTAGAGCAGGATGATGGTGTAGTGGTAACAGGAGTTGATACTGTACAACATTAGGTTTATTTGTAGTGCTAGTATATAATGTTTATGAATTGTGACTACTGTTATCTGTTTTCAAGTAGTCATATATGTTGCACCTTTTGTTCACTTATTTAATCTGTAATACACGTTTATTGTTTGTGCTGGTAAGTTAAAATTGGTAAAAGCTATTTTTAGGTTGAACACCTTGAGCAGGATGATGGTGTAGTGGTAACAGGAGTTGATGCTGTACAAGATGAGCTGCATGCGGTAAGAACACATGAAGATGCGGGACATGATGAGTTTGTAGATTGTCCAGATGATTTACTTTCTAGTGGAGGAAGGTCCCCTGCTTCTGAAAGTAGGCCCCGCCAACTGCCGTTTCGGGATGATACAGAACACAATCAAAATAAGGCATCTGAGATTGAAAAACAAATCATTCCACAGGACTATGAGGTTATCTGTCACCTTTTACTTTTCATCTTTGTGTTATTTCAAGTATGCTAACTATACTACTTTTGCAGGAAGAAAGAAGAATGTTGATAAAAGAAGTTACTAATCTTCATCGTCAACTCAAGGCTCTAAGCAAGCAACAACCATTGATTGATGCAAGTTATGCTGGTGAGTCTAGCGATCTTACATCAGGAACAGAAGAGGGTGGTGAAAAGTCCATTTTGCCCTTGCGTGAGATGGTAAACGAATGCTCTGAGTTTATAGAGCTTTCTTTGAATGAGCGGTTACAATCTGAAGGCACAATCAGAGAACTCTATGCCACCTTGCATCTGAAGGATAAAGAGATTGAAGATCTTACAATGAGGGTCAATGAACAGTCAATATCACATGATGTTCAGTCTTTTGAGGCAGTTGCGGATAGAGTTTTATCTTCTCTTGCAATTGCTTTTGGTGACGCGGAAGTGTCTGACACGTCTGTTAGTGGGAAGCTTTCTCATATTGAAAAAAGCACAACGTTTTTACTTGAGAATTACCATAACGTCCTTTCAGAAATGCAAATGCTTGCCCAGTGTTTGGCAGAGGTTAATTCAGATTTCCAAATGGAGAATGGCATGGTAAATGTTTTTCCTTTTGTACGGGAGGAGTTGGTTAGGCTAAAAAGGAAAGAATTTGAGTTATATGAAAAAAATACCCTCTTAGAATATCAGCATGGACAACTGATGGAACAACTTGACAAAAACAGAGAAACAATCGAGTTGCTTAATGCAGAAATCGGGAAACTTAAAGCGGAAGTTGAACAGGAGAAAACGAGATATACTAATACAAAAGAAAAGCTTAGCATGGCTGTAACAAAAGGTAAGGCACTGGTTCAACAACGTGACTCGTTGAAACAATCAGTTGCTGAGAAAACTAGTGAACTAGAAAGATGTTTAATTGAATTGCAAGAAAAGTCAACTGCCTTAGAAGCTGCCGAGTTGAGAAATAGTGAATTGACTCAGACTGAAACTTTTGCCAACTCGCTGCAAGAAGCTCTTATGCAACGGGACATGGTCCTTGCAAAGTGTGCAGAAATTCTTTCTTTAAGTTTACCAGAAATTGCACAATTTCCTAACTTGGAATCTCAAGTTAGTTGGCTGTTAGAATCGTTTAGTCTTGTGAAAGATCAATTAATTAAGCTACAAGATGAATTTAACGCAATGAAAGAGGCTGCCAGTGCACAAATTGATCATTTAACTGCAACTTTGCTAACCGAATCACAGAGAAACACCGTCTTCAAGAGGAGTTTGAAGAAATGACAAGCAAGTATGAAGAAGTTGTTGGGGAAAAGAATCAGATGATTGCTTGCACTAAATCGTCACTCAAGGACATTGAAGTACTTGAAAAGATTCAAACTTTGTTGTATGTAAATGATTTGAATTCTAACATCCATGAGCAAATTCTTAAGTTAGAGCTAGTGAAGGTTTCTGAAGAACTTCGTGCTTCAAAAGATGAGGTGAACTCTTTGCAGGTTAATCTTCAACGATCTGAGGAGAAAGCATCTTTATTGAGGGAGAAATTGTCTATGGCAGTTAAGAAAGGAAAGGGTCTTGTTCAAGAACGTGAGAACATGAAACAACAAATGGCTGAAAAGAACACTCAGATTGAGGTGCTGATGGCTGACTTTCAGAAACAAGAGTCAACATTTAGTGACTACAGGGATCAAATCGCAAAACTGGAATCTGAAAGGGATCAGACTGGGCAGTTGTTAGCTCAAAGCAATATGATGCTACAGGAAATAGTTGAGATAATTGATGGTATTAATATTCTTTTTCCGGTAGATTTGAAAGAACCAGTTGAGAAGGTGAAGTGGTTTACAACGTGTTTAAGTGAATGGCAAGTTGCCATGACTCAAGCAGAACAGGAGCTAGGATATGTTAAAGGTGAAGCCAATGAACTTGCAAGCAAGTTGACTGAAGCTTTGACCAACATGAAATCTCTTGAAGATGCATTATTAGTTTTCAGAGAAAAACGTGTCTCAATTATCTGAAGACAAGAGAGAACTAGAAGTTTCAAAGATTCAGGCAGAACAAGAAATGGAAATCTTAAAAGATGAAAGTGCTAGATTGAATATTAAATTGATGGAAACCCTAAAAACCTTGAAATTACTGGAAGATAAAGTCGCAGATTCAGAGAAAACCATCAGTTTACTAACCGAAGAGAAGAGTGAATTAGAGGTGGCCAAGTGTCTCGTGGAAGAGGAATTACATGAAGCAATGGAGGAAGTTACTTCTCAAACAAGCAAGTTTCAAGAGGCATTGTCACTTGCAGAAAACAACATATCAATGATCATGAGTGAAAAAGAAGAAGCTCAGATGGAGGTACAGAAAGTTAAGGAGGAAGTTTCTTCTCATGCAAGTAATCTCGATGAAGCTAAAAAGACTATAAAGTCCCTTGAAGATGCAATTCTACAGTTAAACACAAGCGTTTCTCGGTTTTCTCAAGAAAATGAGAAGGCAGAAGACAGTAGAACTGTATTAGTAACTGAGATAAAGAAGCTTAAAGAAGAAGCTGACCAGGAGATTTCAACCGTGAAAACTGAGCTCGATACATGTAGGCAAGAGTTGGCAGCTAAGAATGGTAAAATGGCCCCACAGCTCGAGGGTTTCTTTGGCAATCTTCAAGTGTTCTTGAAAGATGAATCTTTGTTGTTTTTGTTCAAGCAAAGTTTTGAGAGAAAAGTCGAAAGTCTGAGAGAAATAGACCGTCTTCTAAAAGATATGAAGGATAATATTGATTCAGAACAGCTGCAAGACCATCATGCTATTGAGGTAACATAAACAATTTTCTTTTGTTTCTTTGTTAGAGTGTTAGTTTGTTATTGCTTGAGGGGGCAGTTGTGACCCATTTACCTAGTAATGGGTTGAGTTGGGTTATGTTGCATACCTAACAGGTCAAATGAGATAAGCTAGAAGATTTTTTTTGAAAAAGAAATGGGTCGAACAGTTATCCAAAGCGTATTCAAATGCATAAAAACCTCCTATATGCTTTATTAAAAAAGTTACATCATTTTTTAGTATAATAGTTTCTATAATCATATTTTTGCAAGACTAATAAATTTATTTATTTTTTAATGGAGAAAAGGAGTTTTGCAGGTTGCCCAAAAGTTTCTAGAGTCCACCTGACCCGCCTATTTCCACTTCTAGTTCTATTAATTCTGTACTATAAATCCCAACTGTTGTTAATTCTCTTTGTTTTCGTATCATCTTCGGTCGATGTTTTTTCTTTTGTGTTTGTGTTAACATATTAATTTAATTTCCCACATGCATTAACGTGATTATAGAACCAACCAGATCTGATTACCAACAAAAATCCTTTCATATTCGTATAATAAGAATGTATTAGTTATGTTTTCACTCTTTATCTCAATTATGATTTACAGGAACTTCAGTTGCCACCTTTCCTCCTGCTGGTTTTGAAAATGATTGGAACACTGGGTTGATTTATGATGAGTTTAATGTAGAAGATACCGAGGGTATTGGTTTATATGTTGGGAGAACTTTGGATAATCTAAATACAAAAAACCAAATTCTCGCTAATCAGTTTGGCAATTTCTCGACCCTCATTGATGACATAATCGGATCTTTGCTGAAACAGTTGGAAACAATAAGGAATAATATCCCATTTATGGCTCAACAAACATTATCCTTGCAACAAAATATGAAAAGCATGCAGATAGAGAAACAAATGCACGATAATAAAATGGTAATGCTGGAAAATGGCATTAAAGTTCTAGTATCTGTCTGTGCTGATGTCACCAAAGATTTGAAATTTCATCTTGAAAATAATATGCTGCAAACGGACCCCGCCATTGTGGTTGATGATGTGGCAGTAACAGATGTCAAGGCTGTTGCTGATGAGCTGTTATCTGCTGCTAGAAACATTCAAGGTGTAATTAAACAACATGTTAGTGATAAAGAAAACATGTCCACCACACTTGGACGTTTAACAGTTGAATTAGAGAAAAACGGTTCAATGTATGACAACTCAAAAGAAGTAATTAAAGAATTAGAGGGTGAATTGGAGAAAAGTATATCAATGTATGACAAAACAAAGGAAGTAATTGAAGAATTACATGGTGAATTAGAGAAAACCAGGTCAGTGTACGAGGAAGTCAAAGAAGAAAATGATGCACTCAAACGAAAAGTTTTTAAATTCGAGACTGAACTGGGAGCTTTTGGAAATACGTGCAAGGAAATGAGCTACAAATTAGAAGATTATCGGGCCAAAGAGGAAAAGTGGAATGCAAGAGAAAGCGAGTTGTCTGCTCAAAGTGTTCCGTTTGTTAAAGATCGTGGTAAACTTTTGCTATTCTTGATGGTTTTATTCGATTATTTGTAGTGATTAAGGCTATGCAGCTAATATCGCCGTATCGATCCCCTGGTGAGATATCGGTACCGATATTATCGCGATATTTGACCGATATATCACAGATTTACCAGTACCTTTTTCTTAGTTCTACCATCCGTCTTTGTTCTTATTGCTGCTATTAGTGTTTTAAGTCTTAATTGTTAGTGTTTTAAGTCTTAATCAGTTCCTACTTGCTATAATTGTTAGTGTTTTGCAAGTTGCAAAAGGTTAATTTGCTGTATATATATAAATTTAGCATGATCTTAAATTACCAATATCCCACCGCGATAACCGGTATACGATTTTTTACCGCATTAACTGCATAGGATTGAGGTCATACACTCATGCCATTGATTAGAGGTGGCAAATTTGATCCATTTACAACATATTGTTTATATTATCCCTTTACCCAGACTACCCGTTTTCCACATATATCATCTGATTTATGATCTACTGTATAGGTCTTTAATTTTAATATCTTTTTTTTTCAGAGGGTGATGCCGAAAATGCTCTTTTATCGACTTCACAAATAAAAACCCTATTTGATAAGATAGATGGGATCACAGTCCCTTTCCCAAACCTTATAGTTGGAGAGACACAACCCCTTGATTCAAACCCCGTTACAAAACTCTTCTATATAATTGATAGTGTAAATGAATTGCTAGACCAGTTGACCTTGTTGACTCACGCCAAAGAAGACCTGCGGTCAACCCTTTCAAAACAAGCCTATGAAGTTGACCTTTTGAAGGGGGAATATAAAGATGGGTTGCAGAATATTATTCAAAAGTTAGGAGGTGATGAATCGATCGGAGTCAAGAAACCTGCTGATGTGGCAGGACTGCTTTTAATACTAGAGAGGCTTGTTCAGGGCATAGTTTTGGACAGTAAAAATTCAAGATCCAAAGCTCAAGAATTATCAAGCAGAGTTAAATCTCTTGAAGATTTTATTCAAAATAGAAGTGCTGCATCTGACACTATACAGAAAGCACCTTCCTTGCCAGCTGGATCAGAGATATCAGAAATTGATGATCAGGCATGTGTTATTTTTATTGCTATAGATTGTTTATGTCCATATTTATTGTTTTCTTGCTCGTCTAATGGGACAAATGGTAAATTAACAAAAAGGTAGCTAAATAGGAAACAAGTCAAAATGGGTTAAAAAGTCATCCAACATTCCAATGTTTATTTTTGAGGCATAAAACCTTACAAATTTTGATAAGAACATTATGGAAATAACATAAACTTTGTAATCATATTGAGGCACAAATTAATTATAAAACGTATAATATGTTGGACAAAAAGTGGTCAGATACGCAAAACCAAAGAGTTAGCTAGAAAGGAAGCATCTCAAATGGGTCAAACAGGTCCAAAGTCACTTGAAACTGTATTTTGAGGCATAAAACCTACCAAGTCATGTTATTCAAAAAGTTTAATCAATACTGAAATAACGTAAACATCGTAACCATATTTGAAATTAAAATTGTTCCTGAAACATACAAGATTCTGGACAAAAAATTATACATTTTGACCCAAAACTTTCTCTGACTGACCAACTCGCCCTTTTTTTTACCACCTAGCTTAGCTTTCTTTCATATCCTTGTCTGATCCTTTTAGGTGGAAAGAAAATAGCATAACAGACATTTATGCGGAGTTTTTATTTATATATTGTTTTTTTTTTGATGTTTTTCTTACAGGTTGCAGTTGGGAAGGCGGGGTTGCCTTTGGTCCCATCTGCGGCCCAAATGAGATCTTTAAGAAAGGGATCAAACGAGCAGCTTGCAATTACCATCGACTCAGATTCTGAGCGTTTGCTTGATAGATCAGCAACCGTTGAAGATAAAGGTTTGGTTCTATAATATATTCTACCATTTATTGTTCAGTTGCATTATATTTATCTGGGTTAGTATTATTGATTTTATATGTTTTCAGGTCATATATTCAAGTCACTTAATACTTCGGGTCTTGTCCCAGTCCAAGGGAAAATGATTGCAGATCGACTCGATGGAATATGGTAAATGCTTTAACTGATTATACTTTATATTCATGTTTAGATTAACAGATTTGTTTTGGAGTAAACTGCCATTTTTTGTCCCTGAGATTTGGCCAGTTTGCGACTTTCGTCCAAAGATTTGTTTTTCCGCATTTGGTTCCCAAAAGGTTTAAAATCTTGCCATTTTCATCCGGCTCGTTAACCACATCCATTTTTTCACCGTTAAGTCAGAGGTATTTCCGTATTTTTTGCTGACTTAAAGATCAATTCGGTCTTTTTCATTTTATGTAAAAAGACTGAATACCCCTGAAAAGGACTGAATTCCCTTTAAGTTAACAAAAAAGACGGAATACCCCTGACTTAACGGAGAAAAATGGATGGAGTTAACGAGCCAGATGAAAATGGCAAGATTTCAAACCTTTTGGATCCAGATGCGAAAAAACAAACCTTTGGACGAAAATTGCAAACAGGCCAAACCCCAGGGACGAAAATGGCATTTTACTCTTTGTTTTTATTATGTGGCTGTTTAAGATTTTAAGGTAATATAATCCGTTTTATACTAAATGCAACAAAATTTATTGTCCAAGGGTTCAATAAAAGGACCTTTTTTTTCAACCTACTTTAAGCTTTTACCCCTATTTCATAAAGCGCCTCTTTTTTCTCACATATATGTGATTTTTGGTCATTTATCAATTAATTCCACCAGAAATCACCATTTTCCAAACATCATAAGCACATCCATACGTTATCTCGTACAAGCTATTTTGATACAGTTCAATAATCCTGAAACGTTATCTCGAAAGTCTAGGAATTGCTGTTCAAAAATAAGTTAAGAGGCTCTATGCAATTAATAGACTTCGGGTGACTCTCAACTGTTCCACTTTTAGACAATGTTTATTTGACCCGTTTAGATAAAATGCACCCAAAATCGCCACATTCATAAGTAAAAGGGCTGGGTTGGGTCTACCCACATACATTTTACTAATTTATTTATTAACAATTAATCGTCATTGTGTTTGTGTAGGGTATCTGGCGGTCAAGCTTTGATGCGTAGACCACGTGCACGGTTAGGGCTCATAGCTTATTGGCTTGTGTTACACTTATGGCTTCTTGGAACTATTTTGTGACCATGAAAAAGGTTCTTTGAAGAAAGGTAATTTTGTGACCATGAAAAAGGTTCTTTGAAGAAAGGTAATCAAACCAGCCAAAAAGTCATTTTCATCATGTACCATAGGTAAGTAGCTCCAATGGTTTTCATTTTTTTTCTCTTTTTTGATTTATTTTTGATTTTATTTTATTTTATTTTTGAAGAATGTATGTACAAAAGCTTATTGTTCTTTTGATTCTCTGCAATCTGATTTTAGGGATTCAGAGAATCCATAACCATAAGCCTCCATGTTTAAGGAGGATGTTTTATACTTGTTTCTCATTTATATTGTTATAGTGATGGTGATAATTCCTTGACACTTTTACTAGTTGTGTGGTTTATTATTATCTCCAGTGTTTAGTTTGATGGTGTATATTTTTAAGATCTGTTAGTAATAAAGTTTCGAGGATCTCACCAATACTATGCTAACCTATGGGATCATGTAAACGCAGACCATCTAAAGTGTCCTCAGATTCTTACAAGTAGAATGTGATTTAAAAAAAAAAACAAGCACCTAAGCTATGTGTAGTTTTATAAATGTTTTACGTGGTTATGTCTAACTATAAGGCACAAGTAACCTTATATCACACCTAAACCCGACTAGAACAGACGTGTCACACTTACAAATATCAAATTGAAAAACCAACCCGCAACATTAAATCAAAAGGATCCTGATTACATTTTATGATTGTACAGCGATAGCTAAATCTGGCGTTCAACGCACTCCTCATTTATTCCCGGGATTTCCCCAAATATCTCTAAAACAAATCAGGCAAAACACAAAAAGAAAACTACGGTCAAGCCAAAAGTTCAGTAAGGACGGAAATAGCAGTACATGTAAATATAACTCCACGGATAACAAATCATAACAGAACTAAGACTGAACTGAAACAGATATAGACACATGACTTATACTTACGTGACCCGATACTAAACCAAGATATATATAAACCAAGATATATATACTGGTATTAGTACCGAAAACAAATGCAGACACAAGAGTGATACAGAAAAATAATACAAGAATTGATCCAAAAACTGCAATGAAAACTGATATGGAAATACTAGTCATACATATACATAATTGATACTGAACCCAACACAATTTTGTAAACCGATATAGAAACACAAATCGATACGTAAGTCGAAATAAATACTGAAAACAGATGTTGACATATACAAAAACTAAACGTATAACACGAAGCCCGAATCTAAATTAGAAACCGAAATTGAGACCGATACAAAACTGATCCAATTTGAGGATCCTAGAACATTTGTTGCGTAGGTCCACTCTACCAATCCATTATTTTGATGATTTTGTGATGTTGCGGGAAACTAAAAAATCCTTAATTAGATGAAGAAATCTTGAATTATTTTGAAGCCAAAGGTGACGAGACTCTAGTCCTTAAAACAAAATATGGCATGGACTTTAACTAAATTACAGGAAGGACACACTGCGATAGATCTCGAGTGGGTGTACAAAATAAAACAGGATGCTTAAGGCAATACGGTAAAATACAAAGCGAGATTGGTGGCAACACGCTACAGGAGTTTGATTGGTAACCTGATATATCTCTCCCACACTCAGGCGGATCTTAGTTATTCGGTAGGACTGTAGGAGTAACAAGCCGATTTATGCAAGATCCAATGGAGACCCACATTAAGACGTTAAAACATATACTTCGTTACGTAAGTGGTACATTGAATTACGGATTAAAGTATAGTGGAGGAGGAGCCGAAGACTTGATGGGATATAGCGGTAGTAGTCACCCGACATCCCAAAAGGACAAAAAAAGCACAACCCGTTTCGTTAATAGGGGTTAGACACGACAACCCAAAACCTAATTATTTTCGTGTAGTATTTCAAGTCATGTGAAAAATAGTCACCCTGGTCTAGTTCTTGGCCGAAACCCGCGACAAAACAAAGGTTATGTTTTTACAGTTTTTCATGAAAAAATCTAGGTTTCGGTGGCATATGAATTATGATTACCAAAGCTTTTGGTTTAAAATATGAATTATGATTACCAAAGTAACCTTGCGCCAATCAAGGAAACCATACTCATTAATAACTTCTAAGAAAACTGCGCGCAGACTTCTTTGTCAAAAAAGGTTTATTAGAACTATGCGCCAAATATCCAAGAGAGGAAAGGATCATATAACTACCTTGCGCGGGCTCGCGCAAGGTTCAAAGTTAAAAGCCTAAACATTCACTTGGGATATAATGCTTCATTTAACTACCTTGCGCGGGCTCGCGCAAGGTTCAAAGTTAATCTTGAACACTCTTGGGATAAATGCTTCATTTAACTACCTTGCGCTCGCCAATCATGCTGCAAAATCTTATCCATTTATTCGAACCTTGCGCAATTGTACGAAGAGCAAAGAGTTCGCATGGACTCCTGAAGCTGATCAAGCTTTCCAGCAGATGAAAGATTGTTTAGTTCAACTTCCCACACTTACTGCTCCTCGAGAAAAAGAACCCATGGTCTTATATCTTGTTGGTAGAACGCGAAGGGGTCCAGTCTCCAATTTATTATATCAGCAAGATGTTGAACGAATCCAGAGACAAGGTATTCAATCATGGAGAAATTAGTTTTAGCATTGGTCCATGCTTCGCGCAGGCTGCGAAGATACTTTTTCAGGACATGTTATTACAGTTTTAACAAATTTTCACATTGGCCAAGTCTTGGCCAAACCAGACGTTTCTGGACGACTTGCGAAATGGGCAAGAGAATTGAGAGGTTATAACATCTATTATAAACCTAGACCAGCTATCAAAGGCCAAGTTTTGGCAGATTTCATCGCTGAAATTCCTGCTGATAAGCTTGAAGAATGCCAAGCAATCCAAAACCCAGTCCAGTCATCGACAACAGAGCCTGGACATTGTTTACAGATGGGCATCAAACAGTGATGGGGCTGGAGCAGGTCTTCGATTAATGAGTCCAGAGGGAGCAGAATTCACATATGCAACTCGGTTGGATTTTAAAAGCACCAACAACGAGGCCGAATATGAAGCTTTCCTAGCAGGTTTACGCCTCGCTATCAAAATGGGCGCAACAAATTTAGAAGCCCATGTTGATTCATTACTAGTTGCTGAGCAAGTAATTGGAACGTACGATGCAAAGGAAGATATCATGGCTTTATACTTGGCGCAACCAAGGCTCTTATAGCACAGTTCCAACAATTTAAAGTCACACACGTCAAGCGAAGTGAAAACAAACATGCTGATGCTTTAAGTAAACTCGCAGCAACTAGTTTCAAACATTTGGCTAAGGAAGTTTGCATCGAGGTTTTAAGTAATCCATCGGTTCCCCTCAGACAAGTAACAATAGTCGAAGTAGGAGATCCATCATGGATGTCCCCTTCAGACAAGTAACAATGGTCGAAGTAGGAGATCCATCATGGATGTCTCCAATAATAATGTATTTGTTACATGGTTCTTTACCAGAAGATAAAGCGCAAGCACGTAAGTTACGATGCAAAGCCCTCAATTACGAAATGATTGACGGTATTCTTTACCGACGCTCTTACATGGGTCTTTCACTCCGCTGCGTAACAAACATGATGCGCAATACCTGATCAGGGAGGTTCATGAGGGGCTATGCGGTATACATTCTGGGCCGCGCATGGTAGTAGCCAAAGTGAAAAGCGCAGGGTATTATTGGCCCGCAATGTACGTTGACGCGGTGGAGATCTTGCGCAAATGCATGTCCTGCCAAAGGCATGCCCCTAAAACGTTGCGCCCAAAGAATCCTTTGGTACCCGTCACAACAGCTTGGCCATTTCAACAATGGGCCATTGATTTAGTGGGACCATTTTCGGATGCGCCCGGCGCAGTAAAGTTTATCATTGTTGCGGTCGATTACTTCACCAAATTGGTTGAAGCCAAACCTTTAGCTTCTACTACAGCGATGGTAATTCGCAAATTCATCTGGGAATACATTATTTGCCGTTTTGGTCTGCCCATGCGCATTATTACAGACAACGGTACAAATTTAATGGCTGAAGAGTTGCAAACATGGATGACCGAAATGGGAATCCAAATGTTTTCGCTTCTGTTGCACACCCACAAGCAAATGGTCAAGTTGAAAGCATAAACAAACAGTTGGTCGACGGTATCAAGGCCCGCCTTGGCACGGCACGGCGGGGGTGGGTTGACGAATTGCCTAGCATCTTGTGGGCATCCCGAACTATGCCCAAGACTAGCACTGGAGAAACTCCTTTTAGCCTTGTGTACGGCATGGAAGCTGTGATTCCTACCGAAATTGGGTTACCATCTCCAAGAATGCTAGCTTTGGAAAAACAAGATAACAAAGAACAAAGGCGCATCAACCTAGACTTATTGGAAGAACGACGAGAAAATGCAGCGATTCGGAAGCTAAATACAAGTCCCAGCTTGAAAAGTATTAAACAAAAGGGTGAGCATCTGTTCCTTTTCGCCTGGTGACTTTGTTCTTCGCGATAATGAAACATCGAATGCCGAAAAACCGGGGAAGTTAGCCCCGCGATGGGAAGGTCCGTACGTGATAAATGAAGTATTGGGAAAAGGCGCGTACACTCTGAAGCGTATGGACGGATCCAGCGTTCCTCGAACCTGGAACGCCCAACAACTACGCCGATGTTATATGTAATCTCAGTCCTCTAAGCAACTTCTGAGCGTTGCGTAACGAGACTGCTTACTTTATTTTGTTATGTAATCTTAGTGGCAGCCATAGCTTTGCGCTTTATCAATATGAATAAAATACTTTGCCACTACTTACAGTCTTGTATATGTACATTTACAAATGCATGCAATTCCTTTGGATAAACAAAAACACAAACTCATGAGCCACAAGCTAACTTAATACTTAGCTCACACATGAGAACTGAAATTGTTCATTTATCTATCCTACACAAGTAATTGGTCCCATGCAAACATTGTAAAACTGAAATATATTATATTCACATCCATAGTACTTGCGCAGCAGGCAACATTACAAGTTATCACAAAGTGAAAAATTACAAATTTCCTATTCTATGTCCCCGCCTGCCTCTCTGTTGAAGAAAAGATCTCCTTTAATTTATCAACAAAGTCATCTTGCTGTAGCGCGGCATCCACAAGGTCCATAATCGGAATTTGCAATTGATCATATTTTTCTTTGGCAGCAGAATAAATGGCGGCAGTATTTAGCCCATGCGTGGCAGCATGCTTGTATCCCATTCGGTCTTCAGCGCATGGGCCACGTGCAAAGTACACTCTCTATAGCCCTCGGCATGCCCGTCATTGCGCGCCGCGATCATCAATTCTGCCACTCTCTCATCCAACTCCGTAGAGTTAAGGATGGCATTTGCAATCTGTATACAAATACAATCAGTATATGTTGCGACAATCAAACCAGAATGTATAAAGAAAAGGGAATATTACCTCCACAATCTCGTACTCCCGTAACCAAGTAAGCTGGTTCATGAGGGATTCGGTGAGGCTTTCTGCTGTAGCGCGAGCGACCTCCGTGCCGTTAATTTTTTGTTCGCCTTCAGTCAAACGGCGGATCAACTCGGCTTTTTCTGTTCGGTGAAGGTTGATATCTTTTTTCAAACTATCAACCTCATCTTGCAGCCGCGCCTAGTCAAATAGCATAGCAGTTAGATCATCAATTTCTTTATTCTTAAGAAGGAGAGTCATTTTGGTTGATACCTCATTCTGCTCGCTCCTTTCTCTGTGTGAGCGCGCCTCTTCTGCTGTCGCAACTGCATTAGCTTTCTCTTTCTTGAGTTTCTCAATTTCGTTGCGCAGAGAAATTTTTTCTTTGTTATCACGATCACAAGCCTCCACAAAGCGCTTGCGCTCGTCCGCATATTGCGCAGCAGAGGCCTCACACTTGCGCTTCCACGACAGCGCAGCCCACTCTTCAGTCTTCTTCTCTTCCTCAAATTGGGCCTTTTCCGCCTCAAAATCGACGAGCATTTTCAACGTCTTCTCCTTCTCAAGTTTGGCCTTTGCCTTCTCAAGCTCAACCTCATCCCACTCTTTGTTCATGCTGCGCCATTCGCGCACAATCCTGTTTATGGTGGAAGAGGCAAGGGCAAACTCTTGCAAATATGACTCGTAGGTAGTCTCGTGGTCTTTTTCTTCTTGGCGCTTCACCTCCGCCGGCGGGAAGATGCCCTTATACCACTCCCTGCAGGAGTGCCAATCAGTGAAAACATCACCCTGCTTAACTTTCCACACGGGCTGATGAATTGTAGAGGCCCGCCTCTCAGAATAAGAGCGATAATAATAGTCCCCAGGCGTCTCCTCTGGGCGAATAGGCAACTCCTCCTGCGAATCCTCAACAAACACAAAGCCTTCGCTTTGTGTTGAAGGTCCGGCTCCCTTCGATATCAACTTTGACGGTTTCCCAACATCTGTAGCCGTATCTTTAACCTGCTCGCAGCAGGATTCTCAGCATCAAAATTTTTGGGCTCTTCTTCCGGAGCCACTTTCTCAATATTTTCCTGGACGATGGGGTTGGCATCAAGAACAGGAGTTTCTTACCCCGCATCTCCCTCTTCAACGTTCGCAGGCTTGCGCGTCGATTGTATAGCAGATGAGGTGGTCGGCGCAACCATCACCATTTTCTCTGCAAAACATATTAACAAATACCAAGTATAAGATTCTGCGCAACTTTTATGACAGAAATGCGCAACAAACTAAACGTACCAGGTGAGAACTTTTTGCAAAGGCATCCAGATTGCCCTTCTTACCAATGCGCGGGCGCGCAACTTTGGTGGGCGCAAGAGTTTTAGTCTCCACCTCCTTCCTCTTCTTAGAAGTGCGCTTCAACGCCTCTTCCGGGCTAGAAGGTACTTCCAAAGGATCATCTGGGTTCGCAGCAGGAAGATATGAGGTGAACGGGTTCTGGCTTCGGTTTCTTCAAACCTACAGGTGCAAGACCCTCTAGTGAGTCCGACACCACCACATAATTGCACCAAGAGTCAGATACGGGAAGCGTACCTTTCTTGCCCTCAGCTTTCCAGCAGCTGATGGCTTGGTTTTTTGCTCTGGGTTGGAAGGGGGAGGCGCAGCAGCTGCAGCAGCAGTTGGTTCTTCTTCTTCTTCTTCGAATCAGGGACTACGCCCAAGTTTAGCAAATCACCTACATAATCAATTATATTGAGCAAAGGTTGCGCCATTAGTTATATTGCAATATTACTTCGAAAAAATGTTCAAGAGTAATATCGCAATATCAACTTAGGCTTTGTAAGGACTTATTTACCAGTCTTCAAATATGGTTGCGCCTCCAGATCCTCCTTCTTGGGCAACTCAAAGTTCCCCAAGATTTGTGAGAACCAAGTTTCCTCACCATCAGCAATAGGCACGACAGCCATTTTTCCTTTCTCTCTCTTGAAAGAGACCAAGTAGAGAGGCGAGCTACATAACAAACATTTTTGCATCAGTACATATCTATTGAAAGATATTGCTAGGAAGTTAAAGGGTTACATACCAGTTCCATCTTTGGTATACACCTGTTTTTCCCGGCGTTCCTTCTTCCAGAAAATACTCATCCCGGTAGCGATGAGGGCCCTCTCCGGCAAAACAATATTGCGCACATCTTTAATATCTTGATACCATACCTCGTCGGCAGGTATGGGAAGGGTCTCCAGCTCGATCTCATCACCGGCCCGGAATGTCATCTTCATCGGGATCACTGCCGCCTTGATAAAGAAGAACTTCTGCTTCTAGTCGTGGTAGGACTTCGCGGCACCAACAGCAATCGTTTGGCCTGCACACGCTGTTGGAACGAATAAAAACCCGACGAGCAGTGCAGCTGGTAGAAAAGTCTAAACTTCTCGACCGACGGCACGATCTGCATCGATCGGCAAATGAACTCAAAATGCCGGATCCTCACCATTCCCATCGGGCTCAACTGAGAAATGTGAATCTTGTAAAAACCAAGAATTTCCAGCAAGAAATGGGTCACCGGCAGCCGGAAGTTCCCTTCGGCAAAATAATCGTAAAATAATGTAATGTTCCAGGACGGAGCGAAAAGGAAGTTGGTGGCAAGATTATCGAAATCTTTCTACGACCACTTTAGCGGTGGCAAAGATGACGACGACATCTCAGCAGAACTTGCAACGGTGGCCATAACTCGAACTTTGAATAAAACTTAGAAACTTTGAAGGTCGCCGGAATTTTTGAACACAAATTTCTCTAAAGTTATAATTGGGTGAGGAAGCAAATGGATCGTTGATCCCTTTATATACTAACCGCAATTAATGCACGATTTGACTGCAGCGACTTTTGCGACCGTCACGTATCCCCAAGTAACCGTAGGGGCGAGTGGGGAACAGTAACCGCCCCACGCGCGCAAGTGTCGCCGAAAAGCATTAAATATGGTAAGACATGTACTGTTGACAGCCTGTCAACAGTACCACCACGTCTCAAGAACGTGCGTCGTCACCAACTACACCATCGAGATAAGTGACACGTGTCTAAGTATACTTGAAATTCAAATACTTTTTCAAAATTCACTTACGACACGTCATCAAGATGCATTAAGCAACAAAAAGCTAGTCGTTACCTAGCGCAGCACATTTATCTTAAGTCCAGTGCTCCACCTACTTTTTATTCTTACATAGGAGCAACACTGGACTGGGGGGACTTGAAGGGGTATGGTCCCAAAAACCTTGCGCCAATCAAGGAAACCATACCCATTAATAACTTCTAAGAAAACTGCACGCAGACTTCTTTGCCAAAATAAGATTTATTAGAACTCTGCGCCAAATATCCAAGAGAGGAAAGCGTCATTTAACTACCTTGCGCGGGCTCACGCAAGGTTCAAAGTTAACCTTGAACACTCTCGTTTGATAATGCTCTTGCGCGGGCTCGCGAAAGGTTCAAAGTTAACCTTGAACATTCTTGTTTGATAATGCTTCATTTAACTACCTTGCGCGGGCTCGCGCAAGGTTCAAAGTTAACCTTGAACATTCTCGTTGGATAATGCTCCATGCACAAACCTTGCGCAGATATTTATATCAAAGCAAGCATCCACAAACGTTGCGCTAAGCAGCAAGGAGAAGAAGGAAGATCAGTTAACTAACTTGCGCTTCTCGCGCAAGGAAACAGTAAATCCTGAGAAACTTTCCCTTAGCAAGATCCTTGACTTGGTGCAGAAGCAAAGGGAATCTTTTCTGTTGTAACAGAATGTACACGTGGCGAATAATAGATGAGTAACATCTGTGAAACCTTCTAGAAGCCATTAACACCCAATCGTGCAAGCATCTTATCTGTTATAACCAATTGCCACATGGCAGCATCTGGATGGCTGAGGAAGATCACGGTGATGGCATGCTCACATTTATAAGATGTAGTGATCTCATGTTGACACGTGGCACCTCCCTAACCGCTGATGAGCTCACGATCCGTGTGCACTAACAGATTGCCAACAAACGTTAATGGAATAACAAAAGATTCCGTTAAAGTTAACAATCTCTCTTTTTGGAGCCAAACACCGGCTATAAATAAGTAACTTGGAGTTCAAGGAAAGGTATTCACTCTCAACTACTCTCTTTCTTACAATACTTACTTCCGACTACCTGTACTTATTCTCACGCCGGAGGGTGGTCACGGAGAGAACCCCCTTCTCCCCGTGGCGAGCTAACGGTGTTCTGTTTTGCAGGATCAGCCGGAATATTGTTCTATTCATCATCCATCGTGAAACCAAACGGAGGGTTAACCCTTTTATGCAGAGCCCATTCCATAGATCTACTTTAATTCCGGTCTAGTTGATCTAGGGTTTCTTCAATAACAAATGCAATATTGTTTCTAATGTAATAATAACATGGGTTACGGCTACTGACTACCGTTGTAGTGATTGGAAACCTCGGTACCATCGTCGTTGCCGTTGATGGGTTGCCCGTTGTTCTCTAATCTCTCTCTCCTCTCTGAAAGATTGATACCGGAAATCAAAGATCATTAAGGAAGAAGTTTACAACAATGAGTAACGTGGCAACATGAGAAGAAAAAATGGATAGTGAATCAACATAAAACAAACGTTCCTTTTCATGGCTTATTAACATATATTAATTTACACAAGATTAGTCTCATAACTTAAGAAGGTGCTGAGTTAGGTCATGTGTATTCAAAAAGCCCCTGAAGATGCGTTGTCTGACATGTGGTATGCCACGTCAGCAGGGGGCGTTTTGGAGCGTTTTAACATTAGATGTCGTAGTCATAACGCCCCTACGTTATCATTACTCAATTATTAATTTCCATTATTTAATATTAATTTCTAACTATAATAAAAAAAACATTACACTAAAAAAAAACATTACACTAAAAATAAAAATAAAAACATTACTCAAAGATTATATTATTTTCGATTCGCTCTTTTTGTGCCAACGCTATCTTCAACGCTTTGCCGGTTAGGTGGTCATGCGGTTTCGAGTAGAACTCAAAGTCATGAGCCCATTGTCTATCCCGCATAATCTCGGTCACTTCACAGTCTTCCTCCAAACGTTTAGTCCCGAGTTCGTGTATGTCTTGAAGGCGTCGGTTTACCTCCAAGAATGCATTAGTCATGTCGAATGATATCGACGATGACTCGGGCCTTTTCGACCTTCTTTCAGCGGCTCTTCCGGCGGGTCGTGTAAGCTCTTCCGACGGCTCTTCCGGTGGGTCCTCTTGAATATCATCGTTTACATCGATGTTTCGGGCGTCGGATGTCGGCGTTTCGGGTTCACCCGATTCGTTTGTTTTTTTTATTTTTCGACGGTCTTTTATTCGCCGACCGACCCGAATTCGCTCCAAAGCTAGGGACTATGACCCATTTGGGACTATGCTAGAGAACTTGCCAACACCTCATGTACAAGAAAGTACCATTTTTGCGTTGATACTCGATCAACGCGGCTTACGTAACGTCCTTATTCCGTTCCCACTTTTCCAACCGTTTCTCGTGCGTAGGTAAATGGTATGAAAATTTGTATACTTTTTATTGATGTCAGTCCATTTGCCCGATGGTGAGTTCGCCGGTCGGTAGTCCCTTCCCCTACCCATTAGGTCGAAAAATAGCGCTCGGATACGACTCCAAAAATGGTTTTATTTTGGTTGTTGGCTATAAAAAACAAATAATTATTATAAAAAAGGACACAAAAAAATAATAATAACAAAAATTACCGATTACGGGGTCCTCCGACACGTCGAGCCAAGCTCGGGTTAACACGTAATACTCTTCTTCACTCCACGGTTGAACGTTTTTTTTGGTCGGGTATCATGTTCTCGGGTCTCTTTTTATGCGAGCGTTTTGCTTTACCCTTTTGCGTCGCCACTATGTCCGGCTGTGTCTCCGGAACAACCTCGGGTTCGCGTAAGGGCGACCCGAATGCTTGTGCGGAACCAAATGCTTGAGACGAAGCCATTTCGCCCATGTTTTGGTTCGGGTTCCAACCGTACATATTGGGGTCCCAAGTAAGTGGTTGGTTCAAAAGGTTCAAGAACCCGTGTTGATTTTGATTAAACTCGACGAAATCGGATCCGTATGGGGTGGGCAAGGTGGGTACCGGAGAAACGGGACGGGTAGAGTGGCTAGCTTTGTTCGTATTGCCGCTCGAACGTGGAGGAATGAAACCTCGGTTGAAAGGATTCATGGTTAAAAGATTGTAATTTTTTATAAAAAAGGAAAGAATAGGATGAAGGGATGTGAAGTGTGTTGAATTTTTTAAAAAAATGAGAGAAGGGAGTATTTAAAGGTATTATTTGTGTTTTTTAAAATTAAAAAAAAGTTTTTTTAACATATGACCGTTGCAACGGTCGGAATTTTCAAAACCCCATTCCAAAACGCCGCCTTCAATAAAACGGGGGTTTAAAAATCATCCCCCAAAGCGCCCGGCGTAGTGGTGTTGCCGACGCTTTGGGGCGTTTTCGGCACCAAAACCCCACTCAAATCGCCCCACTACGGGGGGCCTTATGGTGTTGTTGATGACAAGAGGGGATGAAATGAAGAAAAAAAACATAGGGGCAAATGAAATGATTTTGAGGGAATAGAAAGACTTATGGAATTGGTGATTTCATTCCATTGACCAACCAAACACCCTTTTCTTTATTCGCTCGTTAGGGGCATACCTAGTGTATAACAAGGGGCAACCCCCGCTACGGCTTGGCGCGCCGACGATAGTGTAAAATCAGTGTAAATTTTGGGAAAATTTGACGATTTTTCGATTTCGTTACCGTTTTTATATTAAACGTTACCGCTTGGCGGATTGTTAGATCCGCAACTGTCGCTCGTAATGATCCATTCCATTTCGCCTCTCATTCGTGCATACCAAACACTACCTTATTTAATTTTATAACAAGAGTTATAAAGATATAGGGAGATGATCAAATAGAAAGTATAACTTGGGTAGCAAGGATAGGAAGCAATAAGTTTGTGACGTGTGACATAATTAAAAAGTAAAGAGAATGGCATTTTAGTCAATCGTTCATCTTCCAAAACTACATCTTCCAGATCTGAAACATCCCTTCTCAATCTGAAACATTATCTTCCTAAACACCATTCACCATTAATTGAATCACAATCACCAGCGATCCACCACACCTCCACCGTCATCTCCACCCTCTTCAACTGGCGGAAACAATGACGATGACGTCACAAGCAACTCTTTTAATTTCCCATGTTCGTCGTTATCCTTCTCATACCCTGTCAATCAACATAATGGATTTATTATGCAACACAGCAAAATACATAATCTCTTATCTTGCTCTGACATCATCATCATGGATTCATTATGTATTCAATTCCAATATGGAACATGACATCATCATCGGCATAGACACGTTGCGAAAAGAATATTTATTAGTGTGCATCTCAAAATTGCTGAAAGAAAATTTCACAACCAAATTGTTTTTTTTATAACTTTATGAAAAATGTGAGTAGGTGATTTGAGGGCATCTTTTGCACTATGTTATAAATTTATATCAAATTTTATGCGTTTTATAAAATTGGTGTGTTTTATGGTGGTTTACTGAACTTGAAATGAAATTATATAATAATAATTCTATTTTAGCCCATTGCGTTTTAGAAAAACACATTTCCTTTATGGTTTTGGCCAACTACGTTTTAGATAAAAACTAAATTTTTATGTTTTTAGTCTATTGCGTTTTAAAAAAATCACGTTTACTGTGTTTTTAGGCCATTGCTTCCTAGAAAAACTCATTTTTTTAATGTTTTTTTGTCTATTGCGTTTAGGAAAAACAACTTTTGTGTTTTTTTGTTCCATGCGTTTTAGGAAAAAACACATTTTTTTTTCGTGTTTTTTGTCTATTGACGTTTTAGGAAAACACATTTTTTATGTTTTTAGTCCATTGCGTTTTAAATAAACATTTTTTGGTGTTTTTAATCCATTGCTTTTAGAATAAACACTTGTTTTGTGTTTTTAGTCTTAAATTGTTTGTTTTAGATTGTTAGAAAAAACACTTTATTTTGTGTTTTTGTAAATTGCATTTTAGAAATAACACTTTTTTTGTGTTTTTTGTCAATTACATTTTAGAAAAAAAAATAATTTTTTGCTTTTTGTCCATTGCGTTTTACGCATCTGGGTTATTGAATTTTTTTTCAAAAGTATAGCAATCGTGTGCTCGTTTTAAAGATAAAAAACGCTTTTTTTTATAGTACAATTTTTATAAAAAAATAATATCGTATAAAAAAGTTATTAACGTTTAAAAAACATAGAGGAAATTAAGGAGGGAGAAACTATTCACTTTGATGGACTATAATACCCTTAAAGAATCTCACACGCCTCCTTCTTTTGTTCAATTCAAGCATTTTAATCTTAACCTTTATTATTGAATTGATGAACAAAATTACTTCATAGTTTTCTACTTAATACATCGACCCTAAAGATATATTGTGTTATTAGTTATTAATATATGTCTAATTTATCAAACCCCTTTAAACCATACAACAAGAAGTGTGCAGACACTCGGTCTGAATTATGACTCCGGCTGCCGGAAACAACGACGGCGCCTATCAGATCACCGTTTTCATCGCCACCAGCCTCGATACTCATCTAGCTACCATGGTTTCCGGTTCCGATACTGTGTCCGATTTCAAAAGTATTATTTTTTCCCTAATATCCATTCTGTAATATGTTTATTGCCACATTAGGTTTTTCAGTTTATTCTATGGTAGATAACTAGATAAGGATAATGTGTGTATCAGTGTATGTATAGGTTCCATTAATACAGCTACAACTTCAGTTTTCAAGTAATATTATATTTGCTCAAATGAGATTATTATGTGGATTTTACATTTTTTTGAGTTATTATTGGTGTTTAGGTTGAAATTGTCTGCTGGTGTTGTGCAACGACGTCGATTTTGCTAAATATCTGGATAGATTTCATTTTTTTTTTTGCATTGTTGTAAAAATCGGGATTAATCGTTAGGAAATTTGGTAGTTTAGCGATTAAATTTCACCTAGTCTGACCAAAAATCGGAATTGATCAAATTTGGTCAAATTTGGTTAAATTGTCTGAAGTATTTGAAAAATTATACTTATTAATCCAATCCAGTTAATAAGTTTGAAATTTTTTTAACAAAATTTTGATTTTTTTTTGTGTATATATATATGTGTGTGTAGTTTGAAAGAATACATATAAAATTCTGATCCGATTAACAAGTTTGAAAGATTTTTTGTCCCAAGAGTTAACTGTCATTTTCGTCTCATTGGTTTGTTCACTTTTGCCATTTCAGTCCAATTTTAATAATGCGCCAATTTCCTCCCCAACGTTAGTCCAAAAAGTTAACCCCAGTTAAAAACCTCAGTTTAATGAAGGGCAAAAACATTTGCAGTTGGCCGGGTTCGAACCCTTGACCATTTGGTAGGAAAGAAACGAATCAACCAGCGTACCAAAGCTCATTTTGTTACAAACTTCCATTTGTTTATATTTTAACATATATATGTGTGTGTGTGTGTATAGTTTGAAAAAATACATATAAAATTTCGATCCGATTAATAAGTTTAAAAGGTTTTTGTACAAAATTTTGTTTTTTTTGTGTATTTGTGTATATATATGTGTGTGTGTGTTATAGTTTGAAAAAATACATCGAAAATTCCGATCCGATTAATCACTAGTCGGTACCCCATCGCCCGATTAGCGCCTAGCGATACAACCATGTTTTTTTAGAAACAAATAGTGACTACTGACTAGGTTGAATAATGAATTCATCCAATTGTTAACTACTTAATTGTTAAAGAGATCATTCATTGATTTTGCATTTGTAATGCCTAACTTTGACATCAAGTATTAAATGATAGCCTTTTTTTCTTATTCTATTACATGTCTATAAATGTTTTACTTCATATAATATTAGTTTAACATATGTGTGTTATGCGCGATACTTATTATGAGATTATTGTGTTAATGTGTTGAGTTGAAGTAAGCATCCACATGTACAGTTTCCTAAAATATGATCGCGGTTTCTTTATGCAGAGAAAATAATGTCAGAGCATCGCCAATGTTTTCCTGCTATTGGAAATATAAAATTCATAGCTTGAAGGTATTTTCATCCTATATTCTTGGTTAAACGTATATATATATATATATATATATATATATATATATATATATATATATTTCTGTTTTGTATACAATTTAACTATATTAATGTGGCAGGTTAAACGAAGAGGAGTTTCCTATCACTTATCGGACTCTATGCTTGTTAAGAATGCATTTGGGAATACAAAAGGAAATTGGTTTATGTCAGTAGATGCTTCTAGTATAGAGCAAGATATCGATATATTTAACATATCGACAAACGTAAGGCTGACAATCGATTAGCCTTACCTTGGGTAACACATAATGGTTCAATTAATAAAAACGTCGATGCTGGTTCTTGTAAAGACGGTTCAAAAAATCTTAAGGAAGATATGTCATCTGTTGAGAAACAGTTGGTGATAAATAAGGAGATAAATTCCAAAAAAAGAGCGCGTGAGGTGAGTAACGATAATTTACTAAATGACCCTTCAGAGTGTGGACTTTCTGTGAAGAAAAAACGGAAGACTCAAAGGGTAAAAAGCGATGTAAAAGCTTCAGAAGAAACTATGGTTTTAACGTATGGTAACGATAAGGTAAACGACAGGGGAGTTAGCATGAACGGTGAAAATACCTTTGAACATAAATTAAAAGATAAGGATTTGATTGGTGAAAATTTAAATGTTAACAATGGTGAAGGCGTTGGAAGAGAAACTGTTGCTGATGTGGCAGTGGTAACGGAAAAGAATGATCAGGATGGAATGTCTGAGAAAGAGAAAGAAAATGAACCGGTCCAAACGGCAGTTGTGGAGAATGAAATACCTTCTTCACCAACTGAGTAAGTAAATAAAGATATAAAATACCTGTTTTAACTTCTATTGTATCGCTCTTTATGTGTACCACACTAAATTAAATGTGTTACGTATGTAATCGACATGTATATGGTTAGAATAACATCCCTTCAAGAAAAGTACGTTAATTTTCTAACCACCCAAGAAAATATGAATAGCTATATGCTGTATAAGATGTCTTTTTTATGCTAGTTTATCCAAAATCAGTATGATTACATGATGAATACTACCATTAGATAATACTTTATGCTTTTTTGTAGGGGTGCAAACAGGCCGAGCCGAGCCCGAGCTCGATTAACTTATGAGAGCTCGGCTCTGTTCGAGCTTTGTAAGCTCGAGCTCGGCTTGTTGGTAGTTTCTCAAGCTCGAGCTTGGTTCGGGCTCGGCCCGTTTATTATCTATTAGTTAATACATTAATAAAAATAATATATAATAGACTCGTTTAGGCTCGCTTGTTCGATAAGTGAAGCTCGTGCTCGGGCTTGTTTCCTAAACAAGCTTATTTTTAGGTTCGGGCTCGGCTCGCAAACAAGTTTAAATAAGCTCGGCTCAGCTCGTTTACTAGACAACTTTAAATAAGGGGTAAATGTTATGAAATATTAACAAAAACTAATATTACACTAAGGCTTGATAAGGCCTCGACGAAGCTTGACGAGCTTCACATGCTAGGCTAGAGCTCGATAAATAAACGCGCTTTCTTTTAGGCTCAAGCTTGGCTCGGGCTCGGTAAGGCTCGGCTCATTTTGAGCCTATATCGAGCAGCTTGGCTCCTTTGCACTCCTACTTTTTTGCTGTTTATCTGAAATTCATTTAGGGACTTCTGAGTGTGAACGTGATGCCGCTGGATTAACTGTTGTGGGTCCTCAGAAAGGCGGTTCCAAACGTTCTACCAAACATAAAGAAGATGAAGAGGAAGTTGCTTCTCCATCTTTCATTAAAAAACTTCAAAACATTAACAAAGATGCTATCGATTCATCACAACAAGCCGTAGGATCCAATGGTCAGGATTCTAGAGGTGTTTTGATTTATAAACACATGGAAAACATAAATTCCCACTGAAACAGGGACCTGAAGCGAAGCTTACCGAGAGGAGAAAAAAGGTCAAGAAGTCAGCCGCAAAAAATAAAAAAGAAACACTAGTGATGCATGCTGATGATGCTGCAACATCAATAGATGCCTTGCATGTTGATTGTGTTAGAAATGACGGTATTTTGTCGAACAACGATGTTGAATTATTAGGAACTGAGAAAAGGTTAGGTGAAGAACAGGTAGAAAACATTGATGATATATCCGAAGTGAAGCTTCCTGATAGGAGAAAAAAGGTCAAGAAGTCTGCCGTAAAAGTCAAAAAAGATACACTAGTGATGCATGCTGATGATAATCTTGTAGGTGATATCTCTTCAACAGTTAATGCTCCAATTTTAGATGAGAAAGTTAACGGTGAAAAAAGTGAAGTTAGGACAACCGTAGATGATGATTCTAAGAAAAATGATGAAATGATTGTGAAAAGGATGGAAGTTTCAGAACCAAGTTGTAGAAATCGGATGCGTGTAGAAAATATGGAAGAAAAATCAAAAAACAAATCAAAAGATATTGTCGGAAGTAGAAAAAGGAAAACAGTGTTGAGAAAACTGCTTTGAAAAATGGGAAAAATGACGAGTCTGTTGTGAAGCAATCCAATGATGTGGCAACATCAATAGATGCTTTGCATGTTGATTGTGCTAGAAATGACGATATGTTGATGAACAATGATGTTGAATCATTAGGAACTGAGATAAAAATACGTGAAGAAAAGGTAGAAAACATTGATGATATACCGGAAAAGCAGAATGAGAAGACGGATGGTATAAAGTAAAACACAAGAAAAAAGAAAACCAAAAAATCTGCATCAAGAAACGAGGATGAGTCGATTTCGAAGCATGTTAACGGTGAGATTTTTGATAATGTTACCAAAAGGTAATATTAATTTGCCTGATGGTGGTAGAGAAGATGAACAACTGTTATATGATGGATTAACGGGAAAGTCGAAGAGAAAATATAGATCTTCACTGGCAGGCCCACAAGATCGGTTAAGTAAGCTTCGATCTACTGAACCTGAGTTAGAATCAAAGAAAAGTCAAAGTGTTGACCACCGTCAGCTTCCGGAAGATACCTCCAAGAACGTGACTGCATCTGAAGTTTCTAAGGTTAATAATGAAGTTTGTATAACTAATGACGGATCTAGTGAAATTAACTTCATGGACCATTTTGCCCCTGGTCACCAATCGAAAAAAATTGCTCCTATTGACAATGGGAAAGACACGAAAAAGTCAAAGAAGAAAACAAAAGATGAAAATGGCAAAGTTGAAACAAATACAAATATTCCTGATATTGATCAACTAAAAACTCCAAAAACGATAAGAAATATTGATGATGAATCGAGTTCAAGCTCAAAAAGTTTCGGCAGATCTTATCACCATCACAAGAGCAACAAACAGCAATCAGTTGTGGGCCCGGTGAAGAAAAATTACCGATGGTGAACAGTTTGTTGAATACACCTGGAAATATATTTGGGGATGATGAGAGTGACAGGAGTTCTGCTGATGATAACGCAGCTGTAATTCGGATTCAGCACACGAACACCATCGAGGAAGTTAACGTCATCGTCAGGAGAAAGTGATTCAAGCATAGACTCAAGAAGAAACAGTAATTATAGTCTTTTTTTTTCTTTTCGGTTTTAATGTATTGATTTGATTATACGCTTCTAATGTTAATTTCAATCTCTCAGGGTCTTTTTTTCGTAAGAAGAAAAGGTGGTGGAAAAGTTAGTCGAACCTCAGAGTAAGTTTGGTGATATACAAGCTTTTATATATATACATATAGAGGCCGGTTAACATACAAGACCACCTTATCGTGCGTACGCTAGCATCTCAACTGCACATCTGGTCTAATCCAGGCCTTCAATTGAACGCGCTGGCACAATAGTAATTAACTTTGCATAATTACTCACGTTATAATACATAATTACGCACGTTATTTGCATAATTACGCATGGGTTGGGTTAAACTCTAATTACGCATGGGTTGGGTTAACCTAATTATGCGCATTATATTGGTGTGTGTATATATGTAGTAAAAGGTTTAAATACAAAAGGCTCTTAACGTGTGATGGTACGCGAGTGAGAAATATGGTGCGTATAATTATGCAAATATCGTGCGTAATTAGGGTTAACCCAACCCATGCGCAATTATGCAAATAACGTGCGTAATTAGGATTTAACCCCACCATGCGTAATTATGCAAGTAACGTGCGTAACTATGTTTGTGCGTATTCTAAAAACAAACATGGGTAATTCACTCTCGCACGTTAAGGGCTATTGTACGTTAACCTTCCCCTATATATATTTGCTTCTGACCCTGGCATCTCAGCCCAGTGGTCATGCAATGAAGTGGGTAGAGGCCTGGTCACAGGTTCGAAACCCGCGGAGCACACCCGAGTTTTTTATTACAGTGCATTTACTCCAGAGAGTCTTCGACTCTTGTGGAGGGTGCAACTACACGCTCTCGGTCATCCGGGTGGGCAGTAGGCTGAAAATTTTCTCGGGGAGCGCCAAGCCAAACTCTGATGCCAAGTGTGGGCCTGGTTAAGACAACATAGTCTTGGCCAGAGTGGGGTGGAGGGCCTGCCGATGAGGTGGGTGCGATTCCTATCGCCTGTTGTAGAAAGTCGCCGTTCAAAAAAATATATATATTTGCTTCTTGCGAATTATGTGGAGGTGACAAGATGAAAGGATTGGTAACAGGTCAAATTGGGTTCGGGTTAAGTTGTGGGCTGGGCTGAGTTATTTTTAATACGGGTCGGGTTGAGGTTGACCGTAAAACAATATATTTTGTTCTGTCTTGTTTTTTTTATAATCGGTTAATGATTTAATGTATTATTTATGATTTTCTTTTTATTCATAATTGTTTATTTACTGCCAAACTGTTAGCAGGAACAAGTCGAAGAAGGTGTCAATGGCTGACCTTTTAAGAAGTTCAAGTAGATTCAAGAAAGCTAAAGTCACTGCATCACAACAGGTTGATGATACTGAAAGTCAACCTGTTGACTTTGTTCCCGACAGTCAACCCCTTGGCTAAGTGGTAAGCGCGGCTATAATTTTGTCGGAATTTTGGCTCCCCTTATTTGCGAATGTTGCAGTATAGCATTTGTTTTGGAAGGCTTCTTTTTACGACTGAAATATTATGTTTATTTAGTTAGGGGGTAATTTTGGCAGTTTTGTTCTCTTTGTAACCACCACCCCCCCCCCAAAAAAAAAAAAAAAAAAAAAAAAACACTTATATTTTTGGAGTGTTATATCGAGATACCATACGTGCAGTTTTGATGTTGCATGATCAACTGTTGTGTTTGTTGAGGTTGGGTACCCAATCAGACTGTGTGATGTAATAAAAATGGTATAAAGTATGTCTTGCTATTTTGTTTTGTTTTAACAATATATATACACACACACACTCACATTTTCTCTACTAATTTATTTATACACACCAAGAATATTATCAGCTAAATGAATATAACTTAAAGAAACTAATAAATATAAGAGCCTCATAAGTGTAAAATTTATAAAAGAAGACAAAAACCTTAAGTTATGATAAGTGTGAGTTTAGTTGAAACTGAAATATGAAGAGAATCACAGTGCTTTCAACTGACAATAGTTGGTGGTTAAACCTATACAACAAGTCAACATTATAATTAGGGTGTAAACGAGCGGGCCGAGCCCGCTAGGCTCGCGCTTGGCTTGTTATATTTTTATGAAGCTCGAGCTCGGCTCGCAAGTAAAACCTAAAGCTTGAGCCCGGCTCGAGCTAATTTGAGAACAACCTAAAACGGGCTAAAAGCTCGGCTCGAGCTCGCTTCAATATCGCTTAAACAAGCCAGACTCGGCTTGCCATTGTTATCATCATTATTACTATTTTATATGTAAAAAAATAAAATCTTGTTTGGTTTCGTTTGGGCCAGGCTCGAGCTCAGCTCGGCTCGTTCGAGCTTTTAACTGAGCCGATAACGAGTAGCTCTCGAACTCTGGGCTTGTTTACCCCTTAATTATAATCGACCTTAGGTCTCAAACCTCTCTTCCTCTTCTTCAAGAACTCCCTATTGCCAGGCGGAGTTAGGATTGTGATTGCTCTTGATAGCGAAAGTGACATTTAAGAGTGTTATTGATCACATCGCCGGTACAAACTCTTTTCGGCCAATGGATCATATCGTCATAATTTGGATTTATAAAATCCAATTTGCCAAACAATAAAGTATGATGCTTTGATGTGTTGCTAACATATTTATCGGTTGAAATGGTCTATAGGCACGTTTGTTATCAAAAATGATAGTTTCCTTTTATGCGATGTCAAGTTTTATGCAATGTTAAAATCTAGCCTCTTAGCTTCATGTCAAGTTTTATGCAATGTTAAATATCTAGCCTTTTAGCTTGATGTCAAGTTTTATATTTCATGAATGAATTATTTTAAGATAACTTATTTATTTAATCTTTATAATACACACCATTATACATTATATATTATATACATATATTAAAAATAGAAACTAATGAATAGTGTTTATTATATACATATATATTTTCTTTACTTTTTAAGTTGTATAAACATATATTAAAAACAAAAGCCAATGAATAGTGTTTTAATTATACATGTACTAAATAAAAATAGAAACTAATTAATAGTGTTTTAAATATTATATACATATATATTTTCTTTACTTTTTAAGTTGTATAAACATATATTAAAAACAAAAGCCAATGAATAGTGTTTAATTATACATGTACTAAAAAATAGAAGCCAATTAATAGTGTTTTGAATATTATAATAATGTACATAGTTTTTTTTAAATACTTTTATTATTTTATTTAAATATTATATTATACATATATTATATATAGAGGCCAATGAATAGTGTTTTAAATATTATAATAATATATATTTTCTTTACATTTTAAGCTGATTAAGCTTGGTGTCAACCGATATTGGCATCGAAAATACATGTACGGTCCAGTTCGTTATCGCTACATTATATTATACAGGGGCGGATATAGCTTATTAAGAGGGGTAGCCTCCGCACCCCTTGACGCTTCGACGTCAGTGTAAATTTTGAAAAAAATTCGAGGTTTTTTCGATTTCGTTACCCCTTTTTTCTTTAAACGTTGCCCCTCTAAGGATTTTCTAGATCCGTCACTGGTATTATACATATATTATACATATATTAAAAATATAAGCCAATTATTAAAAATATAAGCCAGTGAATAGTGTTTTAATTACACATGTACTAAAAAATAGAAGCCAATTATTAAAAATATAAGCCAGTGAATAGTGTTTTAATTACACATGTACTAAAAAATAGAAGCCAATTAATAGTGTTTTAAATATTATAATAATATATATTTTCTTTACTTTTTAAGTTGTATAAGCTTGGTGTAACCGATACTAGTATCGAAAATACTTGTACGGTCCAGTTCGTTATATATACATGAACGTAAAAACCGGCACTGGCCTAGTACAAAAAACGTCAAAAGTCGGTACCGAATTGATTTTGAAAATCTTTTAATTCGGGAAATTCGGTACTGCTACCCGGTACCATTTGCTCATCCACGATCATAGGTACCTTACGAACAACAATGGTATCGTGCAACTTTTTTGTTGATTTTCTTCAACTTTTAATGATTTCTTTTTATAGTATCGGGGGTAGGGAAATCGGTAGTGACCGAATTGGTACTTAAAATCTTTCGGTTTGAGAAATTCGGTAGCGGTACTCAGTACAATTTGCTCATCTTTTAGTGTTTTTTTCTATATTTTTTTATTCTTGTCAGCGCAACCGTGCACAACACGCTTGTAGTGATTTCAAAACACATGTAAATACAAACTAAATAACAAAAAAAGTTCGCCACAAGTGGCGATTGTAAAAAACCTAGTTTTCATTAAATATAGTTGTTCGGTTCCATTACACACTTAGTCACCGAAGGTTTTAAGAAAGAAAAAATAAAACACATAATATTATAGGATTTGCTACCATCATTCATAATTTTTAATTAGTCACCAAAGGTTTTAATTTAAGAAAGAAAAAAAACACATAGTATTATAGGATTTGCTACCATCATTCATAATTTTTAATACTTCTTTTCCAAAGTGATTAGGCTTCTTTCGGTTAGATTGGTGTTAATTTTAAAATACATTTAATAAAAAAACACAATCAATTTAGAAATGCAACTTTTGGAATTTAATATAAGAAATAAAAAAACTAGAAATGTTATAGAAGTTCTAACATAACGGGTTTTTGGGTGATGAGACTCAGGGGTGGATCCATGAGTGTTTTGAGGTTTTTGGGAATTCTTTCAGTTTGGAAAAAAAAATTAGTAGAAACGTTGTATGATTTGAAAAAATTAGTGAGAATTATTGAAATTTACTAAAAAGGAACCCGATAGATAAAATTATTGGATTCATCAATGATGAGACTCCCCTCCCCTGAAATTGGTGATAGGTCAAGTCACAAGTGTTGTCTGATAGTCTTTTGCCTATGAATACATTTGGGTGATCGGATTTTGTTGAACATTCAAATATATATATATATATATATATATGGTAGAGATCCTAAGAGAAATCCACCCTATTTGAGAAACATTCTGTACCACACATTTTCCTAAGCTTTTCGTAATATACACATATGTATATTTTAGAATTGACTATATACATATGTGTATATTGAATTATACACATATGTATATAGTCAATTTTAAAGTATACATATGTGTATATTAAAAAAAGTTTTGAGAAAATGTTTGTTTCTCAAGTTTCTTAATTAGCCTAGTATTTATCACATAATCCTAACCATATATCTATATATATATATATATATATTAAAAATAGGAATTTAAAACATTGTCCACTTAATAAAAAATGAAACAAAAGTGGATATTTAAACCTTCCACATGAACAACATTTTCCATGATTCCTTCAACCCTACCCTTCAACTATCTTCCCAAAATCCTTCCCCTTTCACAATCCCCATATAACAAACACACCCACCAACCCTCAAACACTAGGGTTTTCATCAACAATCCTCAACAACCTCTCAAACATTAAACTTCCATCAACAATCTTTAAACAAAAAAACCCTAATTTACCAAGAAAATGGCGAATTCAATCTCATTCGGGTCAAGCCCGGTACTTTCCCCCTTCCCGGACCCTATCAGATCACGAATTGCAAACCCTTTTCACCGCAGGACCCAATTCGGTACTTTTTCAAAGAACCCTATACCCTTATTTTGTGAAAGAACCCTAACGGTGGCCCGGTTCGGGCCGGGTCATGTCCAGTTTCCTGACCCGGGGAACTTTAGGGAGTTGATTGATAGAGCTGAAGGGCTTGTTTATACGATTGCTGATGCTGTTGTTGCTGCTAATCCTGACTCTGGGGTTGCTACTAATGCTGGTGCAAAACAGAGTAGTGATTGGTTGTCTGGGATTAGTAATTATATGGAAACTGTTCTTAAGGTTTGTGGGTTTTTTTATTGTTATTGATTGTTATTAGGGTTATGTATTTATTTGTTATAAAAGAATATTAAAAAGTAAAATCAGTCAAATCAATGTTATTAGGGTTATGTATTTATTTGTTACAAAAGAATATTAAAACCAGTCAAATCAATATTCAATAGGGGTACAGTATTTATATTATTAGGCTATGTGTAGTGGAACTATGTAGTTAATGTACCGATGTATATCGGTGGTATATCGGTTATCGGTCCCTGTGAGATATCAATGCAAAATATCGGTACTGATAATATTAGTGTTTTAAGTCTTATTTGTTAGTTGTTAGTGTTAAATGTTAGTGTTTTAAGTCTTAGTCAGTTCTTACTTGCCACAATTGTTAGCTTGGTTTAAAAAAGCGCGCCTTAAGCGCGATTAAGCGCAAAGCGCATCTAGGCACAGGTTCTTGCGCCTTATGTAACACAAGGCAACGTCTGTACAAGAAGCACAAGAAGCGCAATTGAGGCGCGCTTTTTAGGTTAAAAATCGACATGAGGCGCACACTTTTTGTACATGGCTTGGTTATGTGCAGCTGAGTGTTGTACAACAGGCTTTTTATGTTGTACATTTATGTTTTTTTTATTTTAGAACATATATAAAGCTTCATTATAGCTGAATCATAGGTATTGGATGCTAAACACTTATGGGATATGTAAAATAAATTTTATAATCACTTTGTGCCTTGCGTACGAAAAGCTCACCTCTTTTGCGCTTTACGCTTCGGTTTTAGACCTCATCGCTTTTGTGCGCTTCCCGCTTTTTTAAACCAAGATTGTTAGTGTTTTGCAAGTTGCAAAAGGTTAATTTGTTAATGGTAGGAGAGTGTATTGAATTGTTAGTGTTAAATTGCTATATATATAAATTTAGCATGATATTAAAATTACCGATATCCCACCGCGATTACCGATATCTCACATATCGGTCCTTGACCAATATCCGATTTTTTACTACATTAACTACTTAGGTAATAACTAAACCACCCGATAACTACGGTGTAGTGGAATAACTAAAACTTAAATTAAAGAAAAAATTTAGAAAAGAAAAAAGTCTGATTGGTTGATGAGTTAACGGGCCCCACAATCATTTCTATAACCCGGGATGGCGTTGTGTTTAACGCCCACCGTGCTGATTTGGCATGGGGGCGTTAATGGACTACACATGGTCATGAGGTCATCATTACTATTTTTCTGTTGTGAATTGTGATGTTGGTGTTACCTATGCAGTTAATGCGGTAAAATATCGGATATCGGTCAAGGACCGATATTTGAGATATAGGTTATCTTGGTGAGATATCGGTAATTTTAATATCATGCAGAATTTGTATATATAGTATTAGTCAATATATATAGTTAGTATAGATAGGCCGGCCCTAATGTATAGAGTGTCAGCAGGCCCTAATCAGTATTATATCTGTCTATATATATCCCTATTGTAATCTCTTATGATACACAATCAATAATACAATCATTATACAATATACCAAGTTTATCTTGGTATCAGAGCCTCTTTTTTTCTCCTAAAACCCTAGCCGCCACCTTTGTGCTGTCGATCTCAAATCTTCATCGGGGCTACAATTTCCGATGGCTTTGCTTGCACTTTTCTCCTCAGTCGACAAAACCACCCACAATTCTCACAAGTTCGGTTTTAAACTATCACCCACAAATTATGGATATTGGAAGGCAATGATACAGCCCTTCCTGGTCACCAACAACCTCTTTGGCTATGTTGATGGAACCATTCCATGTCCTTCAGCCACCATCACAGCCGCTGCTCTCTGGCAAGGAGTCTGCCTCGGATTCACAACCGAATCCAAACTATCAGATCTGGGTATTTAATGATGCCCATGTACGAATGCTTCTTGTTTCTACCATCTCTGAAGCATCGTTTCAACATGTTGCAAGCAGTACTACCTCTCGAGATTTATGGCTCGCCCTAGAGAAAGCCTACGCCCCTCACACAGCATCCAGGGAATATACCTTACGCGCACAACTGTTGAAGATAGCCATGAAACCTGATGAA
Organism: Scalesia atractyloides; assembly: GCA_947069175.1. Classification (NCBI taxonomy): domain Eukaryota; kingdom Viridiplantae; phylum Streptophyta; class Magnoliopsida; order Asterales; family Asteraceae; genus Scalesia; species Scalesia atractyloides. The sequence continues at coordinate 1,764,582 of CAMTDV010000025.1, read as the reverse complement.
ACAGCCGCTGATTATCTTACCCGCGCTCAAGAGTTTGCTGATGCCCTGGCTAATATTGGCGAGCCTGTTAAAGAAAAGGACCTGGTGATGCTGGTTGTTTCTGGTCTGAGAGAAGAATACACAGGTTTGAAATCTAACATCCTTACCCGACAATTTCCTACAGCCTTTTCTGAACTTAGCGGGCTGCTGTCCGATCATGATTACATGATAAAAAAATCCTCACCGGACGTACCTCCTGTCCAAGCCTTTGTCACCGCAGCAATTGCCAGAAACAACCCCTTAACTCAAACAAATCACATAGCATCTAACATCCAAGCCATTCAACAAATGTTGGGACAACTCGGCCTTCAAGTGCAACCGGTTTCTCAGCGTTCTTCACATGCTTTTTATACAAATGGGTCAGGGCAGTCCCGTGGCCGTGGAAACAGGCGTGGCCGTGGGTCTTACAGCCGAAAGAAATCAAAATGGGGTAAGCGTCAGCATTTTCCTTGGGCTTCTAATCAAAACACGGTTTTTGGTACTTGTAACAGATGGTGGCATTGGCCACATACCATCTTCATGTCCAAACAGGGACCCCTCCACTCGTGGCCGCTCTCCATCCGCTAATTACAGTGATCATCGGTCCCAATGGTCTGAAAATCGGTCTCAATGGTCTGACAATAGGTGGCCTGACAACCGACCTCAAGATTTTTTCTCTGGCTTACCCGACACAGGTGCTACTGACCACACAATACCTGATCAGGCAGGCATGGATTACTCTAACCATACCGCGGCAGTGATGGTCTCCATGTTGGCAATGGTAAGTCTTTACCTATTATTCACATTGGTTTCACTCGCGTTTACTCTCCAAACCGATCCTTTATCCTTAAAAACATCCTACATGTTCCTGAAATCAAACAAAATCTTATTTCTGTTCAAAAGTTTTGTCGTGATAATTATGTTTATTTTGAATTTCATGACACTTATTTTTCTGTGAAGGACAAGTCTACACACACTATCCTTCTCACGGGTCCAAGCATTGATGGCCCTTACTCCTTTCGTCTACCTCGGATTCATTCAACTCCAAAAACAGCTTTTTCCACAGTTCGAGCTTCCTCACAGATCTGGCATCAACGTCTCGGCCATCCACATCCGCAACTTTTAAATTTTATGTTTTCTCATTATTGTTTACCAGTTTCTTCAATCCATTCGAGTCTAGATTGTGATGCTTGTTATGTTGGAAAATCTAATAAACTTCATTTACCATTGTCAAACTTTAAGAGTTCTCATATTTTGGATTTGGTATTTTGTGATGTTTGGGGGCCCGCTCCTACTACTTCTTGTGACGGTCATAACTATTTTCTCCTTTGTGTTGATCACTACTCATGCTTTATGTGGCTGTTTCCACTTAAACATAAATCTGATGTTTGTCAAGTCTTTAAACAATTCATAACCATGGCCGAACGACAGTTTAAAACCAAATTAAAATCGGTTCAAACTGATTGGGGAGGCGAATTTCGCCCACTTTCACCATTTTTTTCATTTCTCGGCATCATCTCACCGTCTCTCTTGCCCCCATACAAGTGAACAAAATGGGTATGTTGAACGACGTCACTGACATGTCGTCGAAACTAGTCTTACTCTCCTTTCAGAATCCAATGTCCCACAACGGTATTGGCATTTTGCATTTGACACAGCTGTCTATCTTATCAACCGTATGCCTTCCCGAACGAACTCTAATATTTCTCCTTTTGAACAACTTTTCCATCACCACCCAGATTTTTCCTTTCTTCGGGTATTGGGAAGTCAATGTTATCCTCACCTTCGTGTCTTACAACAACCAAATGGATTTTAGATCATGCATGTGTCTTTTAGGGTACGTACCTCTCATCATGGTTATCGGTGTCTTGATACCGAATCCGGTCGTGTTTACATTGCTCGCCATGTTCGATTTCAGGAACATATTTTTCCCTTCAAACAACCAACACCACCACCGGCCCAAACCCCATCTTTTCATTTTATCCTACACCTATACATCACAATCCATCTCCTACCCCCTCTCCACCCTCTCCGCCTCCACAACCACAATTTTCTAATTCTGACACTACATCATCCGCTACAAACACCCCCATCCCCACCACCACCGCCGACACCACTATCACCACAGCCACAACTGACACCACCAACACCACACCCGACACCATTATCACCCCCACCACCCCCACCATCACCACCACCACGAACCCGACCATCCAACCTTCGGCCCAATCCTAAACAGCCTAACTGCTACACTCCCTCTTCTTTCCACACAACGACCATTTCTGAACCATCCTCCTTTGCTATTGCCAACACAGATCCTCATTGGCGTCAGGCCATGGCCGAAGAATATTCTGCCTTAATGAAAAATGGTACCTGGTCATTGGTACCTCGTCTTCCGAATAGCAACATTGTTGACTGTAAGTGGGTTTACAAACTTAAAAAAGACCAACACGGGAATATTACGCGTTATAAAGCGCGCCTTGTTGCAAAAGGTTTTCGTCAACAACCAGGTGTGGATTATCATGACACCTTTAGTCCCGTGATCAAACCCACTACAATTCGGGTTGTTTTATCTTTGGCTATCACAAAAGGGTGGTCCCTAAGACAACTTGACGTTCAAAATGCGTTTCTTCATGGTGATCTCAAAGAAACGGTCTTCTTACAACAACCACCGGGCTTTGTGGACCAACAACATCCGGACTATGTGTGTCGGTTACACAAATCTTTATATGGGCTTAAACAAGCCCCACGGGCATGGTTTCACAGATTGTCCAAGACATTAATCAGTCTGGGCTTTCGGGGTTCCAAAACCGATCCCTCCTTGTTCATTTATTCAGCCCGTGGCACCCTACTATATATGCTTATTTATGTTGATGATATCATCCTCACAGGGAATAGTCCGAAGGCGATTGATCATGTTGTTCGCAGCCTTAGCACCACCTTTGCTATACAGGATATGGGTCCACTTTCTTATTTTTTGGGTATTGAAATTCTTCGCAACGGATCAGACATCATTCTCTCTCAAAAGAAGTACATTCTGGACGTATTGCTCGTGCAGGGCTGTCATAGTCTAAGCCAGTCTCTTCTCCATTGCCGACGACCGCCAAACTCTCTCTGTGTGATAGCTCCTTATATGATAACCCGGTTCGGTACAGACAGATTGTAGGTGCCTTGCAATATGTTACATTGTCTCGACCGGACATCGCGTATGCTGTTAACAAGGTCTGCCAATTCATGCATTCTCCTACCATAAATCATTGGTCGGCGGTCAAACGAATTTTGCGGTATCTACAAGGCACGTCGGAACACGGGTTGTGGATCAAAAGTCCTCGGATTCTCTGCTACAAGCCTATACAGATGCATGTTCTCCCTTAACTGCCTTTTCGGATGCAGATTGGACTGGGTGTCCGGATGACCGTCGATCCACTGGGGGATTTGCAATATATCTCGGTTCCAACCTGGTGTCTTAGTCAGCCCGGAAACAACAAACCGTATCTCGGTCATCCACTGAAGCCGAGTACAAGGCATTAGCTGATACTGTAGCAGAACTCACATGGATTGAAACACTACTACGAGAATGATGCATTCACACCCCTTCAGTTCCTACGTTATGGTGTGACAATCTAGGCGCCACATATATGTCCGCAAATCCTGTGTTTCACGCAAGAACAAAGCATGTGGAGGTTGATTTCCACTTTGTAAGAGAGAAGGTCGCGCAAGGAAAGCTACGGGTTCAGTTTATAAAGACAGATGATCAGATAGCCGATGTCTTTACAAAGCCTCTATCCTCAGAAAGATTTACCTGGCTTGGGTCCAAGCTACAGGTCGCTTCCCGGCCTTAGCTTGAGGGGGAATATTAGTCAATATATATAGTTAGTATAGATAGGCCGGCCCTAATGTATAGAGTGTCAGCAGGCCCTAATCAGTATTATATCTGTCTATATATATCCCTATTGTAATCTCTTATGATACACAATCAATAATACAATCATTATACAATATACCAAGTTTATCTTATAGCAATTTAACACTAATAATTCAATGATGTATCGGTCAAATATTGTCGATAATATCGGTACCGTATTTGACCGATATTTGACATGGAGACCGATAACCGATATATCACCAATATTAACTGCATAGGGTGTTACTTACTATCACTATAAGGTGTTTTAATTTGGGTGAACAAAAGTATATTATGTATGTAATGTTTATAGGAATAGATGACAGTGTTTGGGGTGAGGTATTTCTAGATTATAATTTTCGGTTTGGGGCTATGCAGTTATAGCGGTCCAAAATCGAATAGCGGTCAAGATCCGTTATATGATATATAGTTTATACGGTGATATAGTGGTAATTTTTATACCATGCATAATTTATGTATTCTTATATATATAAATATATCTTTGCAAAATATTAATAGTAATATCAAAATTCATAGTAATATCATTCCATTATCAAAAACCTGTTGCAAATCTAACATAATAGTAACTTTGAAGTATTTAATTTAAGAATTAGCACAGTCAAACACCGTAACTGCTATAACCGCTATATAGGTTTCCAAATAGCGGTAATAGGCGTAATAGCGAACCGCTATAGCCACGCTATTGGACGCTAAATGAGGTCCGCACGCTATAGCGCGCTATTGATGCATAGTTGGGTGCAGCTAAAAAGTTGATCTAATAGGTTCCACTTTGTCTATCTAGTATAATTACCTTTTGTTTTTTTCTTGGCATTATTTTTATAACATTAATGAAATGGTGAGAATTTAAAAATTAGGGTTTGACACAGAGGAATCACTTAAGAAGGAAACTAGGATACATTTGTGTGATTTGGGAGGAAGCTTTTATCATATATTTTTTTTGAATATTTTTATATTTTTTATTTCAGTTTTTGAAAGACGGCCTCTCTACACTCCATGTTCCATATGCGTACGGCTTTGCTATTATACTTTTGACAGTTCTTGTGAAGGCTGCAACATTCCCTTTGTCAAAGAAGCAGGTTTGTTTCAATTTAACGTAGCATGATAAAATATCATAACTCAAAATCTTGAAATAATAAGCAGACCAGACGTGCAGGGGCGATGCTTTGAAGGGACCGGGAGGGGCGCCCGATCCCCCGAACTTTTCGGCCAGTAGTGTTATATATGTAGTTTTCGTTTAGAAATTTTTGGGTATATACGTTTTCGACCCCCGGTTCTATAGAAATTTTTGGGTATATACGTTTTCGACCCCCTGTAAAAAGTTTCAAGCTTCGCCACTGCAGGCGTGTCTTTATAAACGATTGCATTAACGTTTTGGAACTATAATGCAGGTGGAATCTGGAATGGCCATGCGGTCTTTGCAACCACAAATAAAAGCTATTCAGGAACGGTATGCTGGTGATCAGGTTACGTTTTTTTCCTGTCCTTTAGAATTATAATGAAAATTTATGTTGATTGCATTTAATTTATTCAAAAAATATGGTAAGTTATTAGCAAAAAAATTCCATGTTAAGCGTGAATATTGAAATACGTACATTCGCCTCTTATCATCTTTTTTAGTTTACACATGTTTTCTTGTAGAACGCCAGAGTATAATAATTCTGTTTTAAATATTTATTTTAACTATAATATATTTTTCATGGTTTGCAGGAGCGGCTTCAGCTAGAAACTGCGAGATTATACAAACTGGCGGGAATAAATCCTTTGGCAGGTATTGTAATCCATTATTAAACATACCCTATAAACACGTTTATTGTTTTAAGATGACTAATACACTTGATTAGGCGGTCAACCAGCAGCCTCAGTTGTGATTATAGACATGTTAACCATTGGGTAAATAAAAAATGGGTAGCGTACTAAAGTTAACACACACATATATATATTGACAGTTTTACATTACGCCTATAAGTAGACATTCTAAGTTGTTTATTATTAAATTGATCAAAACTGTAATCGACAATTTGACATATGTCCTCTAACAGGATGTCTACCAACCCTAGCCACAATACCCGTGTGGATTGGTCTTTATAGAGCCCTTTCAAATGTTGCAGATGAGGTAACTTTTTTGATGTTATTTATATTGTAATCTATAATTACTATTAAAATCATTTAGTAAAATGGCGTTTTTAATTATATCCATACTCCATAGGGACTTTTGGCTGAAGGGTTTTTCTGGATACCATCTCTTGCGGGTCCCACAACAATTGCAGCACGCCAGAGTGGCAGTGGAATATCTTGGCTTTTTCCTTTTGTGGTAAGCATTTTTATTTATTTGAACTTGGACCATCTTTTAGATAGTTTACTGGATGTTAAAAGACGATAAGCCCTTTACAGGATGGTCACCCTCCACTTGGATGGTCAGATACGTTCGCGTATCTTGTGTTGCCCGTGCTCCTTGTAATTACTCAGTACATATCTGTTCAGATCATGCAGTCATCACAGCCAAGGTTTGTTTCTAAAATATCTTTATGAATAAGTAATGCATTAATGAAAAATGATTATTCAAAAACACAAATTATTATGTTATTAATCTTAACGAAGTTGTATGCTCATATACTTGAAATTCCAGAGCAACGATCCAAATATGAAGACTTCTCAAACTATAACCAAATTCCTGCCGTTGATGATCGGTTATTTTGCACTTTCAGTGCCTTCTGGGCTAAGTCTTTATTGGTAAGTCAACTTGACCATTTCTTCACATTGTTACTTGTCGTCTTTTGACTTTAAATGTCAAACTTGAATAATCTAAATTTTAAAATTACAACATATTTCAAAAGTACTTTTATCATCATTTTGAGTAAAATGCTATTTTCGTTCTAGAGGTTTGGCTAGTTTTGCGACTTTCGTCCAAAGGTTTGTTTTTCCGCATCTGGATCTAAAAGGTTTGAAATATTGTCATTTTCATCCGGCTCGTCAACTCCATCCGTTTTTCTCCATTAAGCTAGGGGTATTTCTGTCTTTTGTTGACTTAAAGGGCAATTCGGTCTTTTTCACTTTATTTACAAGCATTAAAATACCCTTACTAAATAGAAAACAAAAATAATACCCCTGACTAGGGGTGCAAACGAGCCAAGCCCGAGCTCGACCAGGCTCGAGTCGATTAACTTGTGAGAGCTCAGGCTCGAGCTCGGCTCGATTCAAGCTTTGTTTTTAAAGCTCGAGCTCGGCTCGTAAGTATCTTCTCAAGCTCGAGCTCGGCTCGGGCTCGGCTCGTTTATTATCTATTAATTAATATATTAAGTAAAAAAATATAAATAATAGACTTTTTAGGCTCGTAAGCTCGATAAGTGAAGCTCGGGCTCGGTCGGGCTCGTTTACCAAATAAGCTTATATTTAGGTTCGAGATCGGCTTGTAAACAAGTTTAAATAAGCTTGGCTCGACTCAGCTCGTTTACACTAAGGCTCGATAAGGCTCGACGAGCCTAACGAGCTTCACATGCGAGGCTCGAGCTCGGGCTCGATAAACAAACGAGCTTTATTTTTAGGCTCAAGCTCGGCTCGGGCTCGATGAGGCTCGGCTCGTTTCGAGCTTTTTCTCGAGCCGATCTTGAGTAGCTCGCAAGCCGCTCGGCTCGTTTGCACCCCTACCCCTGACTTAACAAAAAAGACGAAAATACCCTTGACTTAACGGAGAAAAATGGATGGAGTTAAAGCGCCGGACGAAAATGGCAAGATTTCAAACCTTTTGGATCCAAATGCGGAGAAACAAATCTTTGGACGAAAGTTGCAAAACTGGCCAAACCTCAGGGACGAAAATAGCTTTTTACTCCCATCTTCTTTTACTAAGTAGTTTTGTTCTTTCTTACAACATATTCCTAAAAATAACCAAAATACCCGTGTCATTCAAGTTGAAGGTAGTTTGTTTGACAATTTTTGTCAAAGTATGCGAAATATAAAGAGAGCACGATGAGTAGTCATGGTCCAAATGCTTGAGAGTTTTTGTTATAAATATACGAGTCTAAATGTATATACGTTTCATGCAGGCTTACAAACAATATATTAAGTTCAGCACAACAAATATGGCTTCAAAAGATGGGGGGTGCTAATAATCCAGCGAAAAAAATTAACTTTGAAATGCTCAAGGAAGATCAGCCCAAAGTTCCAGAATCTATGTTTCAAACTACTTCAGTTAAAGAACCACCACCGAAAATAGAAAAAGCTGATTCACAAGGGTATCATCCTGGTCAGAGGTCAGTAATAAATACTTCTCTAGAAGTTAGTTATGATATTAGGTAGAGATAGTAAATGGGCTTCTCGGCGGGGTCGGGTAATGATTGGGTTGATCAGAAACACTTTTTATTTGTAACTTCTAAACAATTTGAATTAAGAATTAACTAGCAATTAGACCCGCACACGTTGTGGTGTGGCCCGTGGATACATTGCAAACATCAAATGGATTAGTCCAGATGGTATACGATGCGTTAACTATATGAAATTTTCAAAGTTGAGGAGGTGTAAAAATGAAGTAATAGTGCAAGGAGTAAAAACACAAAGTTCATAAATTGAGTGGGTGGTGGCGGTAAAAATGGAGTAATAGTTCAAGGGGCAAAAATGCAAAGTTTTGAAGTAAAACTTGAGGGGGGTAATAGTGCAAGGGGTAAAAATGCAAAGTTTGAAACTCGAAGGGTTGCGGCGGTAAAAATGGAGTAATAGTGCAAGGGGTAAAAAACAAAGTGTAAAACTTAAGGGGGTGGTGGCAGAATTCAAACTTAAGGGTTAAAACGCAACGTTTAAAAGTTGAGGGGTCGCTATAAAGCATATGGGCAAAAATGTAATTCACCAAAGTCGTCATCATCATCATACTCGGTAAATCCTACCAATAGCAAAGCTAAGGTAGGGTCTGAAGAGGGTAATTAACCAAAGTATGGGCCAAAAATGTAAGTTACAAAGTAGGGGGTAAAAAAAAGAAAAAGTGTATGGGTAAAAACTATGAATTACAAAACTATAGGCTACAAATGGAAAATTTTAAAGTTTGGGGTGTGGATAGAAAGGCCACTGACTTAACTTTGTAAGTTAGATAGAATGTGCTAGATATGATCACCAAAGTTTATCTTATACCTTTGTCCCATTTAACCTGTTTCCTTTTATGTTTATTTTTATTTTACCATATTTATTTGTCAGAGATAAATATTTTGAGTCGAACGGTTCGTTATTAACTGAGTCAAAATATTTGCTATAACATTATTAAGGTTCAAAGGTCTCGTGTTTTTCTTATATTATTTTGATGACTTGCAGATTTAAACAATTAAAAGAACAAGAAGCTAGGAGGAAAAAGCAAAAAGAGGCAGAAAAAGCTAAAGAGGCTTCATTGACAAATGAAGTTGACCATGAACTTAAAGCCGATTCTATGAGTTCTGCTAATGGAAGTCCTTCATCTTCAGATTCCAGTCAAGTCGATAATAAAACTACGATTTCTAAAATGGAAAATGGTGAAGATTCGGTTTTGTATAATAGCAGAAGAGATCAACAGCATCTTGATGAAAATCTTGAAAAGGTAGCTTTTGAAACTTTTTAACGTCTTAAATTCCTGATTCTTGAGAGGTGGCAAAAATGAGCGGGTTGGGTAACGTTTTTTGTTCGGAAAGTTTATTTTTTTTATATATATAATCAATGTGCCAAATATAATTGCAGTAGTTGCATTGTTAAATAAGTTAAATAAATAATTAGGGCGCGCAATATGATTAAAAACTGGCATCATCGCAATAATATGTAAGTTATTTTTTTATAATATGATTTTGTGGTTTATGTCATAAAAATAGACTTTAATGACTTATTACCCGTTCGATCCATTTCTTTTTGAGCTAATCTTTTATATAACCCGTTAGAGACACATTGCCCGAATCAACTCACTAATAACGGGGCTGCTTCTACTTGGCAGGAAAAAAACCGCCACGTGTACCACAAAAAACAAAAGCGCAACTAAAGACGAAGAAGAAGAATGATCGTGAACAACCAAAAAGGAAAAAAAACAATGTGGGAGTACAAAAGAACTTGGTTTAGGTTCATGAGCACATGACGCACCGTCGGGTTCTTTTGATTATACAAAAGATAAGGTGTAGATACATTTAGAGGGGTTCCTATACAATGATGTGGAATATTTGTTTCCAGGATATATAGGCAGTGAAAACTTAGCATTCGGGTTTAAAATTTGTCCCGATGTTTGTTAGACTTTATTTATACCATTTTTCGTGTTCCTCTTATATCTTTAACTACTTTAATGACAAAAAGTTATGCTTCACCTAACCTCTGTTTATGTTCATTCATTTAATTTAATATCCCACCGAAAACACCCCTTGACATCGAGAAGGAACAGTGCAGAGGCCGCTCCTGCCCTCGGTTACTAGAAACGATAGATCGATCTAATGTTAGATTGATGAACCTGAATGTGTCTCCATCGGACGTTACTTGTCTACTGAAATCCGCGAAATTGGAAGTGATTTTGAAGACGGTGTTGATGTGTGATCGTATATTCGTCTGAACGTATGTTATATCTTCTATGTAATGGAGGTTAGGAACTCTGGTTATGGATCTTCTATGTAATGGAGGTTAGGAGCTCTGGTTATGGAGTTTCTCGTTCCGCTGGCCGCTGTGCATAATTTGCAGGCTTACAGCTAGAGGTGCACAAACCAGTTAATTTCAATAACCGGTTCAGTTAACCGGTTAATTTGACTTTTTTACTTTAACCGGTGATTACTTTATTTGGTTATTTTTTTAACTGGTCCAGTTGATTACTTTAACCAATGCGGTTAATTAACCGGTTATTTTCGGTTAATAACCGGATTTTTGCCTTTTCTTGAATTTTCTAGGTTTTTTTTCGGTAACCAGTTCCTATACTAAATATTTATAACCGGTTACTAACCGGCAGTTAAAATTAACCATTAACCAGTTTCGATTAATTAGGGTAGCCTTATGAGCCCATTGTTTGTGATTTTGAACAAACTATTAGCCCATTATGCCAAGCCCAAATATAATTTCCTTAAAAATTAAGAATGACACCAGTAGGATTACCTCGTGATACGGCGAGAGTTAGGTTTTGGTCGGTACTGGTTTGGATTGTTACGATCTTGATATGGTATTAATACTTGGTATAGTTTATCATACCAAATTTGAATGCAAGCCTCGTTTCCAATAAATATTATACCAAATTTTTAAAGTTAATGAACATTGCTATAGCTTGGCATATGGAAAAAAAATACTATATTTTGAATAGTGTTATCAACACTTTTATACTCAAAGATGAAAAATTAAACCCAACTACAAGTTCTATGTTGTTTAAGCATTAACAAACACAAGCTATTAAAACTTCATGTCACGTTAAAATTAAACGAGTTAAATGTGTATATTATTTAAAGTATAAAGGGGTAAAATTGACGCTTAAAAAGTTATAAAGTTGCTATTAGAGTGGAAGTCCCATGTCCGTTGCATCGGGAATTCAAACGGTATCAGTTCGGTTATTATGGTATTGGTATGGTATTGACACTTGGTATAACATCCGTAAGAGAAAACTTGAAAAATAAAATTATGATATGCCTAAAATAATGTCATCACGTGTTTTACATTGATTGAAACCAATATTCAAACCAATTCAAATGGTTGTCTTTGCTCAGGAGGAGGTATGTAGACAAACAAAACAAACATGAACAAGACTTTGTTCATGATCATTCATTTTACTTTAAACAAATATATAAAAAAACGACAAACATATTCTAAGGATAATTTATTTGTACACGTTTAAACCATTTATACTAAACAAATAAAAATTATATCTTAGTTCTTTATTTCCATACTATAAATTAGTAACAATTTGTTGGTTAATGGTGATGTACCCATGCATTGGGAGTTTGCAAAAAAAAAAAAGATTTTGTTATTAAGATCAAATTGTTATCCATTAACTATAGCTAAGAAGCTACTTATATTTAATCACTAGTTTTTTTACATGCCGTACGTTGCGGGGGTCGAAACTTAAAGTAACTCAAATTTGTACTGACAAATATCTGACTAGACTTATTTTCGAACAAAAGTATGTCAAAATGTAGACCTATTGAAAACATAAATAAAAATAAGCACGAAAACGTATCATATTTGACTTGACTTATTGCCGAGAAAAATTTACGTCAAAACGTAAACAAAAATAGATTTACACCGAACATACATAAAAAAACGCAAGAAAATATTATTTTTAAAGTCAAAGAATGGTACTGTGCATTGTCGCGGCGTTAAAACGTAAAGTAACTCGAACTATATACCGTCTAGTGAAAACATATTATATTTGACCGACTCGGTTACGTCAAAAAGTAAACTACTTGGATCTATACCGAAACGTACTTGAAAAAGCACGTAAGGAAATAGTGTTTCTTATGTCAAAGAATAGTACCGAGCGTGACGGCGTTGAAACGTAAGGTAACTCGAATTTTTACCGCCTAGTGAAAACGTATTACATATGACAAAACATAAATCAAACGAAAATATACATAAAAATATGCACGAAAACGTATTATATTTGACAGGCATACATAAAAATTACCACGTATTCGAGAGGATAAAAATGGCATTTTACGATAAAACATAAATCAACCAAAATATACATAAAAATAGGCATGAAAACTATTATATTTGACACGCATACATAAAAATTACCACATAAAATTCAAATTCAGGGGATAAAAATGATATTTTAAATTTATAAAGCTAGAGGTATAAACAACAATGATGAATGTTAAAGATAAAAATGAAAAAAAACCAAAAAGATAAAATACAACAAAAATATAAAAGAAAAAAATTAATTGACTTTCGCTACAGTAACAAGACCTTTCAGAAATGTTATATCTAGAATTAATGCAACTTTTTAATATAACCAACCAAATAACTTCTAAATCTATGAGCTTTTCTTAATTTTGCAGCTTAGACTTTATTAATTTGAAGTCCTGTTGTAATATCACAAAGATAGGATACAAAGGGTGGCTGGCAGTGCACAACAGCAGCCATAAAGTCACATGATCATTAAGTCAGAACTTCAAAAAATCTAAAAGTGTCATGTAACTTTTTTTTAACAGAAATTTGGATCACTGACAGACCACTAGAGTATTATCGTGTCACTAGCGGAACCATTCTATCATATCCATCTCCACTAGACAATAATGCTTATACACCAATTCAGGAGGAAACACAATAAATCTGAAAAAAAAACCTTTTTGAGAATTGAACCCAGGACCTAATGGTGAATTACGAATAATTTTTTTTGAGTAAACCTCAATTTTCGTCCATGTGGTTTGCTGATTTTAACACTTTCAGTCCTATAGTTTAGAAATTGCATTTATGATCCATTAGTTTGTTGATTTTAACAGTTTTCGTCCACACTAGTGTTAAATTTTAACAGTTTCAATCCACACCAGTGGTAGTGGTGTGGACTAAAATTGTATAAAATCTGCAAACTAATGGACTGAAACTGTTAAAATCAGCAAACTAATGGATGATAAATACAATTCTTTAAACTATTGGACTGAAAGTGTTAAAATCAACAAACCACAGGGACGAAAATTGAGGTTTACTTTTGAAAGGCAAATATAATTCATGTTTAAATATAGTTCCCCAGCCACAGTCCTATAAATAGCCACTCTAGATTCACAAAAAAAATCATGCAAACAAAATGTCTTTCACATTACAACTTTTTTTCTTCTTGTCACTTCCCTTCATTCTTGCTTTACTTATTCTAAAATCATATTTTTCGTCGTCAAAATCCGTCAAAAACCTACCACCATCTCCACCAAAGTTACCACTAATCGGAAACCTTACCAACTAGGTTCGAGCCCACATCGTGCCCTTCAGGCCATGGCTCGGACCTATGGCCCACTCATGTTGATTCAACTTGGTACGGTACCAGTACTCGTAGCATCCTCAGTTGATGCAGCAAAAGAAATAATGAAAACACATGATATAATATTTTCAAACAGGCCTCATTTAAACATTCCTGATAAAGTATTTTATGCATGCAAAGACATTGCATTTTCAAAATATGGAGAGTATTGGAGGCAGGTGAAGAGCATTGCAGTTCTCCATCTTTTAAGCAACAAAAGGGTTCAGTCATATCAACACGTTAGATACGATGAAATGACTTTGATGATGGGAAAGATTCGTTCGGCTAATGGGTCGCCTGTTAATTTAAGCGAGTTGCTTATTTCGCTAACGAATAATGTGGTTTGCAGGGTGGCTTTAGGAAGGAGTTATGAAGGGAGGAAGTTTAAGAATTTGTTAGAAAGGCTTATGGAGTCGTTAGGAGGGTTTAGCGCGGGAGTTATATTCCTTCGCTAAGGTGGGTGGATTGGTTAAGTGGATTAGAGCGAAGAGCCGATCAAGTTGCTAAAGAATTTGATGAGTTTCTTGAGGATGTTCTTGATGAACATTTTTAACAAGAATATGGACAGTGGTGAAGCCCGGGATCTTGTTGATATCTTGTTGGAATTTTAAGAGATAACGATAAAGGTTTTCGACTTGAACGAGATATGATCAAGGCTTTAATTGTGGTAACATTTCTTTCTTTCTTTTGGTTTCTGAATTATGCACACATACATGCACATATGTGATATTTGTATGGTTTATAACTAAGGTTGCTATGAGTTCATGACCATATAAAAGTATACAGCATCATACATACACATATGTGATATGTGTGTGATTTATAACTAATGTTGCTATGAGTTCATCCATATAAAAGTATAAAGCATCATTTGTAACAGAGCCGTTTCCGAAAATCACAAAAAATGGCCGTGTGCGAGATAAAAAATTTGGGTCCTATTCATTAATCCATTATGTTTGTTTATTGATTTGGACCAAGTCATTAATTCATTACACGCCAAACAGTTGGGCTTCTAAACAGGGGTGTAGCTACATAGAAGGGTACTGAACCCGTACCAAAAAAAAATAGTGTTATATATAGGTATATTTTGACATTGCACCTGTAAAAAATTTTTGTCATCGAACCTGTAGAATCCTTTAAATCGAATCCTTGGAAATTTCCGAACCCGTAGGAAAAATTTTCTGGCTACGCCCCTGCTTCTAAACAGTTGAGCTTTAACGTTTTTGGTTCATAAATACAGGCTCTTTAAGCTTTTTTGTTTAAAAACATACATAATTTTTTAAAATGTATGTATATAAAAATTATAAATTTTTTCGGGCCCTTTTTCGATTTGGGCCCAAAGACTTGCTCTGGGCCGGCCTTGCATTTGTGATATGTGTGTCATTTATAACTAAGGTTGCATATAAAAAATTATATATTTTTTTCGGGCCCTTTTTCGATTTGGGCCCAGAGCGGTCGCCCACCCGACACTTGCTCTGGGCTGGCCCTGCATTTGTGATATGTGTGTGATTTATAACTAAGGTTGCATCATTTGTAAGGAACCAGTAAATGGAAGAGTTTTTTGACCAAATATTCTTATAACCTGTGCATGTCTGTTAAAATCTTTGAGTGTTTTGATTGCATGTTGGTGGTTATTGATAACATTATTACATGCAGGACATATTTAGTGCCGGAACGGATACTACATTTACAAGCCTAGAATGGGCAACCTGCGAGCTATTAAGACACCCGCGAGCAATGAAAGAATTGCAAAAAGAAGTACATGAAATAGGCGGAGGAAAACCAGTAATCGCCGAAGATGACTTAGACAAAATGCCCTACCTAAAAGCCGTCTTCAAAGAAGGCCTACGGTTGCACACGCCACTTCCATTGCTTGTTCCTCGTGAATCAACAGAAGATATCAAACTAAACGGATACGACATCCAGTCAGGTACTCAAGTGTTGATTAACGCATGGGCGATAGCAAGAGATCCTTCAGTTTGGGAAGAACCCGAGGAGTTTCGACCAGAGAGGTTCTTGAACAGTCCCATTGATTACAAAGGGTTTGGTTTTGAGTTGATACCATTTGGTGCTGGACGACGTGGGTGTCCTGGTATTCAATTTGCAATGGTTGTTAACGAGCTTGTTTTGGCTAATTTGGTGTATAAGTTTGATTTGACGTTGGTCGGTGAAGATGGTATGGACATGACTGAGACCAATGGTATAACGGTTCATAAGAAGCGTCCTATCGTAGTTTCGGCTACTCCTTGTTCTTAAGGGAAAGTTGGTGTTTAGTTTTATCCGCTAAATTTAAATAAAAGATTTGTTCAAATGTCGTGAAATTTAGTCTTTCACGTAGAACTGTTAGTGTTTTAAGTCTTAATGAGTTCCTACTTGCTACAATTGTTACTGTATTTGCAAGTTGCAAAACGTTAATTTGTTAATGGTAGGAGAGTATTCTGAATTGTTAGTGTTAAATTGCTCTGAAACCGTCAAATATGGAATTTCAAACTTCACACGAATAGGCGCTTTTCTCTCTGGGGCTGTTTCTTCAGCTGTTATACTACTGGGAAGTTTGAACTCTTCTCTCAACATGTATTCCTAAAACATCCAACATGCACAAGAATTTTGACTTTGACTTGGTCAACACATGAAATAGCCAATTATAGATGAACATGATATTACAAGGTTTACCTTGCCACCTGGAAATTATTTTATTTTCCAGCTCAGCCCATCGCTTTCTGGTGTATACGCAGCTGATCCCATGGAAGTCCGAACATTTGGGTTCGTTGCATCAGCAAGCACAGGCACTTCAATGATCAATCTCAACGTTTGTGGCGGTCTGCCAGGTCACACAGTCAAACCATACTCATGAGCAAAGTTAATTTCCTACAAGGGGTGTAAACAAGCTGAGCTATTCATGTGTTACTTGAGATCGGCCCGCTAAAAGCTCGAATCGAGCCGAGCTTAAAATGTGTTTTGAGCCTGAGCCTCGTATTCCAAGCTCGGCTAGGCTTGCGAGCCTATTGTGTTTATATAATATAATAATTTTTATTTAATATAGTATATATTTATTACTTAATAAAGATAAGAATAAAATGCCATTTCCGTTCATCAGGTTTGGCCAGTTTTGCGACTTTCATCCAAAAGTTTTTTTCGCGTCTGGATCCAAAAGGTTTGAAATCTTGTCATTTTCATCCGGCTTGTTAACTTCATCCATTATTCTCCATTAAGTCAGGGGTATTTTCATCCTTTTTTTAACTTAAAGGGCAATTCGGTCTTTTTCAGGAGTATTCGGTCTTTTTACATAAAGTGAAAAAGACCAAATTGCCCTTTAAGTTAACAAAAAAGACAGAAATACCCCTGATATAACGGAGAAAATGGATGGAGTTACGAGCCGGATAAGTGGCAAGATTTCAAATCTTTTGGATCCAGATGCGGAAAAACAAACCTTTGGACGAAAGTCGCAAAACTGGCCAAACCTAAGGAACGAAATGGCATTTTACTCATAACGAATTGCTAAATGTTCAAAAAACTGGTAGATAACTATTTGTTTTGATAATGGAACTGCAGTTACCTGAGTACTAAGTCGGTATGTCATGAGATCAAACGCTCCATCAAGAGGTACAAATGATATTGTCCGATCATTTTCAAAACGAGCCAAGTGCACACACCTGAACTGCATTGGTACATTGGCTGAAAACTAGCAGCATACAGTTATAATAGATATAAATGTAACCAAAAGAAAATTATGTGCAGAAAAATGGTTAAAGAAGACTAGAGGTGGGTTGCAGGTTGTGTAACAGATTCAAATTGGATTCGGGTCAAACAAGTAGAGTGGAAGTCCCATGTGCGTTGCAGTGGGAATTCAAACGGTATTGGTTTGGTTCGGTTTATTATGGTATTGGTATGATACTGACATTCAGTATAGCAACTGAAAAAAGAAAACTTGAAAGTTAAAAGTCATCATATTGCCTAAAATGATATCGCCATATGTTTTACATTGATTGAAATCCATAAGCTCGATAGCTCGGTACAATCACATAGGAGCTAAGTAGTTAATGTGGTAATATATCTGATATCGGTCGAGGACCGATATTTGAGATATCGGTTATCGCAGTGGGATATCGGTAATTTTAATATCATGCTAAATTCATATATATAGCAATTTAACACTAACAATTCAGTATACTCTCCTATCATTAACAAATTAAACTTTTGCAACTTAAAAAAAAAACACTAACAATTGTAGTGAGCAAGAACTTACTAAGACTTAAAACACTAACATTTAATAGTAACAACTAACAACTAAGACTTAAAACACTAATAGCAGCAATAAGAAGAAAGACATATGGTAGAACTCAAAAGAAAGATACTAATATCGGGAAAATCGGTGAGATATTGGTCAATATTCGGTCCAATATCGGTCAATATTGCTGATATTATTGGTACCAATGTTTTGACGGATATTGTATATCGATATCTTGACAAGGGAACTACATAGCATAGGAGATATCTCCATAGTAGCATGGATTTGGAGTATGAGATTTTTTACATGTATGCAAATGTGTTTATTTGAATACATGAAAACTATTCTTTTAGATTTTAATTATTAAATTCAACCATAATCATGATGCAACCTTAGCCACAACCAATATTTAAACCTATTAATGGTAGCCTTTGCTCAAGGGATGTAGACAAACATGAACAATTCATTTAAATAAAGAAAACACAAATATATTTTAAAGATAATTTATCTGTACATGTTTAAATCATTTATACTAAACAAATAAAAATTATATCTTAGTTTTTTATTTTATGTCAAAAGGTAATATCACTATCCATTTGTTTATTAAATAAACCAACTTTTCCCCACCAATAACAATTCATAAACTTTGGATTCTTTCTCAAAATCAACTACCAGTATATTTGTTAAGTGTCACTAGCATTTTGTGCACTGGGAGCCTCATGACCCTTCAAAACAGAGGTTATAAGTTCGAGTTTTATTGAAGTGAATTGCTCTGAATTGAGTCGGTGGTATTACCATAGTACGTCTTATGAGTGTGAGTTTCTTTTAGAATAGTGACAGACCGAGTAACCAACATTGTTTGTGTTCACAAGTGTGGATAACTTTTTGTTATTGGATTTATCCGAATGTTCCAACTTTTGTTGGTAGTTAAAAGAATTAATTAATTATGTATTATTTACCAAATTCTACTTCACTCACCAAATCACTATTCCTTTTATTTTCTTTTTTAGTTATTTGCTTTTCAGCCTACGCTTATAATGTTCAATTTTTTTTAATCTTTATAATTTTCAATCTTTACAAGCTTGTCACAAAGAAGTTTCCATGTTTAACCCTTATAACTTTTCACTTTCAAAAAGTTCTCACCAATACAAAAAAAATTATGATTAAACGGCTTCGTCGCAACGTGTGGGGTCCTAAGTCAACTTAGTTATTATTTTTTATATGTTATGTTTCAGTCTAATTTTTGTGAGTTAACACCCCCCAACCCCCCAACATGGATGCATGGTTCAACCTCTTTTACTATTCATTTTTTTTGCTTTTGACCCTTATAATTTTATCACAAAATATTTTTCATTTTTTATCCAACACTTTTCCACTTTCAACTCTGATCTCTACTTTTCCTCTTTTACAAAGTTTTCGTTTTACGTTTCGTTCTAAATTTTGCGAGTTAACACATTGCAACATGTGTGTGTGGTTCAACGTTTTACGTATATATTTGTCAGTTTAACTAGGCCATCACACATGCAGGTCCGCGGTTCCTAAGCCGACTCAGTTATTCTTTTCTATTTTTAACGTTTCAGTCTAATTTTTGTTCGTTAAAACGTGCAACAGTGTGCATGGTTTTTATATTTACTTTTCATTCGACCTAACAGTCTCTCTGCAAAGCGCGGGTTCGTAATACTAATTATATTCGACCTAACAGTCTCTCTGCAAAGCACGGTTCGTAATACTAATTATATATATTATATATATTTGTTATATATATATAATATATATATATATATAATATATATATATATATATATATATATATATATATATATATATATATATATATATATATATACTAGTTGATGCCCCACCCACGTTGTGGGGCGATAGCCGAATAATGAGCGAGTGTTAGGCATCTCCTTGACATGGAAAACAATTAAATCGAGTCAACCAATAAAAACATAACACTTTTATAGTTTTGCTAAAAAAACTAAAACAGTGGCAATACTGTTATTTTTAACTAATGGAAAGTTATATTTTTTCACCGGTGTAAAATCGTAATTTGCCAAATGCTAAAGTGATGACAGTACTGAAAATTGAAACCAGGGGCAAAATTGTAAATCTGCGCAAAGGCGAATTCGTACTTTTGAACTTAGGCAACACAGTAATATAAATTTAAACTAAAGGCACAATCGTAATTTTTGGCCGGAGGCAAAACCATAATTTTATTTGAATCGGGGGCATAATCGTAATTTTGAGATGGAGCCGAAAGCGTAATTTTATTTTGAACATGGGCAAAAACGTAATTTTTTAACTAAGGGCGAAATCATAATTTTTTAAACGGGGAAAAATCTATTTTTGAAGAGAGGGCAAAATCGTAATTTTAAGTTGGGAGGAATCATATTTTTTTCATTTGAGCGGGGGCGAAAGCGTAATTTTGAGCTGATGGCGAAATCGTAATTTTGAGTCGTTGGCAAGATCGTAATTTTGGCTGGGGCTAAAAGCGTAATTTTATTTTGAGCAGGGGACAAAAATGTAATTTTAAAATGGAGGCAAAAACGTAATTTGAAAGCGTAAACAAATAATAAACAGTTGGTCCAATAGAGAAGTGTCAGACCAGCAGCCTAACACTATTTTGTTTGCCGTTCATATAGCCCAATAAAAGGGCAGGACTATTCCCGCCCGGCCTTTGTTGTTTGTAGGTATTGGAATGGAATGGAATGTAATGGAATATATATATTTCACTATCTCAGCAACAGCCACTGTTCCATATACACAGTATCCAATCATCTTCTTCACTATAACATTGACATATCCGTCTCATTTTCAACTAATTTCCCGTTGAAAACCTCCATTTTCATGCAATTTCCCCCAAATTTCAACCAAAACCGCCATGAAATCTCTCTTCAACAACTCATCTCTCTTAATCCACCACACAAATCGTATCAAAACCTCACCAATCGATACATACAACCGTCAGTTTCATCAATTTTCATCAACAGATGCACAATCGATCAGTTTCCGCATATCTAGACGATCAAACTGCCGATTAACGGTCAAATCGGTGCTAGATTCAGCTTCAATCGATCAGTATTACGGACTTACGGAATCCGATGCACGTAATCCTACTTTGTCGACTTCGTTTAGGGTTCCGATGCACCGGAAACCTAATCAGACGGTGTTAGAAGCTCAGGCTAGGGTTTGTACTGGACCGACTCAGACTAAACCGCTCACTGAAGAACAAGCGTTTAAAGTTTTGGATACTATATTAAGATCTGGTATAACTTTTTTGGACGTTTTATGTGTGTACTGTGTATTGTAGTTGCTGCTGTTAGTTAGTTTAGTTGAGCTCAGGTGTAGCATATAGTTAGTTGATAGCTCGTTTTCGATTCGGACACGAATGAATTTTGGTATTGGAGTGGTCTAGCTTTTAACTTTGGATTGATCATAGTTGTTTAGGTCTTATGATGCATCTGATGATAAGATAATTTGATGCAGTTAGTCAGTTACGTGTAGCAATCAAATGGCTAGATAATCAAATGATGCATGTGTTGATAAGATAAACTCAGGTGTTGCAAATAGTTCCGGTTGATAGCTCGTTTTCGATTCGGACACAAATGATTTTTTGTATTGGAGTGGTCTAGCTATTGACTTTAGATTGATCATGGTTGTTTAGGTCTAATGATGCATGTGATGATAAGATAATTTGATGCAGTTAGTCAGTTACGTGTAGCAATCAAATGGCTAGATACTCAAAGATTAACCAAACACTTCAAGAAACCTCAAAGGTTCTTGATAGAACTCAAAAGTTCACAATTATTAGTAATCAAATCAAACTAGAAACTGATCATAAACATTCACCAACATTGGCGTAGCTTAGTAGGGGGCCGGGGGGGCGCCCGACCCCCCGAACTTTTCGCTTAGTAGTGTCACGTATGTAGTTTTCGTATAGAATTTTTTAGGTGTATACGTTTTCGACCCCCCGGTTTTATAATTTTAAGGTATAATTTTAGGTCCGGTGACTTCCGACCCCCCGGTCGGAAATCTCAAGCTTCGCCACTGTTCACCAAGACTATTATATATACTAGACCTTACGACTTTAGACATGGGTTAGGAGTAACACTTCTGCATTATAAACCTGTTGGAACTTGGAACTTGGAATGGTCACTACTTTGTGTTGGCTCTTGAATAATGCATTTAGTGTGTTTAATTAGTTGTAAAATGGGTTGGTGAATTAACATATAACACCTAAGTTGACCCGAGTCAGTAAGCAAGCGAGATGCAAAAGTTGCTTTTGTGACATTTAGCTGCTAGTTCTAATGACTATGAAAGTTAGTGGTGCTGTGGTGATACTTTGCAGACTTTAGTTGTATATAAGTCATGTTGCTCCCCTTTATAAAGCTTATCCTTCATAACTGATTTAAAGTTTTCCTGCTGATTAGTCCGAAAAGATGCATGCTATTTGTGTTAAACTAATCGTTTTTAACATTGTTTTGTTTTCCCTAGTTATACGAGCGACTGACTTTCTGAATCATTATACTTGACTTTTCATTGTGAAGCAACAATTACTTTGCTATAATGCCAAAAAAACACTGGGGTTTACAAATATGAAATATTTTTGATAAATGTGTTTAATGTCAGTCAAGGGAGAACTGAAAGATGAAGAAGAGGTATCAAAGGCACAACTGGGAGCATTTTTCGCAGCTATGACAATTCGTTGCAAATGCGTTTCCAGAACCAACCCAATGGAGTGAAGGTGAAAGGCGTGCAATAGATGCATACTGGCCACATTTAGTCCGGGCCCTACCTTCAGATATAATTTTTTTAGCCGATCCGAAAGGTTCTATAATGAGACTCGGGAATTCAATCGGCCCACAATACGTCGGTAACGGGAGTTATGAAATGAGACTCGTGAGTGCCTTGAGGGAAATTTTAGCCGGTGGTCATCTTGGTTATGAAGAAGTTCAAGGTGTTTTGAAAGATGTCCTTCCGTTGAAAAAACATGGTACAGGTGGTACTGTAAGCGAGTCACTGTTGTCGGCGTTTTTAATTGGTCAGCGAATGAACAGGGAGACAGACC
The DNA here is from genome assembly GCA_947069175.1 of Scalesia atractyloides. Classification (NCBI taxonomy): domain Eukaryota; kingdom Viridiplantae; phylum Streptophyta; class Magnoliopsida; order Asterales; family Asteraceae; genus Scalesia; species Scalesia atractyloides. Next base: position 1,741,430 of record CAMTDV010000025.1, on the reverse strand, counting down.
GTGAACTAAAAGCATACTGCCTTGCGTTTGATGATGAGCTTGGTACTAGTTAATAAAGTGGGTAACTGAAGGAATAGTAGAAGTAGAGGTGGCAAAATAGGCAGGTTGGGTGTGTCGGGCAATGGGTCAACGGGTTTTAGTCAAAAGTCAAAACTGATAATTTTTTGTGCTTATTGACCTGAATTGGATTGATCTTGTTTGAACACACTTGTTCTGTAAATAGCTAAATATAAATGCAGAAAAAGATCTTTTCAGTAATAATTTGTTTTACCGAATGGATGATATGGGTGACCTGATGAATTAAGAATAGGCGGTTTGGACATGTGGGCAATTGGTCGAATACGAAAACACAATTTATATTATTTCAGTGATGATCTAATTTTTAATAAAACTAGTTAGTTGTTTGATGCATAAAAAATACACTTTGGGCGATGTTCAATGTGATTCCTTCTAAGCTAATAATTTTCAACCACCTGTTGCTAGAGATAAAACATAGCCTGAATCGGCCATTCATAATTTAATGGGTCGAAATTGCCAACTCTAATTAGAAGTGTAAATTTTTTATCCTTGATGTAATTTTTTTTTTGTATAATTAGGTCCTTTGCCGGTTGCTGATGTTAGATCATTGACTCATTATGGTGAACCTTATGATGGAAACACGCGTTTCTTCAGGAGCACACTCTTTGTTGCTGCTGTTAGATCCTGTTACAATGAAGCGTGCCTTCTCCATGGTGTTGATTGGATGCCACCAAAGGTATTATCTGAATTACAAAAAAAAAAACAATGTTTATTTTACCGTTACTATAATTCTTTGCATCCGTTTAAAAAACATATTGATAAGAATAATATGGTGGCTTTCACAGGGTGGCATAACTGAGGAGCAAATGCTAAAATTCATGGGAGCAAATACCAACATAACACCATTACAGGCTAAAAAGCTTCTTGAGGTCATTGTTATTTCTTTCATTTTTTATTTCCGATGTCACTGTTTTCAAATTTTCATGATTTAATGCTCTTAAAGTTGTCTTTTCAGGATGAAGCAGTTGGTTTTGCTTATGTTAGTCAACGGGAAGCTCGCCCCTCTTTGTAAGTAGACAACATATCTGTTTTGTTTATTGTATGAAAATGACAAATCATTGAAGAACATAATTAATGTCATTGAGATAGAAAGTTTTTCAGCTAGAATTGACAAGGAATTGTTGAAATTGAAAATATTGCATAAACTAATATAAAATATTAAAATGTGCTAAGACGAACATTTAAAAAAAATTACAACACGTCAACAAATGTTCAGGAGACATACAAATAACAGTTATATAGTTTAATAAACAGTACAAGATAAACTACAAAACAATGTAATGAAAAGCAAAAGGGTATTGTAGTTTCTAGGAATCACATAATAATTATTTGAAAATTAAGGGATAATGAAGTATTAAAATTTTGCATATACCTGTAGGTACGGGCACTTTTTGCTGATGTAATCTATATGGTTTTTACAGATATTTACTGATTGAGATGCGGGAACATATAAAGAAACGTCCACCATTAGCAACAGCCGAAAAGGTTCAGCAATATGTGAGGTAAGCTTGCATTTACTTCTTTAATGCTTGAATGCTGTAAAATCATGTAGAAATACATAAATCGAACATTTAGTTTTGCGTGATGCTGTAAGATTTTGTAGAAAAAAAATTATGTTATAAATTGTAGGCTACAGGTAAAGAAGCAATTGTTGCAGGATTCTACCACGAAGGTTACGAAGAACCACTTCTGATGCTCATGAAACGAAGAGGTGTTCGTGCTGGTTTGGTGGTTAAGGTATGAACAGAACATTTGATAGTGTTATAAACATGTCGGTTTAGGTTATACTTTGCCTCAAAATGATAATTAAATATCTTTTTGGTCCTTTTTTGAATGATTAAATTCCTGGACTTTTAAAAATTAACAAAATAATTCTTTTTACTATGTGTATACGGACTTGAATTATATAAAAAAGAGGACCTTTCGTTTTTCTTTTAAGTGAAGGATTTAACCATGCAAAAAAATAATAATAATAATGACTTTTTTGGTGAAAAATTCCAGGGACTTTATCTTTATGTTTAATAAGGGATTTAATCATGCAAAAAATGAAAAAAAAAATAGCAATGTTCACAGGTTTTTTTTTTTCTGTGACAGTTTTCCTCTTTTTTAATGAAAAGATGATGATAAATTAAATGTAGGGCGAAGAAGGAGCACTTTCAATGACAATGAAATCCCGATCCGTGAATGCATCAAAAGGACTTCCTGTCAACTACTGTTCTGGTTTTCGCTCACTCAACACCCCACCAGCATATGACGTTGATGGTGCGTACAGTTAACTAGATCATTTTTTTTTGTAGTTTTTCTTTAATGGTTAGGTTTTATTAGCTTATGTTGATGTCTCACATATTCGAGAATCTGAAATACCGTATAACGAAGCTTATCACTACTTCAATATTTCTATTTTATGGTATTTACAGGAGTATCTCGTGAGAATTTCTCCTTTGTTGTGGATCCAAAAGATTATGGCTTTGAAGCCTCGGACACTCCAAGAACTGATAAATCGGTATGATTTTTGTCTTCTGTCTAGAGGTGAAACTTTTGAGCCGTTTACTTATGAATGGGTTAGCTTGGGTTATTTTTTTTATCTTAATGGTTCAAACAGCTAATATAGAAAAAAAAGGTGCTGTAAAGAAATTGCACGGGTTAAACGGGTCGAAATTATCCCAAAGCGTGATTTCAAAACATCAAAAACCCATCTATATTATTCTAAGAGGGTGTTTAGCATTGCTTTATGAACACTTACAAGCTATTTGGAGTATCTGCTTATTTCAGAGTAAAATGCCATTTTCGTCCCTGTGGTTTGTCTAGTTTTGCGACTTTCGTCTAAAGGTTTGTTTTTTCGCATCTGGATCCAAAAGTTTGAAATCTTGCCATTTTCACCTGGCTCTTAACTCCATTCATTTTTCTCTGTTAAGGCAGGGGTATTTTCGTCTTTTTTCGTTAACTTGAAAGGCAATTCGATCTTTTTCACTTTATGTACAAGCATTTAGCATAATGTACAAGTATTCAAAAAAGACGAAAATACCCCTACCTTAACGGAGAAAACGGATGGAGTTAACGAGCCGGATGAAAACGGCAAGATTTCAAACCTTTTAGATCTAGATGCGGAAAAACAAACCTTTTGACAAAAGTCGCAAAATTGGCCAAACCTCAGGGACGAAAATGACATTTTGATCTTTTATTTATTTTAATTATAAAAACTGATGGACATAAGTGTTTCGGGTCAACCCGACCTCACCACTGTCACTGACTCACATCTATACATTAGCCTGTTGATTAGCATCTTAAAATCATGCATAATGTTTTCTGGAATTTCAGGTTTCGAAGAACATAGAACTGGGGTTAGCAGCTCTACAGGGAGAAAAGGGGCCAGCATATGACCGGATCGTACTAAACGCTGGGATGACCGATCACTTACTTGATGTACAGGCGCAGAAGATGTATCAACCGCACTTGATCGAGCCCGCGAAGCCATTGACAGTGGGGAAGCCTTGAATCGACTCTTGAATTACATAAAGATTTCTCATAAAGTCAAGTGAACATGTAACATGCTCGTTCAATACTTTTCGTTTTGTCAATACACAACATACAATTGAGTTGTAGTTTGCCTAAAAGGATTTTGTTTTTGCAATACATGTTAAAAGGTAAGATACTTCGTGAATATATACAACTTTTTGGCTTTTTTATTCTAATGTCATCAGTCGCAAATTTCCTGCATTTTTCGAGAATAGCAACAAACCATAAGGTAACTGCCGAATAACGTGTTAGGGTTCGATTATTATCACTGTCAAAGAACCATTTGAACCAACCACTTGATGAGCTATGCAATCATAGCGATCCAAAATCAAATAGCGGTCACAACCCGCTATACCATATATAGGTTTAGCGGTGGTATAGCGATGCTACACCGGTAATTATATCATCCATACTTTGTGTATTTATATGTATATAAATATATATTGACAAATATTAATAATAATATCCATATTTATAGTAATATCATATTATCATGCAAAATATTAGTAGAACCAGCGAATGAAGACTTTTGGTCTCGATTTAGGTTTAATTTTGGGTTTGGCCTTTACTTGGGTTTATTTATAAACAAAAAGTTGATTAATGTGGGTTTTACCTTACTTTTGGGCTGAAATAAGAAAAACCGCTAAAAGCAGTGCTACGACCGCTATACGGGTTTCAAAATAGCGGGATTTAGCATCGCTAATAGCGGGACCGCTATTTGGACCGCTATGGGTTTGTATGTCCGCTAAGCGCTACAGCTGTGCTATAGCACGCTATTGATTGCATAGTTGATGAGCTTGATTTTTTATCTATGCTTGCGAATTTTTTTCATTTTTTTTTTGAAATTCGAGGGCAACTCGGTCTCAACTTGTATATTATTTATTAATTATTTAATATATTCGTTTGATAATTAGTTTTACATATATTGTTATTTCGAAGTTTATGTCTATGTAACGAATATATACTATTTAGTTATACTTTTCATAATTATATGTATAATAGATTTATTAAGTGTTATATCTTATTAAGCTTACAAGTCTATTAGATGAGATGAGCTTAAATTTTACCTTGGGCTTAAGCTCGCTTAATCTTGGTTCAAATTTAGTTTTTACTAAGGTTATCTCGAGTAGGTCGTTAACATCTTGGCTATTTACTACTCCGCATCTCACAAACGACAGGTTTGAGACAGCATGGAACAGGGATTCAGTAAATAGTAAATTGAATATTGAAATGAGTTTTCAGCCAAACCAATCCACGAAAAGAGAATTCGAAAGAAAAAGTTGCTTACGTTAAATATAGAACTTTTAATTTTACTAATTTTTATCTTCAATAGATGGTAGGAGGGAAACACGCGTGCGTCGATTTGACAGGCGTGTCTCCCCTCGTTGGGCTAAGGGACTACAGGTTTGTGGCGGGCCAGGCGATAACCAAGGCGGAGGCGGGCAAAGTAGCTAAGCACGAAAAAACTTGCATCGAGAATTAGCACGTGTTCGTCCTGTTCGCTTTCGATACCTTTGGCACTCTCGTCCCTGACGTGGTGCGGTTCCTCAAGCGGGTTCAGCAGGTGGTAAGTAGTAACACCGCGCATATTAAGGGGCAGAATTTTGTGCTTAGCAGGGTAGGGTTTGCTATTCAGAAGGGGGTAGCGGCGCAGCTTGTTGTCCGTCTCTCTACCGTTAGTGTGTAATTGTCTCTGTTTTATTGTGAGGAAAGTTGAGCTGATTTTTTGATGCAACTAGTCATTCATACAATACAGAAAAATGGCCTACATGAATGTCATCTGTATATCACAGAAGCATGATTTTATTAGACATAAAACAACAATAAATGATGTAAAACTCAGGCTGATTTGGAACCAAACCTCTCTACAAATGCAAGAACAAAAAATTTTTAAAAAGATTTTGTTTCTAAATTTGCAGAGTAGCTGCTATGGAACTAGCAAGACTGAGGACTTCAAATGGCGGTTTATTCTTCACTTCCTTCACTGTCAGAGGACACGAGTCCGTTATCCAAAAGAATGTCAACCCGTTATCGGGTTGTCCTGAAAAGTTTACGGGACAAGGAAAAGATTATTAAAACAAAACTTATATTAGTTAAATCTTTTAACTTAACCTGTTTGAATAGAAAACCTAACCAAATGAACCCATTTTGAATAGTCAGATTTGCTTAGACAACATAAAAGTTATCGGGTTGTCCTGAAAAGTTTACGGGCCAAGGAAAAGATTATTAAAAATAACTTATATTAGTTAAATCTTTTAACTTAACCCGTTTGAATAGAAAACGTAACCAAATCGACCCAATTTAATGTTAGATTTGCTTATAGACGATATATAAAATTAAAAACAAAATAATAATAACACGTACCTCCAGTATCATGTTTAAACCGCTCCCACGACCGCTTAGGAAAAACACCATGGGTTACATATGCACTCACTTTTTTTGCTCCATGTTTTGCCAACATTTTCTACAAAAAAAAAGAGTCAAGTATGATTGTAACCAATATGATAATTATTCAGTTAAATTATCCTATGAGAAAAGTGTCCGGATAGTACTTGTGGTTTACCCTGTTTTCACCTTTAGTCCCTACACTTTCAAAATTACAGCTATAGTTCCAAAGTTTGGCAATTTCGTTCTCGGATAGTCCCTGATGTGGATGGGGTTAGTTTCTCGTGTTAAGTGGGTGCGAATCGATTAAAATGCCCTCTACAAAACAAAATAATAAAAACAATAAAACATTTATAAATTCAATGGACCCCACCCAACCCTCACCCAATCAAACCCCACAATCTTTCTTGTGGCGACCCACCATCTCCATATTCAACCCACTACACCCACCTTTGCTTCTTCTTGTGAGTTCCCTGGCATGAGACTTATAATTACGCCAAATGAAAACTTGTGGTGGCTGCTCTGCCGCAAGTCCAACTACAAAATTTCCAGGTGTTGGATCATCTTCACTTTTCCATGATGACAGTAAATGTTTACCTTGTGTATTCCCCTTGGCTCCCAACCTCATGCCTGGTAATAGACTGTTACCAGGATAATCAAAACTCTCCCACATAATTGATCCTGAGGTGGTATCATTAATACAAAAATCCCCCATATCCGTAAGCTGTGCGATCGTTTTCAATGAACTGTCCCGTACGTTTGTTGACCAGACAGTATTATGAGCACCATCTAGGATTCTCAAGTTCCCATCGTTGCCAATAGTTAGGCTAGACCTGTTGTGTAAGTACCGGTGAAGTGGTGATGCGGTGGTGATGATGGCGGTTGTGGTGGCTGTGGCGGGGACTTGGTGATGGCGGTGGTGATGATGACGGCGGTGGTGTTGTGGCAGGGGCGATTATAGCAGTGGTGATGGTGGTGGTGGCGGAGTGCTGATGGCGGCGGTGGAGGTGTGGTTTTTTAATGGAAAGAGAAGGTAGAGAGAGTGACTTGCCTGTGTGAATATTTGTATGTATGTGTGTGAGATATATATTTCTTTAATACTTAATTAATTTATCTTGTTTTATGAAGGACATTTTAGTCATTTTATCCCCACTTAACACTAAAAACTAATCCCCATTTGCTTCAGGGCTATCCGAGAATGAATTTATCAAACTTGAGGACTATAACTGTAATTTTGAAAGTGTAGGGACTAAAGGTGAAAGCGGGTAAACCACAGGGACTATCCGAGCACTTTTCTCTTATCCTATTTACAAAATTTCGAAAACAATATGTTTCAATCACATAGATTTTAAGAGTATGTAAAGTACACAGATGGTCCCCTGCGGTTAATCAAAATTTTGGATTTAGTCCATAGCTTTCCAAAAGTACATGGATGGTCCCTATCTTTGCACTTTATAACGCATTTAGTTCCCAACTTTTAGTTATTAAATGCGTTACAAAGTGCAAACCATAGGGACCATCCATATACTTCTGGCAAAACTTGGGGACTAAATGCATTACAAAGTACAAACCACAAGGACCGTTCGTCTACTTTTGAAAAGCTAGGGACTAAATCAGAAATTTTGATTAACCACAAGGACCATCCGTATACTTTACTCTTAAGAGTATATTTCAATCATTTCTTGTGTAAAGGAACGACTATGGATATCCTTGAATCATTTCGAGTTTCGACGACTCTAAACTAACAAATAATTATTATTTTTGAAATATTAGTTTCGTGTCTTTTTTTTTCCTCACCTGACATTCAATCAGAGTTCCACCTGACTGAACAAGATCATCAACTATCACAACGTGACGGCCTTTAGGGTCTCCCTCTTTAATGTGCACAATGCGTTGGTCACCTTCCCTAACTTTCGTACAAATAATCTGCACATACAAACAACCAGTGAGCAATGATGAACGAAACATTAGCAAATGACTAGGGGTGAAAAAAACGGACTGTTGGGTAACGGGTCAAAATACGTTCCATACATTTGTACCGATCATGTTTATTAGACAATCATGTTTACTCAGTACTAAACCATAAAAAAGTTAAAATGGTAATTTTCTATCATTCAGGCTGTCCATTCAGAGCCTTCGGTTTGTTATGTGTTATCAGAATCTGACACGACCCGCCAACCCGACCCGATCCCGGCAGTATAAAACAGGTTTGGGTTGACTAACACGACGCGTTTAATAAAATGGGTCGGGTTCGGGTTGACCCGTTTAATTATTTAGAAAAAAATACTTTTATATGTTTTATTCTCCGTTTCTATTTTACATTGTTAGTTTTGACACATTATGTTATTTACTTGTCACACTCATACTCAGCATTAAACATGTTACCGATAACCCGCTTAAAACCCAACAACTCGCTTGCAAATCATCAACTTGTATGACTCATTTAAAAATATGGGTTAAACGAGTTGGGTTCGGGTTGACCCCAATTTATATGTGTGCGGGTTAGGGTTGAAACATATGACCCGAATAATAATATGGGTCGGGTTCGGGTTGAACATTTCAACACATCAACCCGCCAACCCGACACGATTGATACTAATAAGACAGGCCCTAAGTAAGATAAAAAAACAGAAGAAAAAGAAAAACATATTATTCATATCACATACCACAGGAAAGTGTTGTAGCTGTTTGTGAAACCGTTTCCACGCACCGTCATCTGGAAAAGCAATGGATATCTAATATTTCCCATGGTGTTAAAGGGAAAAACGGAGTCTTAGTACGGTAATTTAATAAACATCAAGCTTTAACATAAAAACAGAAAATAGTATGCAGTTTACACTGTAGGATACTAACAATCAGACACATATATGATCGACAACATACAAGCATAAAATCAAATAGTAAAACAAACTGTAAACCAAGAGAAGTAATATTACATTGTCAGAGTCAGGAAGCTGTTGCAGCCTACTTTTAAGCAAAGGGATCCCACTTTCGAAACAAGGTAATACGTTATCCGTAAAGTAGAATCTTTCCTGCAGGAATCCAATAATGGCAAAAGGTTATAAACTAACAAAATCTTGTACCCAAGCAGTTGATGTAGGATACAAATGAAACAAAGGTCCTAGAATAACAAAGCAGATTTTTTTTAACGAAATGAAACACCAAGTGTAGAGTGGCATTTTCGACCAGTTTACTTATGAATGAGTCAATCCGAGTTTTGTTTATCTCTAATGGGTCAACGGGTAAATTTAACACAAACAGCTTAAAAGTAAAAAAGATTTAGGGTCTTTATATTTCGAATTTTTCCAAAGTGATTTTTTAACGTATAAAACCCCGTAGATCATTTAGTCGTAAACAACAGATTATTATATATTTGAAACCCTAAGTATCTATAGAAAGTTAATATTTTGGACAACAAGTGTTTCAGGACAATCTGACCCAATTCTTGTAAATATATTAGGGATAATATATGTGGAGGCCACCGATGAATTCAACTTATTTAATTAAAGCCACTCATGTATTGAAATTACGTTATAAGGCACCAAACTACCCAAGTATGTATTCACTAGTAAATTTTCCCCAACGCATTGCGGCGGGAATCCAGTCGGTATCAGTTCCGTTCGTTATGGTATCGATGCATTACTGACACTCAGCATAGCAACCGAAAGGAAAAACTCCAAAAATACAATGCTGACAATCGGTATAATTAACGAACGCATGTTATTTAAAGTAAACGGGTGTGATTAAAAGTTTAAAAAACATAAAAAAGGACAAAAACACAAAGTGGCTCATTTTAGCATAGATAGAACGGCTTATTTTAGCAAACGAGATGGTGCATTGAGCACCACCTCACTATTCACAAGCATGAACTATCTATATATATGATTATACCAAACCCAGCCAAAACATGCCTGATGACGAAAAACCCTTCAATAACAATGATTCGAGGTTTCGTTTTCCAATTTATAAGTGGCTTTAACGTAAAAAGTTTAATAATTGGGTAGCCTCCACATACGTTATCCCAAAAGATTAACCATTTGGACCTGAACCCGTTTTGACCCGTTGCCAACAATTCCTGACCCGCCCATTTTGCCACCTCTAGCTCTATGGATAATGGAACTATGGGACAATGGTAAATGGAACCAACCTGCAATGCATGGATATCATATATCACCACACTAGTGGGCCCACCCCTTGATATTGGAATGTTTGACAAGAACCGAGCAAGAGTGAAAGCTGTTGCGATATCGCCTTCGTCTTCCATGCGTTCCGAAGTCCCTGTTGGGAAGAACGGAAGGACTAAAGTGAACGATGAAATGAAGAGTTTCGGCAATGCATAACTGATTGATAGTTGCTCAAAGATAACTCCAGGAGAACTGAATGATGCAAGGAATGCTACATGTTCTCCTCTTATTCCATGTGCATTAGGTATTGACAAGTTTGGAAATCCATCCTCAAATTTCCTGAAATTCAAAAAAAAAAAAAATCTTCAATTCACTAAAATACATTATAAATTTATAATCGCAATAGTCACATAATCACTTTTAAATAGGGTGTAAACGAACCAAACCGAATAAGGCATTGTTCACGTTCGTACTCTAAGCTTTTATCAGACAAACGAACGGTTCACGAACACATAACTAAAAGAATTTTTGTGTTCGTGTTAGTTCGTTAAGAAAATTGTTTTGTTTGTTTTCATTTGTGCCCGTTGACTCCGTTCGTTAACCTCATAAACGAACGTAAACAAACACAAATATACTTATATTTTAAAAATAAAAATCTCAACATTCTTAATCTCGTGCATTAGACATAATCACCTAAAATAAGCATAAAAATAAAAGATTAAATTTTTTTATTAAAATAAGCATTAGACAAACGTAAACTAGCGCACAATAACGAACGAGCATGAATGTAAATGAACGAGCATAAACGAACACATCACTAAACATTTAAGAACATAATCAAATATGTTCACTCCACATGTATTCATTTTAATTACTCGAACAAAATTACTTGTTCGTGTTCGTTTGTTTATTAAACACGCGAACATAAACACATAAACGAACTTCCTACCGAATTCCACAAACAGTCTGCTGAATGTCATAGCCCTAATTTTAAATTAAACCTAAATTTCAACAAGCATTCAATCCAGAAAAATTACACTATAATCACATTAAATAACAGTATAATTCACCTCCAATTGATACTCCTGAGCTCAATAGCATCAGATTGAGCAGCAATCCGCTGCGCTAGGGCTTCCATTTCCGCCGCATAAAACAAACAAACCTTCTTCGAACCTTTCAATCCAGAACTCATCGGAGACGTTGCAGGAGCCGGAGGCTTGAGAATAATGTGAATTGGATCACTTCCGGCAACACAGTCAACCGTCCACTGCTGCTGTTGCTGTTGTTGTTGTTGGTGGTGGTGGTGGTAGGGCCCGTTGTTGTCAGATGTGTTGTGTTGACAATGAATTCTAGCCCTATTGTGGTTCATAGATCGGTTGTTGTGGATAGAGGAATGGAAGAATGTAGGTGTGAGTTTGTTCGGGTGTGGTGGCGACGGTGACGGTAGCGGTGGCGGTGGCGACGGAGTGGCTGACATCTCGCGGCGGTTATACGACGGTTTTCCGGGTTTTTCTGACGTTTTTCGTACTTTTAGTGGCGAGTTTTTCGGTTGTGATGATATAGTAACGATTTTCCTCGTTTTCTGGATAGACTTTTCTGTCACTTGTACCTTGTGCATGAAAATGTGTACCTTTTTTGTAACTTATGGATTAAAAAATGTGTAACGTTTTTAAAGGGGTTAATATTAACAACATGATATGTTCTCATTTATGTATTAAAAATGAACAACGTTTTAAAAGGATTAATAACATGATTCATTATGTTTTAAAAAGATTAAGAACATGATTCATTGACACATAGGTATTCGGTATTCTAACGTATTTTATGCATTAAAATGTATAACATTTTAAATTCTAACGCATTTTTATGCATTAAAAAGGTGTGACGTTTTAAAAAGGGATTGGTATTCTAACATATTTTATCATTTTATGCATTAAAAATGTGTAACGTTTTAAAAAGGGATTAATAACATGATCCGTTCACACATAGAGGGATATTCAGTATTCTAACGTTTTTTGTACATTAAAAAATGTGTAACGTTTTAACAGGGGATTAATAAATCACATGATTTGCTCACACATATGTAGGGGTGTGTGCTGTTTTGGTTTGGTTTGGTTCAGGCTAGTTATCAGCATTAATTGTAACCATAACCGAAGTCATCAGTTAACCAGTTTGGTTAATTTGTCAGTTTTTGGTTCGGGTAATTTGTCGGTTAGCCGATGGTACAAAAAATTACTGATAAATAACTTTTGGTTAATTTAGGTTCTGTGTCGTCGGTTTTCGGTTCGGTTATTGAACACCCCTTCTAACGTATTTTTTCGTGTCAGGTTGTTCGAGTTTTGAGTCGGGAAAGTTGACCTAATAACTGACTCAATTAAAGTTCAGGTTATACGAGTTCGATTAGTTCGGGTCAGATTGTTCGATTTTTAGGCTCAGATGTAAAATGAAAAACAATACTTTTTTTACAAAACATCATTTGACAATATGATATTAATGATGTGATATATATTCAAAACTCTCAAAACTTAGGGTTTCAAATACTAAAGACTCCAAACCAAAACAGATCTATAAAAACCAAAAACCAATAAATGTTCAGTTTTTTTAGGTTTCGTGTTTTTCGGGTCCGGTTCTTCGGAATTTTTGCTAGGAAAAAAGTGACATGATAGCCGACTCATATTAGGTTCACGTTGGTCAGGTTTGGGTTTTGTGGGTATTCTTTAATTCGGATTCGGGTTGGGTTTCAGATGATAATGAACAATCCTACTGAACATGTGATAGTGGAGAAAATGACTAAATGAATAGTGTGACATGATGAAATTATACAGGTTGTGTGAAGATTAAATTATGCAACGTGCATAATGTTTTAACTTAAGAAGAAATGACTAAAATAACCTTATAAACTTTCGGCTATTTTTCCTTTGTCATTTGGTTCGTATAACTCAAACGATTTGTATGAGATGCTAGGTTGATAGGTATGATGATCTATACTAATCGAGTACTAATAATAACCTTTTTAAAATAGTAAAATGTTATTATCTAGTGTAGAAAAGGAGACTATAATATCTTTAACAATATTATATTTATTTATAGGTAAAAAATCTAAACAAAATATCTGTATAATAATTTAAGTATTATTGTTGTATTTAACACGTTAAGACTTAAGCACGTGTAGGTTTTGGGCTACAAAAGAATAAATAGGGCTCATAAGCTTGGGCTCCTATCTCCATCCAATCCAGTGATGTTTAGTCCCATTAAGGCATTTGGGCCCATGGTGATGGTAGGTTATTTTATCAGACACATAATGTATTTGTTCTGTTTTTAGAGTGGAAGGGGTGTCTAAAGGTATTACTTTAGCCTTGTCCAATCTTGCACTACACCAAGTACTTTAGAACAACCAAAACACTGATGCTTGTCCACAAATACCCTAGAACCATGGACCGCACTCTTTTACTTCACCCATCAATCACACACACCCACACACCCTAATGAGATAGACCCCAACTCCTTAAACCACTCTCTCTCCAAACAATCACGAAAAAGCTTTGCCGGCAAATGGATAAACTCCACATGAGTATTGTGTGATAAGAGGTTAGCCTCCACATGAGTATTGTGTGATAAGAGGTTTCCAACAAGACTAAATGGACATTTTTAGGGTTGCTATTCGTCGGATTATGTTAGACGAAATAGAATGCTAGGCCATCAAGAAGACACACGCACAAAAAAATGGATGTAGTATAGATGTGATGGATGTGTGTGCGCACAGTGATGGACAAGATAAGAAGCGAAGTTTTCAGGAAGATATTTTGGGTGACATGTATCTCAAAGAAGACTATGGAATGGAAAATGAGATGGTCTGGGCATGTAAAAAGAAGACAAATGACAACGCTAGTAAGAACCATGGAAATTCTCAATGTGGATGGGAAGATAAGAAGAGGTATACCCAACCTAATTTGGAATGAGCAGATTAGGCATGATTTGCTAAACTATCACCTCTCTAAAGATATGATCGTGGGTCAACTTCTTAAAGACCTCATATTGGGCTATGGATTGCTTCGGGGCATGTGTAATTATATTTTAGATTTGTCTTGTGGCTTTAGTCTTTTATATCCTTTTGTTTAGCTTAGACTATGTGGAGTGGGAGTGTGGGGGTGGCATGGAACCCATCCACACGGGGCACACCACCCTCGGTAGTAGCGTTGTAGAGGTGGGAGCGTGGGTTTTCTCACGGGCGTGGGGGCAAATGGAGGTGGTGATGTGTGGTTGGTTGTGGCTTCAAGTGCAAATGGAGGTGGTTGTGTGTGGTTGGTTGTAAAAAACTCCCTTGTCCACACCCCCATGTAACACCTCGTAAAAACCCATCCTATAAAATTTCGACACGTGTCCTGCTGATCCTCATATGCCGTGTGCTAGACGAGAGGGACTAAAAATCGCCAACATGTTATTTTTATAACCTCTGAGTGGTGAATATTAAAGTCGATGGGTTAAACGTGTCAACATACTTAAACTAGGCATCTGAGTGACCTTTTAACGAACCCGGAGCTTAATGATGTTCGGTTATACTCCGAGAGTGCTAATTAGGGGCCATATTGAATAAAACATGCTTTTATGTCGAAATATGAGAGTTTGGAGAAGTTCAAGGGCCAAAATGGAAATTTTGTGAAATGACACCCCAGGCGCCACGCGCCAGATACCTGGTTATCCCCGCGCGACGCGCGGGAGGGTCAGTTCGCCGAAACAGCAGGCCAGCTGCTGACCTGCATGCTTGCCACCTCCAAACCCACTTCAGCTCCTGAATTTCGAAACCATGGCCTCAATTCTGGTTTGGACACCTCATAAACTTTTAATCATGCTAGCACCCTCTAAACACTTGGAATGATCTCCATGATCATCTTCCATTATAAATAGGTGTTGAATTCTTGAGTTCAAACTTGCACCTTTCTCATAAATTTCTCTACAAATCTCCTCTGGAGGTTCCTAAGCAATTGGGAGCTTCCCTTTAGTTTTCTCCAGTCCATAGGACCACTTGTAAGTGTTCCTTCCATGGCTAGTTCTTTTGTTTAGGCTTTTAAAACCAAAAGTCAAGCGTTTTCGATAAACGCTTTGACTTTCGGTCAAGACCATTATGGTCAAGCCAATGCTTGGTCCGAGCATGGTTATGTGATCGTAATTAGGTAGGTGTTATTCCCTCAAAAGGGCACCTACTAATTACCACGTTTGCTTGGTCAATTGGCGAGTCAACATATTAATCTTTTAAAAAGTCAACGGGTCATATTTTGAAATATTCCTAATATGAGTTTATACATATTCTAAAATATGTTTTAACACTTAAACAACTTGTTAATAATTATTAGATCATGTGTAAACATGTTCGGCTCGTCAATTGATCGGTTCGCAACCGAAAGTCGCGAAGTTTGACTTCTGCGTTGACTTTCGATTATGAACCGAATTAGATTAGTATGCTTCTGATTTAAGGTCCCATTATGATCATAGTATTATGTATCATAACCCTCCGAGGTTATATTACATGATCATAATAGTAATCCGAGTTTTATGCGAGTTCCGTAAATATGTCATACTTTGACTATCTTGCCCTTTTATTTAAAAATGAGGTTTTAAACACCAATGAACTTGAAAATGAATCAGTTACTGATATGATATCATGTTTAACATGATTTGAGGTTACAAATCTGATCATAAACCGAGTTTTCGTCATATATCGTAAATAAGGCTTTAAAGCGACCGAAAGGCCCTTCCGGCGCATAGAACGATTTTAAATATAATTTCTCATACCAAACTTATTGCCTACTGATATAATATCATGATTAGGATATTTTGGGATATTATTTCAATTTACAAACTGAGTTTAAGCACAAGTTCTTGTTTTACGCTCTTAAATGACGATAACGCCATCGTGGCACATAAAATGGATTTAAACCATAATTACCAACCAAGACTTGTTACCCACTGATATTATAACTCATTTAAATATTTTTACAGTGGGTACATGTAATAAACTCAGAATCCCAAATATACTTTCGAAACTATGTGTGAAATTACCAAAATGCCCCTTCAGAGCATAGATTGGATTTAAA
Source organism: Scalesia atractyloides (assembly GCA_947069175.1). Lineage (NCBI taxonomy): Eukaryota > Viridiplantae > Streptophyta > Magnoliopsida > Asterales > Asteraceae > Scalesia > Scalesia atractyloides. The sequence continues at coordinate 1,725,235 of CAMTDV010000025.1, read as the reverse complement.
CTATAAAACACACATATATTCGATATCCTACTGATATTATATCATAAATAAAGTATTTTCACAAAATGTTTATGGTCATAACATCAATTATACGCAAGTTCCTTTTATACGTCGCTAAATGACCAAAACGCCCTTATAAGGCATAGTTTGATTTTAAAACCATAACGGGCATACAAGTTGATATCCTACTGATATTATAACTTGTTTAAAGTATATTGGCATACGGAACTCATTCATGACTCATCCGGTTACCCGGTATCGCTTATATGCGTACGGTGAGGCCTACGAGGCTAGTTTACGTAATTTAACCGAAACGGGTTTAACCTTCTCATTCTTATTTCAAAATCCAGAATGTTATATGTTTACCCATATTATACAAGTCATTGTACTTGTCGGGTTTAAACTACATTCTTTCCGGACATCGCTTAATCAAGCGTGTCGTACCGTTTTGATACTTTAAGCTAGCCGGTCTAAGTCTACGACTTAAATAGGATCCGCTAGCATTCTAATTGGTTATTTATACCATCATTCCAGACTAGAGACTTCCGGTAAATTGTACCTATGCTTACTTAATTGGATTACGGCTGTGCTTTGCTTATTTTCCTATTTATTAAAGATTTTGCAAGCCAGGTAAATACTCTTAACCTATTTTCCCCTATACGGGCTTGGGATACGGTAAATTATTACCGCACGAGTGTGGGATTCGAAGACCTATGTGTCGGGAAATTCAAATAACCTGTTTTAATTCGTATTGCTTGACTTAAACATTTGGGATTAATTCGACCGTGTCCTGGATATCCTTGACTCATTTAATTGTAAGTGACCACGACCTAAGCACGGGGTGTAGGCATACACCTGACAGATGCGATACGGTTCACATAAATAATTTTATAACTCAATAAGGGTGTTCCCAATAAGGGAATAAATTATAATCTTTGTAACCCAAAATGGGTTTTCCCAATAAGGGAATAAGTGGTGTGTCGGTTAATCATGAACCGACATCGATTCCGGTCCCGATATGTATTGTTGAGTTACGTAAATTGATAACATGAGATATAGTTTGTCCCAAGTTAAATATCAAACAAATGTACCAATGTGTACATAAATGGTTTTGAAAATGTTTTCAAAATGTGTCGGCTGATTGTATTTACCAGTGTAAACTGACGTATTTTCAAAACAATTAAGTTACAGGTACAAATACGTAAATAGGCTGGAAGCTGTTCAGTAGCAACATAAGAGGATCTTGCAAGTCCTTAAATGTGCCCAAAGTCTGTTGAACATCCTTTGTGTATATTTTCGATCCGCCTGTGGATCTTCGTTACAAACCATTGTTATTTTGAACTCTGAATAGTTCGGTTTGTAATGATATTTAAATCCAAGACTTCCGCTGTGCTATTATGTGTTGTTTGGTTATGATGATATCAACATACGTCACAATATTCCCCACCCGGGCCCACCGGGTTACATGTGGAAATCAGGGTGTGACAGGTTGGTATCAGAGCCAACGTTTGAGCGAATTAAACACTAGCCCTTTGTGTTTAATCTCAAATGACACAGTAGCATATTCCTTATATCTTCTGAGTCTAGACTTGACATAGGAATGCTCTCATCCCTGTTAAATAAATCTTGCTTCGATTTTATGTAATTCAGAAACAAGTCGCCAAGCAAAGAAGCCATTGATGAAAATTCTTCTCATCCGAAGCCACGGAATGCTATGCTTCGTACCGCGGCTAAGTTAAGCATGCGACCAATTTGGAGGAAGGACTTTATATAAACTTATTCTTAAACCCAAACCTATTGAAACCTTAAACTATACTTCAGAGTCCATACCGGAGGTCCCTGAGTCTCCAACTTCAAAGATAACACCAGTGGATACTTATGATCCATATTTCTTACATCCAAGTTTTTGGAATTCCAAACTTGCATTATGCTATCAAACTCCAATCCATGATGCATTTTATTATTTAACCATTGAATCCTTAGATTCTACTTTTACAACAAATCCCGATTCAGAGTTATTACACTTTCTATTAAAAACCTTTGTGTCAAATGCCATACGTGGCAAGCCAAGAAGAGAAACGACAAGGAATGAATTAAAGGAGATTCTGGAAAATCCTTCTTTCAATTGTATTTTTATTTTTCCTGAGTCCCTGTGTGGACATTTGTTATTGTAGTCCTTATATGGACCTACCCTTCGATTTAAGTCCCTGTGTGGACATTTGTTTCAAATAGTTCCTTCGTGAACATATGATTTCATCATAAGTCCCTGTGTGGACTTAAGTTGCTTTTAAGTCCCAACATGGACAAATTAGTATTAAAAGTCCTGTTTAAGGCGCTACTGTAATTTCCTAATGATTAACGGAAAGAATTTTGAAGTTATTATCATTATAATATATGTATTTCATTACATCCTTGTTCAAGCGGTCGTCCCAATTTTACTTCGAACTTTATCGATCTGCTATAAATTTCCAAAAGATCTTCTTGATGGTTTACCCCAGTCAAGTGACAAGTTCACATTAATTGGCAAATATAAAACGGTAGTTAAAAAGTAAAGTCTTCTACCATGATAGTTAAGGAAGATCATCCATTCTATCCAGAGGTGGTGAACTATGTTCAAGCCTCCAAGCCTTTATGGTCAATATGATCATGGCTACATTGATAAACCATTTTAAGACAATTTTTTCTTTATTAACATTCAAGTAATGTTAATACTCCTGACATTGTGACTTGAGGAACCACACTAGTCATCTAGGTGAAGGACTATGTCCAAACCTTATAGCCTATGTGATCAAATTTGATCCCGGCTTATATCATCAATACGATGATCATAATTTAAACATCCATTAGTGATGTAGTGCTTACGAGCCATGATCTAACATCCATTAGTGGTGTTTCCCCTACGGGCTATATAATCAATAAGACAATGACAGTTGTGACCATTATGGTTCCCTGTCTAAGGTGGTGGGCTATGCCCAAACCTCATAATCAATATGATCAATACGATCATGACTACTATCGTCAGTGTGATGATTATTACTTTAACATCCTTTCGAGATATCAATTAATTTGCCTACGGGCCATATGATATCGTCAATTTTGACAATGACGGTTGTGGTCTACGACCCCCTGTCCAAAGGTGATGAACTATGTTCAAGCCTTAAAGCCTCTTGATCAATAAGATCGCGGCTTATATATTTTTAAATGTCCTTTAATGACAAGGCCTTTCGTGCCAAACTTATATGTCCATTAGTGACAAGGCTGTTGCCATATCTATATATGTTTTATGATGAAGCCATTCGTGCCATATTTTAAGTCCTTTGTGGTAAGCTTACGAGCTACTTAAAATGTCATTATGACAAAGACAGATGTGACTTTATGATCCACTGTCCCATAAATCCATGGACTTTGTCCAAATTATATTTTGCCTATAATAGTCGATTAAGACGTAGGTCAGTTCCTATTAATAAAATCCTTAGTAGTGATAAACCCGAATAATTGTGACAATGAGCACAAGGGCGAAGGATATATATATCCAAGTTTATAAGCCTAAATGGTTGGATAATACCATGGCTAAACATATGAAGTATATATATTTCGATAGTATCGAAACATGAAAATGGCTCACTCCGATGGTGCAAGTAGCCACCACAATGATAGTGATCACAATAATGCAAACATAGTCATCAATGAAGACGACTTCCAGGCTCGCATACATGCAGCCGTAGGAAAGGCTATGGAAACAGCCTTTGAAAAGTTTAAAGAGTTGAGTGCTACTCGCTCTAAAACTGTATCTAAACAACTCTTGAAACCACCTTCCTCTGATAAGAAGGAGAGTTCTGTACACTCCTCTAATGTGAGGAACGAAGTTAAGAAGCAGGAAATTCTTGATAAGGACCATTCTTCCAAGGATGGTTGTTCATATAAGTACTTCGTCTCGTGCAAGCCACGAGACTTTGATGGAGAAAAAGGGGCTGTTGAAACCTTAAGGTGGTTAGATGAGATGGAAACAATGGTTGATATCAGCGGCTGTGCTGATAAGAAGGATGTTAAGTTCGCATCCCATTTCTTCAAGGGCAATGCCCTAATCTGGTGGAAGGCTTTGATGCAGTCATCGGGGAAGGTGCACTTATATAATTTGGGATGGTCCAAGTTTGTGGATCTAGTTAAAGACACCTACTGCCCACCTCATGAGGTGGAAAAGATAGAAATGGATTTCCTAGCTCTGTCGATGAAAAACCTTGATTGTAGAAAGTTTGTTAGCGACTACGACTCATATTCTAAACTGGTGCCATATCTAGTTACCCCGGAACCCAAACGCATTGCACGTTTTATTAATGGGTTGGCTCCGAAGATAAGGAGCTTGGTTAAGGTTGTTCAGCCTAACACTTACAAATCAGCTGTTGAGCTATCTCTTTCCCTCACTCAAGATTATTTGAGGCGAATGTCAGTCGAGGCTGACAAGGATGGGAAAAGGAAATGGGAGGAGAACAACTCCCATAAATCTAAGAAAAAGGGCAAGCCTGGATCCAATAAAAACCAGCAAGAATCTGATAAAAAGCCTATGTGCGAGACCTGCAATAGAAAGCACTGGGGACCGTGTCGAAATGACCAAAAGCCTAAGCAGTGTGGCATTTGCAAAAGAACTGGTCATCAGTCCCATGAATGTAGGGACATTAAGAATGCAGTCTGCTTTAGTTGTGGCGAGAAAGGCCACATTAGTACCAATTGCCCTAAAGCTGCCAAAGAAGGGTCAGCTAAGCCAGGAAAGGCTAATAAAGGAAATGTCTGAAATTACCTGAGGAATGCCGTAAGCAGCATATATCATAGTGTCGTCAGGTACATTCCCTATCATTACTCAAGGATATGTTTGCTAAGAGTCTTGTTTTAATTCAGGCGCTAATAAGTCTTTCATAAACCATAAGTCCAGAAAACTTTTATATATATATTCATGAGAACCCCGGATATTAAGTATAAGATAGAACCTACCGATGAAACCATAGAAATCACTTCTTCCTATTCTTGATGGATGTTCTTATCTGTATTCCACCAGTTGACTGAAGACTTGATTATGGGTATATCGATCGGTCCAGCATGGATTGAAATAGGAGCCGGTTCGATAGGAAGCTTTTGAAAACACAGTGCACCCATGTAAATAAGGAACGAGATTAATACAGAGGTTAAACGAGCATCCCACACCCAAAAGGTGCCCCACATAGGTCTTCCCCGAAACCCCCCAGTAACTAAGGTAAACAACGTAGAAAAAGCACCCATTTCTGTACCGGTTCCGAAAGAGCGAAGATGACGGGTTCTTGTGCCCTTCTCTTCTGTTTGAGAGTTTCCGCTATGAAAGGACATCTCGCGCTTTACGCTCGCCAACCAGTTCCTCTTCCAACTACATGCTCTCGAGCACGCGCCTGCCTTTCCCTTATGGAATCAGTCAGGCCTGACTTCACCTTCGCTTGGTTCGCTTTAGACATTGGACACGGCGGAATCCGGAGAAGCTACATGTGCTTTAGCTGACATAGCCTTGGTAATCCACTTAACAAAAGGTATCTACAATGGCATAGGACATGGCCTTAGCACCCTTTTGCTACCATTGCACGGTGCGCGATAAAAATCAGTCATGCTCTTCCTTCGGTTGAAGTATGACAAATTCTTATTATTATTACTATTTATCTATAACTTATTTTATTTATTTATCTCATTGATTTCTATCGACTACGAATACCAAAACTAGTATGATAAAAGCACCGTATGATAATTTGCAGTACCTTAGCGTGTTCCATAGATTGCTTTCATGCCTGATCAACATGAAGGTTTAATGCATGGAACCACTAGAATCTCCCAACAATCATATTGTACTAAAATCAGCAAACAGTATTCAAGGAGATATTCCGTACCAAGATGCTTGAGTAGGTGCCTCTACTCAAGGCATCCAAGTATTCGAAAGGCGAAAATGTCATTTCCATGACACAAGCTATGTTAATTCGTATTGCTTGACTTAAACATTTGGGATTAATTCGACCGTGTCCTGGATATTCTTGACTCATTTAATTGTAAGTGACCACGACCTAAGCACGGGGTGTAGGCATACACCTGACAGATGCGATATGGTTCAAATAAATAATTTTACAACTCAATAAGGGTTACCCAATAAGGGTGTTCCCAATAAGGGAATAAATTATAATTTTTATAACCCAAAATGGGTTTTCCCAATAAGGAGTAAGTGGTGTGTCGGTTAATCATGAACCGACATCAATTCCGGTCCCGATATGTATTGTTGAGTTACGTAAATTGATAACATGAGATATAGTTTGTCCCAAGTTAAATATCAAACAAATGTACCAACGTGTACATAAAATGGTTTCGAAAATGTTTTCAAAATGTGTCGGTTGATTGTATTTACCAGTGTAAACTGACGTATTTTCAAAACAATTAAGTTACAGGTACAAATACGTAAATAGGCTGGAAGCTGTTCAGTAGCAACATAAGAGGATCTTGCAAGTCCTTAAATGTGCCCAAAGTCTGTTGAACATCCTTTGTGTATATTTTCGATCCGCCTGTGGATCTTCGTTACAAACCATTGTTATTTTGAACTCTGAATAGTTCGGTTTGTAATGATATTTAAATCCAAGACTTCCGTTGTGCTATTATGTGTTGTTTGGTTATGATGATATCAACATACGTCACAATATTCCCCACCCGGGCCCACCGGGTTACACGTGGAAATCAAGGTGTGACACCCCACCACCCCATGCTTTTTAGGGCTTGAAACGGAAAGCTACCTCTGCTGGTGTGGCACCCATGTGTCGTTTCATGACCTTCCTTCAAGCGCATCCACTCCAAGTAGTCTTCCTTGCGTTAGTGTTGTTAGAAGAACATACTTGTTTAGGAGAATATACATGCACTTGCATAAGAGTAGGTGCTTGTTTTCTTGTCTTCTTACTCCATATCAATACTTATTGTAGTTTACTTATCACTGTATGTCAGTGTTGTTCGCAACTTCCTTTATTAGTACTCTTGTATAGTTATTTGTTAGGATTATGTTTTTTAGTGCTACCTAGATTATTATATTACCCTACACTACACTATACCATATTGTGCACATATAAGAAAAGAGAAGTTTTTTTTTGGAGTTAGGGGTCGTAGCGGGAGAAGTCTCTTTATTACTAGGATATGGGTAAGGTTTGTCCCCATTACACCATCCCCTTACAAATAGTTTGCTAGAGTAAGATTATATTAGGTACATTTGTTTGTTTTATTTATATATTTTATAGTTATTTAACACATATGTAAAATGTATAATCTTTGAGACAATGGAAATGTTTGTCCTCATCCCACACTTCCTAAATCATACAAGTAACTTTTGCTATGAGTCAATTTTACAGAGTATGTTTTAAAATATCTAATCAATGAAAAACGAGTCAGATCCAAACTCAAGCTTAAAAAATGACTCACGCGACAATCTAAAGAACTCGAAGTAAACCAACCTCTTTTATTCGTGTTTCCACTTAGCACGACTCATTTACACCATCACATTTAACAACTTAGAAACATCACCCTAGACAATAATCTAGTATTAAGAAAAGGACTATATAAAATAACTTAAACAACTTACAAACTTTACTTATCTATGAGTCCACCATGACTCCAATCTTATGCAAACATAACTTCATACTTTATAATCAATAATCTCTCTCCCCTCTAAACATTGACACATGTTTGTCCAATTGCCATTATTGGATCAGAAAAACGACAATATAGATGGTAAGTGAACCAATATGAACCATATTTTTGTAGTTTGAACTCACACCACAGTTATCACTCCCCATTTATCCCCAATTTAATCCCAAATTTTCCCCAAATAATCCATCTCCTCCATTTCAGTGGCTCACACTGTTCCTTTTTCCATATTTTGCCACCATACCCACTTCGTCTTTTTCTATGCTTACATATCCCCCACACACATTTCTCCTCATTCTTCCACTTCCCCTGCTTGTTCTCCCAAAAGGGTTCGAGCAAGAACCCTAATTGTTCAAGATTAAGGTACCATTTGTCTTAAAGTTTTGATCTTTTTATCAAGTTTGAATCTTTATTGGTTTTTAGTTATTGGGTATTGTTGATTTTGTGATTTATTTTGAATTTCAGCAAGATTATGATCTAATTTGAGCTAATTGAGTGTTGAATGTTGATCATCTGTTTGTTTGTTCTAAAAGACACTTGGCGATTTGACTTTTAAAGTCAAACATAGTAGTTTTTATTGGTTTTTCAAGATTAAGGTACCATTTGTTATAAAGTTATGATCTTTTTGATCAAGTTTGAATCTTTATTGGTTTTTGGTTATTGGGTATTGGTAATTTTGTGATTTATTTTGTGGGTTGTGTGTTTGATTGACTTTGTTTTGTCTTTTTGTTGAAATACTCTGTTTTTTTTAAGTTTTTGAATCTGATCGGTTTAGGGAATGATTGTTGTTTTGTTTGGTGTTTGAATTGGAGCAAGATTATGAATTTGTGGTCTAATTTGAGCTAAGTGAGTGTTGAACTGTTGATCATCTGTTTGTTTGTGCTAATAGTTAAAGACACTTGGCGGTTTGACTTTTAAAGTCAAACATAGTAGTTTTTATTGGTTTTTCAAGTTTAAGGTACCATTTGTCTTAAATTAATGATCTTTTTTTATCAAGTTTGGATCTTTAATGGTTTTTTGGTATTGGGTATTGCTGATTTTGTGATTTGCGTTGTTTGATTGACTCTGTTTTGTCTTTTCGTTGAAATACTCTGTTTTTTTTAAGTTTTTGAATCTGATCGGTTTACGGAATGATTGATGTTATGTTTAGATTATGAATTTATGGTCTAATTTGAGCTTATTGAGTGTTGAACTGCTGATAAACTGTTTGTTTGTTCTAATAGTTAAACAGGCTTGGTGTTTGACTTTTAAAGTCAAACAAAGTAGTTTTTAGATATATGATTGATTGGTGTTGAAGTTGAACTGTTGATCATCCCTCTGTTCTATCTGTGGTTCTTGTTCTATAGTTTTTTAGTATGGTTAGTTGGTTACCTTGTTTTCTGTAATTGAAAGATGAAAGTTAGACTGACTGACATGAAAAGTCAAAGTGTATCTGTCTAAGTTTATCAAAAGTCAAAGTTGAGGACTATGATGTCTTGCTATGTAACGTGTTGGATACTTGTCAGCCGTGTGATGTTCGGTATAGCAATAAATTGTTTGATGATGATATCAGAGAGTTCTAGCCTTATTTGAATTACGGATATTTTACAGTTTCCTTATTCTTAAGGCAATTGTAAATATTGATTGCGTATATAGTTTAATAAATCTGTTTTAGTTACTAATTAAATATCTAAACACCACAGAAAAGGGACGCTATCGATATTCTGTGTGTATGTTTAACATACTAGCATACACGCCCAACGGATTATGTTTATGTGATTTTATTTAAAAAATCAGGCTAACAACTGATCTATAATCACTAGTGATTTGACGAAGAATCATGTCACGCAAAGCATTGGATTATGATCAGCTCAACGAGAATGTGAAGAAGGCCCAGTATGCTGTAAGGGGTGAGCTGTATCTTCGTGCTTCTGAGCTTCAAAAGGAGGGCAAGAAGGTTAGTTATTATTATTTTTTTTACATAGTTTAATTATTTGTTTATTTATATATTTATCTTCTCATGTTTATTGACAATTTATCGTTGGTCCTCTAATTGCTCAAAGATTTATTTGGTAACTGTTTGGATCCATAATCAATCCAAATTTAAAACTTTTCATGGCCTTTATGCTTTGTTTAATATGTGATAAAGCAACTTATTACACTAGATAAACTTTTAGGGGCCTTTACGCCATTCGTTCGATTCTTATTCTTATATTTTGTGGGTTCCCATTCAGTCCCCGCGTTAAGTAAAATGGGACCCACAATTATCTTCATTTGTCCTCAGACCACATAATAATATAAGTACAATTTCAATCATCTCCATATATATTTCTTCTAAACATTATGATGTCAAATATACCCCTTTGAAACACTATAATTATCATATTTTACTCATTCTACAGTAAATAAAATCAGCTACTTATATCATATTTTATCTAGAACATTAAGTTGACTCACGGCAGTAATGTTTTCCTATTTGTTTGTTTATGATATAATCTTTTACAAGTAATTGATTTATTTTATATACTATGATACGGGTCAGTATGACATTTCTAGTTGTCGTGAAATGGTAAAAATACGATATTTTGAAATAGAAAGATATATATATATATATAAATTTGAACTTTTAGAAAGATAAACAATATAAATAAATGTGTTAGAATGTTTATAACGTCTCACTATTTTAACTATTCCTTTGCAGATTATCTTCACCAATGTGGGCAATCCTCATGCCCTGGGACAGAAACCTCTGACATTCCCTCGTCAGGTTTGGGCTAATTAAAGTTTTTTATTTTTTGTTTTTTTTTCTTTGGTAAGTTCTTATATTGCTAGTTAACACACACACACACACACACAATATATATATGACATAAATTCGTATATCTAATAAACGTAACATGTATTGTTGCAGGTGGTTGCTCTCTGCCAGGCTCCATTTCTTCTTGATGATCCAAATGTCGGGCTTTTGTTCCCGGCTGATGCAATCGCAAAAGCAAAACTGTACCTTTCTTATACATCAGGGGGTCTAGGTATTATTTAAAGGCACTTTTTTTCTATTTTTCTTATAATCTTTTGTTTTAAAAAAAGTTAATTAACTGTCTTATCGACCCTTTGTAGGTGCATATAGTGATTCCCGTGGTCTTCCTGGAATAAGGAAAGAAGTTGCTGAATTCATCGGGAGGCGTGATGGATATCCAAGGTACAAAAATATATGTTCTTGATACTTAATTCTAGCTTTTTTATAAATATTAAGAAATTTGTTGACTTCAAGAAAACTTTGTACCTTTATCTTTTAGGATAAATATTGAATCTTTTTTTTAAGAGTAAAGTACACGGATGGTCCCTGTGGTTGACCAAAATTTTAGATTTGGTCCCTAGCTTTCCAAAAGTATACTGATGGTCCCTGTGGTTTGCACTTTATAACGCATTTAGTCCCTAACTTTTGCCAAAAGTACATGGATGGTCCTTGTGGTTTGCACTTTGTAACGCATTTAGTCCCTAACTTGGACTTGGTGAAACCTTTAGATTTGTTAGCTAGGGACTAAACGCGTTACAAAGTACAAACCACAGGGACCATTCATGTACTTTTGAAAAGTTAGGGACCAAATCCATAATTTTGGTTAACCACATGGACCATCCGTGTACTTTACTCTTTTTTAAATAAAAATTATGAAAAGGTGTTTTGCACCGAGACTAACAATATTATTAAACTTGGTGACAGTAATCCGGAGCTCATATATCTCACTGACGGTGCCAGTAAAGGAGTTATGCAGATCTTGCAAACTGTTATTCGTGGTAACGGTGACGGGGTATGTGGTCCCTTGTCCAAAACATACTATATCTTTTGCTCCAAAAAACACAAAAATATTAAGAATTATTTTATTTTTTTAGTATTTAAATAACCACATGATTGTTTTTAGCAATCACAACTTATAAATTATAATTTTATACAAATTTATCATTTGGTTCTTCTCGTCTTTTTTTAGATTCTTGTTCCGGTCCCTCAGTATCCACTATACTCAGCTGCCATCTCTCTGTTCGGTGGTTCACTTGTACCGTATTACCTTGAAGAAAATGCTAATTGGGGTCTCGATATCAACAACCTCCGCCAGTCAGTTGCCGAAGCGCGCTTTAAAGGAATAACCGTAAGATCTCACTTATTTACCCAATTTGTCATCTCAGTTCTGTTGATGATAATACGTTTATAATAATTTAATTGTGATTAGGTAAGGGCAATGGTGATTATTAACCCTGGAAACCCGACTGGACAATGTCTTAGTGTCGATAACCTGAAGGAAATACTGAGATTCTGTTACCAAGAGAACTTGGTCTTGCTTGGAGACGAAGTTTATCAGCAAAACGTTTATCAGGATGAACGTCCATTTATCAGTTCCCGAAAGGTAATTATATATTCATCTTATATCGAGTTAAAAGCAATGTTTCGAAAACGGACCGGCCGGTCTGACCGGGAGCCGGGGGTCTAACTGGGCCGGTTGACCCTATCAGACCGCTTTTCAGTCAAACCAGCCGGTTGGACCGGGAATCGGCAGTCAGACCGGAAAACTGGCCGGTTGAACCGGATATTTTAGGGTTTGAACCAGATTTTTATTAAAAATTTTCAGTTTTACCCTATTTATTTTTATAATATTTACGGCATCCCCCGCCCCCGGTTCTTACTTCCGGTCCGACCGGCCTGACCAGTGGACCGGTAAGGAGATCAGTTCGACGTCCGGTCCGGTCCGATCCTGAAAACATTGGTTAAAAGCATTCCCGTGATTCCAATAAAGGTATAGTTTGACATTTGAGGTCAAATTGTTTGGATGCACATTTTGAATAATCAGAATAGTTGAGACCTCAAAGTCAAATTCCACTTGTTCCTTCAGATGGATGTTGAGTTTATATGTTAATCCAATTTTCGTTGCGCTTTGAAGGTACTGTTGGACATGGGCCCACCGATTAGCAAAGAACTCCAGCTTGTTTCGTTCCACACTGTGTCGAAAGGATTCTTGGGTGAATGCGGACAACGTGGTGGATACTTCGAGATGACAAACATCCCCCCAGAGGTTTATTTCTTAATTATTATATTCATTTTCAACCACCTAAAGGTGGTTGGGCAGTTAGTGATTATAGTTTATTTTTATTATTTTTGTTTTAGTAAGTTAGTAAGGGCTATGGTTAAAAAATAAAAAGTGATTAGCATTAGACGATATGAGTTTCTTACTAAATGTTGTATCTATCTAATGTAACAGTCGGTTGAGGAGATATACAAAGTTGCATCGATTTCACTCAGTCCCAATGTTCCCGGGATGATATTCGTAAGTTGAATTTAAATAATATGACTAAGAGAAGTTTTAATATTTTATTATTTTCCCATAATTAATTGTTTTTAATCTTTTTATATAATAGATGGGATGTATGGTCAGCCCTCCAAAGCCCGGTGATATCTCATATGATCAGTATATTAGAGAGAGGTAACAACCGTTCATTTGAGTTTATCTATTTTGTTGTTGTTGGAGGGTATTTTAGTCATTTTTATTTTTAAACTAATGCAGCACGGGCATCCTTGAATCGCTAAGGAAGAGAGCACACATGATGACAGATGGATTCAACAGTTGCAAAAATGTCGTTTGTAATTTCACAGAAGGTCGGTCAGCCGGTTTCTGAAATAACTAGATATCATATCTTTCTTAATCGGTTGTTTTTAATTTTGATATTTTTTTTTTAAATTTTTTTGGGTGTATGGATTAGGTGCCATGTATTCATTTCCGCAAATTAAACTACCTCCAAAAGCCATTGAAGCTGCAAAACAAGCTGGAAAGGTTCCGGATGTTTTCTATTGCCTTAAGCTTCTAGAAGCCACCGGCATTTCAACTGTCCCCGGTTCAGGGTTTGGTCAAAAGGAAGGGTAAGTCGCTTTTGACTTTTCTAATTGTTGACTTTTTTTCTACGTGTTACAAAACAGGCGGGTCAGGTTGTTTTGTCGCACAAACATCTGCCCGTTGTTTTTATAAACTGTTAACTATAGCAGTATGCTGCTACAATAATAATTTGATTTTTTAAAAAAGATGAAACGATTTAAGAGGTTTTAAGCATTAAAACTGCACTTTAGATGACTCTAAAATAGGGGTGTGAATTTCTGACACAACCCGAAACCACGACACGAACCTAACACGAAATACGTGGGTTTGGGTTTAGTCTAGATGGGTTCGGGTCAGTTTCAGGCTCAACCCCACGAACCTCTGCTAAACGGGTCGGGTACGGGTCAACCCGGTTGGGTTGGCAGGTTGACCTGTTTAACCCAGTTATATTATATTATACTTTTTACTATATGTTTATGTCATAAATTAAATTAGGTGTGTATTTTATGTCATAATGATAACTTTAAAGAGAAATTGACATAAGCTTTTATAATTTAAATGTAATTGTATTGTATTACGTACATTTGTGTTTTTTTGTAGTAAAATTTGATTTTAATATATTAATTTTCGGGAAAAAAATAAAAAATAATAAAAAATCGGGTTGAACAGGTCGTGTTCGGGTCAACCTGTAAATATTCGGTTTTTTTCGGGTTCATATGTATGACACGATTTTTGGGTTCAGTTTGGGTTCGTTTAAAATTTTCGGGTTTGGGTTGAACCCGCCAACCTGACCCGTTTAGCACCCCTACTCTAAAATTGTTTGACCTGTTTCCTTTTAAGCTAAAGTTTTAGCCAACCTTTTCTATTTTACCCCTTTGATCCCTCTTCTTGCGATGGACGTATTCCATATAGATGGACTGGTAATAATATTAATAATTTTCTTCTTTTTTTTTAAAAAAAATAGGGTTTTCCACTTGAGGACAACTATCTTGCCAGCTGAGGAGGACATGCCTGCAATTATGGAAAGTTTCAAGAAGTTCAATGATGCATTCATGGATCAATATGAAGGCAATTCATGGTACTCAAGGATGTAAGGTGTGCATGTTTTACCGCTATCATCGGTATATAATATGCCTGTATAGTTCACCCGAACTTGTTATCGGTTACTTGTTATTATCGTTTTCGAACTTCCAACGTTTCGTATTATCTGTTGATGTGTACTCACTCAAGCATTTTCATTCACATACTTAATTAACCAAGTTTCTGTTCTCTTTATACTTATAGCATATTAATCGCTGTTTTTATCTTATGCTCGCCTGCTCGGTTTGTTTTAGGAGAATTTATATCTTATTTGGTTAATGTCTCGTAAGCAAGAAACCGCTTATCGAGTGATCAAATTATTAAATTAGCTTGTTAAAAATGTAGAAGTACTGGGTTGGGACATTATTGAGCAGGAATCTGCATGATTAATAATACTGATATTAATATCTTATTTTTCATGTTATAAGTGTTCATCTGGAACAAGAAAATGAAAATATTCAAAGTTTTTCAACTGTTTTTTATTTATTTATTTAATTTTTTTTTGCGGTTGTAATCTTTATATCTTTTTAAGACGATGTAAAACCAGTTAGATTTAGATTCTAAACCTGTTTTAGTTTAAAATACTTAGTTTAGTATTGATTTCTTTATCATCTTCAAAACCAAGATAATGAAGAAGATGAATGAGGATAGAACATACAAAACATGTTTTTAAAGTTGAAAAGATGAAATAACCTTCACATGCCAATCAGTGGCGGAGCTTGACCAAAAGTTTCGAGGAGGCGTAAAGTAATGGACCCGAAACTTTTTTTCCTATTGTTATGTTTCGGGTCGGTCACTATGATTGGATCAGGTCAAATAATAATAGTTCCAAATAAAACTAAAAAAATTCATTCATTCAAAGGACCCGTTCTTACACATAAAAACTTGCTTTGTGTGGTGGGTAATCTAGGGTTAAACAAATAATAGTTAAAATATATTTACCAAACTACCCATCACTCATATATAAAGTGGTAACAAACGTTACTTTAATTTATATATTGTATAAATATTTAAGATATAGAAAGTGGTAATAAACTTCACTTTAATTTATATATTGTATAAATATTTAGAAAAAATAATTGGAGAGGGGGATCCTACATAAGTTTTAAAATTTTCGGACGACAAATCGAACCTATACACTTCTAAGTGAAACATTAGGGTGGGTGGGTGCACTCTCGGGCATCAATTAACCTTCGTCCCTGATGCCAATGGTGTGATGTCTTTTAATTTTGTTTTAAGCAATTGTGAAATTATTAAAACACAATAACAAAGAACTAGGAAACAAAGAGGGGACACCAAATACAACACATACCAACCAAATATGATTTGCTACAAAGTACAATGCATAATACCAACTAAATATGATTTGTTATAATACATGTTATGGGTGGGCAAACTTTTATGACCATATCTAATTTTTTTTAAATAAATAATAAGATGTTAAGTTTAATGTTATTGGATGAAAGATATTTTATAATCTCTGAAAAAGATAATATTGTAATCTTTTCTTTTTCTTCTTTCACTCTTTAAAGTAATTGAGTCAGCTTGAGCCCGTCTAAGCTCAACTTTGTAACACCCCAATTTCCCAAAATACGCAATTACATACCCTTTGTCGATCCAAACTTCAAACAGACATATTAGGCTAGGAAATGAGTTACGAGAGTCATAACCTATTAATCTAAAAAGTCTTGACAATCGGGATGTAAAAAGTTGGATAACTAAAAGTTACCAAATCATAACGGTCCATTATGGGCCAAGTTACTAACGGTCCGTTAGGCGGAAATTCAAAAACAAGAATCTGACGTCTGGAAACATGACATGGATTGGTAACGGACCGTCACCAACATGTAACGGTCCGTTATGAAGGCCGATTTAGCATATAAATAGGTCCCTAAGGCTCTCATTTGGTATGATAAGACTTTCTAGAACGCTCCTCTGTAGGAGACTCCCAAGTTTGCGATAGCCTTTTGGGTGTTGCGAGCTAGTTATCGTTTATCTTTGGTGCATGGGTCGATGGAACTCTTCATCAATCGTCATAAATAGTTAACCAAGTATGGCTCTACCCAATAGATTATGATTAATTATTTAAGATATGGTCTTGGGGTATGGTACAGTTGGGTAACTTAACCTAGTAGCTGCATAAACTAACATAAAAACTTTTTATACATAAGTCACGGGATTAGCAAGTCACCTAGAATGTTATGATTCTTGCTAAGTCAAGTACTAGCTGTGCATGCAAGTCCGTCCTAGGGTGGAGCGTTACAAACTTCCACTCGTTCAACTTCAGAAAATTAAAACTTATCAAATTACTTTTATCATAATCATGATTCATACGTAATATAATGTTTTTTTACATAATTATAAAACAAGTTCAATAAGTTTCATCTACCAATTTCATACTAGAACTCGTCTATACAGGGCCGGCTCAAGGGGGAGTTAAATAAAGCAAGCGCTTTGAGCCTCCACAGGGCCAAATTCTAAAAAAAACATATTATATGTAGGTGATCTTGGATTTAAAATTATTGATATTGAGATTTAGGATCTATAATTATGTATACACAAAGATGATATATGAATAATAGGATCTAAAACAATTGTTTTCCTTTAATTTTATGAAAAACGCCTCAATTTTTCTATCCGTTTTGAGCATACAATATTTTGAGCCGGCTCAGCGTCTATAATAAACTTCTAGCATAAACTGCATATCAACTTTTAGCGATCTTTTTATACGAGTCGTTTACATCCATAAAAGTTTGAAAAATTTATATAAAAAGAATCTTTAATAAATCAAAATTGTGGGAATATTGCCATGGAGACAAAACTTCGTTTTCTCACATAGTTTATTTTAGAAAAGTCAAATATGTATTGTAATTACACAATAATACATCAAAACCCTTTAGAAAAGGACATTAGTAATATTCTAT
Source organism: Scalesia atractyloides (assembly GCA_947069175.1). Lineage (NCBI taxonomy): Eukaryota > Viridiplantae > Streptophyta > Magnoliopsida > Asterales > Asteraceae > Scalesia > Scalesia atractyloides. The sequence goes on along the minus strand of CAMTDV010000025.1, from coordinate 1,707,711 downwards.
CTCTACATATATTTTTTTAATTTTTAATAATAATAATAATCAAAATAATAATTTTTAATAATTATATCAACTAAAATATTAAATTAAAAACCTTCAAAAATATTAAATTTAAACCCTTCAAACCTCCTCCTTCACTCACTCCCTCCGTAACCGTCAGCTTATCCTCCAACCACCGCCTTACGCCACCATACAAATTAGGGTTTTGCCCCATACAAATCAGCTTTTCGCCCCCTTACAAATCACATAAAACCGTCGCCGATCATCGATTATGTCCGATCGCACCTGGCCTCACCGATCGGAAACCTCTCACTTCTCAACTCTACCGTTTCCGATCCAAAATCCGACCCGAAACCACCAAAATCCGACGAAAAAACACGAAAAACACGACAAACATGAAAAATCTCCGTCAACGGCGCTTTGCCTCCGGCAGTTCCGATCACCGGCGTCTTCACGGCGGTCGGATCAGTTCCGTGACTTTGCCGCGCTACCGAACGATGTGTTGACGAAAATTGCTGCGAATTTTAGTCTGCCGAACTTGCAAACGGCGTCGTTGGTGTGTAAAGCGTGGAGAGATGGTCTCCGGCCGTTGAGAGAGGCGATGTTGTTTTTGAGGTGGGGGAAGAGGTTTAAGCATGGGCGTGGTGGAGTGAAGGTGAGCATGGAAAAGGCTTTGGATTCGTTTTTGAAAGGGGCGGCGCGTGGATCTACACTGGCGATGGTGGATGCGGGGTTGGTGTATTGGGAGATGGGGAGGAAGGAGGAAGGTATGGCTTTGTATAGGAGAGCTGCTGAGCTTGGTGATCCTGCTGGACAGTGTAATTTGGGGATTTCGTATCTTCAAGGTATCGAAATCGTTTGTTTGTTTGTTTTTGTTAGTTGTGTTTAATTGTTATATGCTTGGGGATTTGGAATTAGGGTTTTCGCAGGGGGTTTAATAAATTAAAATTGATGTTTATGCAATTAGGTTAGTTGTATTTAGTTTTGTGCGATCTTGGTTTTAAAATGCGCGCGTATAATGATGAGATTGCATTGGTGCAGTTGATGTTAGGGGGGACGGGGCACTCATGGGTAGAAGTGTCTAGGGTAGTTACCCATGCCAGAACACCGCCGCCAAGGCGGGTTCCATTAGCTAGCACAGGAACCCGCTTACTTTTTGTGTTCTTCAATGCTTGAAAGGTAATTTTGGGACATTATTATATTAAAAAAATAAAAAGATATAGTTTATGGCATGGATAGGCGCCTCCACCACTTACTAGTTAACGGGTACTTTGAGCACTTTTTGACGTGGGCACGTGGCGAGTGACAGTTGGTCGGGGCTAGGGTACTTACCCTTGAGTGCCCCTTTCTTATGTGATTAAGTTGATGTAAATTGTAATTTGATTCCATGATGCGCGTGTGGTTCAACGAATCTGATCGGGGCTGTGTATTTGAGAAAATTGAACCATAGCTTTTGGAATCAAAACGCATCGGTGCGCTGCATGTTTGTTAAAACCAAGCATGGAAGAATATCACTACTAGGAGGGTTCTTTATTAACTTGTTTATTAATAACCAAGCAAAAAGATTAATGATAGCACACACAACTATAGCTCAAATGCTTATGTGCTAATAAAGTGTAGCTCACAGAATTAGGGATCTAGGGTTTTAGCAATGTAAAGAAGTATGTGGGTTAAAAATAACCGTATATGCAGTTTTTTCTCATGAAAATTGCTGGGAAGTTTTGTGTGTTGCTTTTTGTCTTAAAACAAGTTTCTTTTTTGATCTACTGAAGTGTATTTTAGACCTAAAATTTTGACATGTTTAATTTCAAGAATGCAGCTGAACCGCCTAATGTGAAGGAGGCTGTGAAATGGTTATATCAAGCTTCTATTGCTGGCTATGTTCGTGCACAATATCAGCTTGCCCTTTGTTTGCATAGGGGTATTGGAACAGACCAGAATCTGTCAGAAGCGGTAAGCTGCTAAATACTACACCCCTCCGTCCCATTAAATGTGTCTTATTTTGAATTTTCAAAGTCTTTATTTATAAACTTTGACTTTAATTATATATTTTTTGTGGTATATAAAACTTGATGAACATTAACCCATGAAAACACTTGTAAAAAACACACAAATCATATAACTTTGATCAAGTATTATCTAACGCAAACAAAATTGTTTAAGGTCAAAGTTTAAATAGAGACTTTGAAAATTCAAAATATGACACTTTTAATGGGACGGAGGGAGTAATAGTTATGATACTTTTATGCATTCTCCAGTTAATTTCTATGTTTCTTTAATTCATGTAGTTTTTGTATGTTATTAACAGGCGAGATGGTATTTACGAGCGGCAGTGGGCGGATATGTGCGTGCCATGTATAATGTATCGTTATGTTACTCTTTAGGCAAGGGTTTTATTCAAAACCATAGACAATCAAGAAAATGGATGAAGCTTGCTGCTGATCATGGACATCGAAAAGCTCAGTTTGAGCACGGACTCACCCTATTTTCGGTAATCACTACTATAATTAACAGTTGAATTATTTACTTTTACTCTCGCAAAAAGTCAATATTTGATACGTTCTCCTTATCTCATATGCCATGAAGTCAAATAATTTTAGTCTTTTGAGTTTTGACATAACAGGCATTTAACATTTATAGAAGGGCAAAATGCATAAAAAGCCAACCAACCTGATTTATATGATTAAAAGCTTTGAGCTTTTGAAACTTTTTATATAGAGTAAAATGCCATTTTCATCCCTGAGGACTGTTCACTAGGGTTGTAATCGAACCGAACGAACACGAACAAGGCCATGTTCGTGTTTTTTCGTTAAGGATAACAAGAATGGGACTGTTGTACTTGATTCTGACGGTTTTGTGTTTTTGAAACTGTTTTTACAGGCTAATAATGAGACTGTTGTACTTGATTAACAGGAAGGGCAGATGATGAAGGCTGTAGTCTACTTGGAACTGGCGGGTCGTGGTGGTGAGACGGCGGCGGTTCATGTGAAGAATGTTATACTTCAACAACTCTCGCCTCCTTGTCGAGAACGTGCCCTCACCCTTGCTGACAACTGGCGCGCACTTCCATCAACCCGTTGACCGCATTGTCCGTGTGAGTGGAAGTTGGAACCTTCTTTTATACAAAAACCATACTTATATTTCTAATATCTTTTGTGGTGTTAATGAACAAAGATTGTTAATTGGTGTTTTAAGATCTACTCAAGTAGATGATGCAGCCACCAATTGATATATGTTTTTTTTCTTAATCCCCAAGTCTGTATGTTGTATTATTTTGTTACTTTTTTTCCTTTATATCTTTCAACTCGAATTAAGAACTCTTGTGATATATATATATTTTTTTGGAATAACGGATTTTAGTAATCCTAACTCTTAGTCATTGGTCGGTAACGGTACTAACTTAAAAAAATAACCGATGGTGGTCTCACCTTTTCAGATATTGTAAACCAATGAACCTTTACCAACATAACCTTAATTTCTTTTGTCACCTTTTCCTTTTCTGTTACTGAAGGTTCGTTGAGTTACAATATGGGAAAATGTGGGATCATCACTGGTTATTTTTGAAGTTGAACCGTTATCGGCCAACAAATAATAGTTGGGATTGTTAAAATCCTTTGTTCTTTTTTTTTTTTTTGAATTTTTTTCATCCCAAATCAAATCCAATCTCTTTTCAATTTTGCTACATGATTTCAAGAAAATTTTTTATCTCTTCTCTGGGAAATCTTAATTTCAAACTCGCAATTTCTCCAATAAGCCGGTTGTCAAGTTGCCTAGTTTCTTGTGGTCGATAAAGAGCAAGTGGCTAAGTTTCTTGTGGATGAACACGTCGAGATTACAATCACTGGAATGGGCCACGTGGCGTAATTGTCGTTTTGATAATCTTTTGTGGTTTTCCTTCTTTTGGTTTAACCTCTCTTCTAGCATCTTGTTAGCTGAGTTCAGGTGTGATCTCTCTTCAACCATAGGTTTTTGAGCTCTACAAACGGCGAACGTGGAAGAGAGTGCACCCCCTCGAGTAAAAGCTTCTACAGCTGGTTTACCAAAATGAGGATCCCAAATTGCATGAGCAATAGGTCTTACATGTAAAGGGTCCTGTACCCATGACTCAAAATTTCCTTGCCAAGCTACATGAAAGAGATTTCCGGAAGTCCACAGAAAAATGATTGCTAATTGACCGAAGTGAGAAGCAAAAATATTCTGATAAAGACGTTCCTCAGTAATATCATCATGACTCTCAAAGTCATGCGCGGTAGCAATACCAAACCAAATACGACGAGTAGTGGGGTCCTGAGCTAAGCCTTGGCTAAACCTTGGAAATCTTAATGCCATAATGCCTTTCAAATCCTCCTAGCCATTATCCTACTCAATAATTCTTGCTAAGAAGAACGCCCATGTTGTGGCAATTCCACCCAGAAGGTAATGGGTTACTCCTACAGCACGTCCTTGTACAATGCTTAAGGCTCACGGCTGGGTAGCAGGAGCAACTTTTAATTTATTATGAGCCCAAACGATGAATTCAATAAGTTCTTGCCAATAACCACGTCGGGCGTAACATGGAAACTAGCAGGAGATTTAAACGAACCCAATCAGCAAAAGTTTGACAACTTTTGGGCTAACTCAGCATAGTAGTTTTCCTTGTGATGTTTGTGGACGGCCAATTAATCCGTTTATTCACAAAGTGTAGTGAACTTGTCGTTTGGTTCGCGGAATATGAAGGAGATGATGACTTTTTGGTAAACTTTGAAACATTCCTACGAAATGTTTCAGTTTCATCACTAGATGGATGGAAAGTTGAAATCCATTAAACGGTGGAGTTAATTCCAACTACAATTCTATTTTTGTAAACCCAACATTTTTTTTATGGAATTGATGCTATTTGTAATCCAATTCATACAAATTCTACCAACCAAATGGACCCAGAGAAATTTGAATTAATTATAGTGGGAATTTGCAAGTTGTCTGCAGGGCTATTCCTACGTTTTTGGAGATCCTAAGTGAACTATGAAGTAGGGGTCCTCATTTCGCCGATAAACTCTCCTCCAATCCCGACACGATGGGTGACTACCCTTACTTTTTTCGTCCAGTGATAACCGATAGCCTAGAAATTGAAGGCAGGTTGCGATGGGAAGTGGGAACGATGATTGCGGTTGTATTTAGGGGCTTTAGGCTGCTAAATATTGATGATTAGGTTGATGGTTGTTGTGTTGTATTAGTTGGAAATCAGGGCGAAATGGGCTTTGAAACTTGACCTTTGTTTGCTAAACAATATTTATGTTGGACTCCTTTAATTAAAAACCAGTTTGGTTTTGAAATAAACGTATTTATTTGGGCATAATACATATACTATATCTAAAAACTTGGATGCCCTTATTTTTTGGTGGCCCTAGGCCCGTGCCTAGATTGCCAAGCCTATAGAGCCGGCCCTGGTTGTCTGGCTTGTTAATTTGAGAAAGGAATTGAACTAACCAAAATATTTATGCGACTAAAATATGATAACCAACAAGAGGGTGTTTTGGTAATATTTCAACATTTCAATGGTTAGTTTTGAATTCCTTCGCTTCTTAAGTGAAGGAAAGTTAGATTACCTTAAATTCGATTGATTGAATGAATGAATTCTAATTCAAATTCTTCTTTATCCAACCAAACATAATATATATTGAAAAGTTTTCCAATTTCATAAAATTCTAGAAACCAAACGACTCTTAGTTTATACCAATATTGCAAAAGATTATAAGCTACAACAAATTATACATATTAAAGTATGTGAAGGTTAATAGATGAGAAACAATTTATTGGGCAAGATAGCAATGATTGCATTTGGTAAATGTAGTTACACAATACACAATAATAAAGTAATTTTAATATCATTTTTAGCACTTTAACAATATTATAATTATAATTAACATACTATAAATTAGCAACCTTTCTATGCATTACGGTAACCTTTATATGCATCATGGTATTGTACCTTATACTTTGGGGGTTCTTCAAAAAAGTTTTGATTTTTTTACTTTCTAACCCAAAGCTTTTTCATCTTTTATAGTTTTAACCTCATAAATTTTGTTTGTTTTTTACTTTTAACCCAAAACTTTTCATTATTTGCAATTTTACCACTTTCAACTTGAATTGGCCCCATGTCGTTATAAATATTGCGAGTTAACACGACGCAAGGTGGGTGTGTAGTTCAACGTGTTTACATTTCACTTTACGTTTTCGTTCAAGTTTTTACGAGTCAACACAACGCACGTGCATGTGTGGTTCCATGTTTTTATGTCTATTTTTTCCGATTTGACATGTTCGTCACAACGCACGGGACATCGACTTAGTTATTATTTTCTATATTTTACGTTTCAGTCTAATTTTTTAGCATTAACACACCGCAGCTTCAGTGTTGGTGGCCGCTAGCGGTGGTGTGACATTGGTGTTATTTGGCATGTTCTACGCCCCACGCAACGCGGGAGAGCTTAATTCTAGTTTATATATTTAATAACTGTAATATAATAACTACAATTTTAAAAGAAGAAAAAACGTAACAAGAATATCATGTTTTATGCAAGAAGCCAAAAATATAAATAAAAATATAGAAACATGTTACCTAGCCACTTTTGCAACAATGAAGTCATATTACAATTTGGTGAAAAAAAGACAACAATTAGCATTTCATCATGATGAATCTCCAAATCAATGATTCACCCATGATTGACATTAATTCTTGTAATCTCACTTTACCCTCAATAAATTAAGGGATTTGCAGCCGCATCTCATTCCAATCCATGATTTACAGCCATGGGTATTATATATTCGTGTTTAACCGTAACAACATATTTAATCCGATTATATATGTTTCCGGTGTCATCCCACAACATCAACTTGTGCATCTACTTGTCTTCTGGTTAATCGCGCATACACCCATCTTTAAGTAGAAGTTCTTTGTGATTTCCCATCTGAATTCACAAACCATAAACGGGTTGAGTTTCCGATTAGTTACTCCGAAAAGACAATTACAACTTCTTATGTGAAAATGGGTAAAATTTATAAAGGTAAGCTAGTAATGAAATAGGTAAAAAATCATCTAAATTACTTCTAATCATAGTTAATATATTAATTATCCACAGGTTTCAATTTCGACTCACGGCGTTTTAGTTATTTATTGTTAAACTTAAGAATGGACAAGAAAGTGTTTATGGCTCAATACAACCTCACCTGACCCGTCCAGTTTTGACCCATATCAACCTTTTTTTTCGTATTAAAAGTGTTTTGGGAGTTTACCTCAACGATCTGGCCACGGTCCATGACAACTATTCTATCTGCAGCTTGTACAGTGGACAGTCTGTGGAAAAGGGTAAATCAGTCTTTTTAATCATAAACCGCAAAAGGTATTTTTTATTTGCTTACCTGTGCGCAATTATTATGACAGTCCTCTTAAAGTTATCTCCAGAAGCACGAAGTGCACCCTACATGATCAAGGAATACCATAAGCAAACAATGAAGGTTGCTAGTGCAAACGAGCCGAGCCCGAGCTTGACCAGGCTTGAGCTCGAGCTCGATTAACTTATTAGAGTTTGAGCTTGGCTCGGTTCGAACTTTGTTTCTCAAGCTCGAGCTCAGCTCGTTGGTAGTTTCTCAAGCTCGAGCTCGGCTCAGGCTCTTATCATCTATTAGGTAATATTCTAAATAAAAGTAATATAAATAAAAGACTGTTTAGGCTCGTGAGCTCGATAAGTGAAGCTCAGGCTCGTTTACTAAACAAGCTTGTTTTTAGATTCGGGCTCGGCTTGTAAACAACTTTAAAAAGCTCGGCTCGACTCGTTTACTAGACCACTTTAAAAAGGGGTAAATGTTATTAAATATTAAAAAAACTAATATTACACTAAGGCTCGACGAGCCTGACGAGCTTCACATGTCAGGCTCGAGCTCGGGCTCGATAAATAAACGAGCTTTATTTTTAGGCTCAATCTTGGCCGGGCTAGATAAGGCTCGGCTCGTTTCGAGCTTTTTCTCGAGCCGCTCGGCTAGTTTGCACCCCTAGTTGCTACATGAGTACATAACATAATCCCACTCCCAGTTTATAGGAAATTTGGGTCTATTGCCCCAACCCGTTTTGACCCGCACTAAGCAATTAACCATTTTGACTTAACCCCTTTGCCACCTAGAAACCTTTTCCTTCCATTAAAAGTAGTGTACATATACACACACATACACACCTTGATGTTGTATTCACTCTCTGCATCTAAAGCACTAGTAGCTTCATCAAGAATCAATATAGACGGGTCCCTAAGAATCCCACGGGCAATTGCGATTCTTTGTTTTTGTCCTCCACTAAGTAAATCATCATCAACAATTGTATTATAGCCATCAGGCAATGCGGTAATAAAGTCATGCGCGTACGCTTGTTTGGCTGCCCGTTCAATATCCTCTTGAGTTACATCTCTTGTACATCCATACGCTATATTCGATTTCACATCCATCCGAAAAAGCCTCGGCTCCTGTTTTATATATGTAAAATCAACAATAAATAACGATTCTCTCATACGGTTATTACATAAGAAGTATACAAAAATGACCTGTCCAACATATCCAATTCTTTCTCTAAGCCACTTGATATCCAAATCTTTTAGAGGAGATCCATCGATCAAAATCTACACAAGCAACTATATTACATCAGTGTAAGGTAAATGTTGCAAGAATTGTAGCAAAATTTTATGATCATGTGTGCTTAAGTTAAAAAATTACAGATGACGAATTTGACTCATTTACAAAGAAATTGGTGGTTGTATAAAGTTGATTAAATAAGATGGGTCACATCGTTAAAAAACGACCTTAAGTGTATTTAAATGTTTGCATAAATACTCTATTGAAAAGAAAACTGAACTAGTCTTCTAACAAAATATCTTTTAGTAAGAAAAAGGTCAAAAGGACAAAGAATACTTGTGGGTCAACCCGCCCGACCCGTCACCTCTATTGAAAAATTCACCATCGTTTTAGGAAGAGTAAAATGCCATTTTCGTCCCTGAGGTTTGGCCGGTTTTGCGACTTCGTCCAAAGGTTTGTTTTTCTGCATCCAAAAGGTTTGAAATCTTGCCATTTTCACCCGGCTCGTTAACTCATCCATTTTTCTCCGTTAAGTCAAGTATATTTCCATCCTTTTTGTTAACTTAAAAGGCAATTCGGTTTTTTAAGTTAACAAAAAAGATGGAAATATCGATGACTCAATGGAGAAAATGGATGGAGTTAACGAGCCGGATGAATATGACAAGATTTCAAACCTTTTGGATCCAGATGCGGAAAAACAAACCTTTAGACGAAAGTCACAAAACTGGTCAAACCTCAGGGACGAAAATGCATTTTACTCTTTTAGGAAGAAAGAGTTACCTGGCCACTTGTTGGTTCATATAGACGAAGTAGAAGATTCACAATTGTGCTTTTCCCACTACCACTAAGACCAACCTAACGAACAGTATCAAAAAATATTTAATACTTGAAGTGGTCGTTTATAAATTATAGTAGGGAGCTAGAATAATAGACTTACTTACAAGTGCAACTACTTCATAAGGATTCATAGTAATGTTTATATCTTTTAATACATGCACCTGAAATGTCACAAGCATAATTTCTTTGCATATCAATAGTAGTTTATAATGCTTGTGATGTGAGACAAAGTAGAAGTATACCGTCTCCCTTGATGTATAGCTAAATGATACATTCACAAACTCAATACAACCCTTCAAATTTGGCAACTTTGACCCTGCGACAATTCAACATGCACATTAGTTTAAACACTGAGAATTGTTCGACGAATAAAATAAATTGCTTACCGCTCGAAGTGAACTGGTGACTAGGCGCAAGATCCATCATTTGGAATACCTTTTCACTTGCACCGACAGATTGCATTAGTGATGATAAATTGTCGCCCACAAACCATGTTGAGTAAATCAGCCATTCACTGTACAATATGAACTTTGTAAGTTGCTCTGCTGTTATATGACCGGCCATTATAGACATTCCTCCTACCAGCACAGCAACAACCTATAAAATAAGACATTCACATATAGTGTACATGGATGGAAAAAGATAGATATGTGTGAATATGTATATATAGGGGTGCAAACGAGCCGAGCGGCTCGTGAGCTGCTCAAGATTGGCTCGACAAAAAGCTCGAAACGAGTTGCGTCTTATCGAGCCCGAGCCCGAGCCGAGCTTGAGCCTAAAATAAAGCTCGTTTATTTATTGGGCCCGAGCCCAAGCCTCGCATGTGAAGCTCGTCAATCCTTACCGAGCCGAGCTTATTTAAACTTGTTCACGAGCCGAGCCCGAACCTAAAAATAAGCTTGTTTAGTAAACGAGCCCGAGCTACACTTATCGAGCTCGCGAGCCTAAACGAGTCTATTATTTATATCATTTTTATTTAATATATTAATTAATAGATAATAATCGAGCCAATCTCAAGCTTGAGAAACTACCAACGAGCCGAGCTCGAGCTCTCATAAGTTAATCGAGCTCGAGCTCTCATAAGTTAATCGAGCTCGAGCCTGGTTGAGCTCGGGCTCAGCTCGGCTCGTTTGCACCCCTATGTATATATGATGTGTATGTGCATGCTTATATGTGTATATGTATGTGTCTATGACCGTCTGTGTATACATATAGGATTAGAATCACGTGAGAAGCTAAATATCCGAGAGAAGTGTGAGACGACTTTGATTCACCAAGTTCATAACTTCTATTCACTATTTTGTGTATATATGGAGTTAGAATCTCCACAGATAAAAAATGTGACTTGGTGAATCAAAATCTTCTCACGAACATTCAACATCTCATTTGATTGTGATTCTACTCATACATATGCGTGTGTTTACAATGCACTTGAACAGAGAAAAAAAGAGCATAACCTGTGTAGAATGGTAAAGAGTGTTGAAACTACAATTCCAAATTCCATACGCAGCACTTGTTCTCAAGCTTATATGAGCTAGTTTTTCCATCCAAGTGTTGTACCTATCCGTGAATAAAATCAGCAAGAGTCAAACTAAACCTTAAGCAGCATTTTCTAATGAAACAAATGTACACAGTAGAATCCCACACCTTTTCTATGAAAATACAACCAAATATATACCTTTCAAGTTCTTTATGCTCAGTTCCATAAACTCGGACTGTTCTCATTAAAGAAAAAGTCTCTTGTGCAACCTATATATATAATTTACACACCATTTAGATGGTTAAAATAAAGGAATGTATGTGTGTGTGTATGTGAACATTTGTTAACATAATTAGATCTTGTGTACTTCATTTGCAGACGCAGCGTACTCTTGTGTTAACCTGGCTGCTTTCTTCTGGTACCTATCGATACATAATCAATGATAAAGTACATTTACTGCATGCAATCAATGAAGTTTTAAGAAAACTGGAAAAACTTACTGTCCATATCGATACATAATTAATGATAAAGCAGTGCATATGGCCAATGTGCATAAGCCAAGTGGCCAAGACAACACTAACAAGTAGATCAAAGCCCCTGTCGCCTGAAAGAAAACACTTAAATTAATTTTGTAGACTAAAATGTCATTTTCGTCCCTGGGGTTTGGCCAGTTTTGCGACTTTCGTCCAAAGGTTTGTTTTTTTGCATCTGGATCCAAAAGGTTTGGAATCTTGCCATTTTCATCCAGCTCGTTAACTCCATCCATTTTTCTCCGTTTAGTCAGGGGTATTTTCGTCTCTTTGTTTTTCACTTAAGGGCAATTTGGTCTTTTTTTACTTTATGTACAAGCATTTAAAATACCCCTAACCGATTCCATTAGACCAAATTCCCCTTTAAGTTAACAAAAAAGACGGAAATACCCCTGACTTAACGGAGAAAAATGGATGGCGTTAATGAGGAAGATGAAAATGGCAAGATTTTTAAACCTTTTGGATCCAGATGAGGAAAAACAAACCTTTGGACGAAAGTCGCAAAACTGACCAAACCTCAGGGGCACGAAAAATGGCATTTTACTCTTTTTTTTTTAATTTGAGGTGAGCTCGCAGCAACTTATATCTTTTAGTGCACCTGAAGAAGATTCCTTAATATTAGGTTAAGATCATTCCCGATAACCCGTGACACCTGCTGACAATCTGAACCTAATCGACTAGTCAAATCACCAATACTTTCAGAGTCAAAAAAGTTAATATCCTGCAGAAAAGTTAATAATCATTAATGACGATCATGTAGTAGTTCAGAAAGCGTCATAAAGCATCTTTTACAAACCTGGAGAAGAAGAATGGAATATAGCGTTTCCCTCATTCGTTTTACCTACAGATTATTAAACTCATTTTTTGGTCAACGACATCATTACAAATTTATTTGACTTGGTGGAGAGCTAAACTCAAACAATACAAAGTTTTAACTATTCTTTTAAGAAGAATATATATGTCATATTGAACTCACAAGAATCATGTTTGCAATGCCAAACCAGCAACCTCTTAGACCACTGGAATTTCAAATACACAATAAAATGTCAGAAACATTTCGTAAAATTAAAAAAAAAGTACTAAATAATATTAATGTTATGTAATTACTCAAAAGAAGAGATTTGACCATACAAGGTCTTAACCTGCAAATACCAGAAGTGACACTTAAAAACATTAACAGCTTCACGTTTGAACGGAATACTGTTGTATCTCCGCTTTGGGCTGAAAATATAGATGCTGTCAGGAAATGAGGAATGGAGATCTCTGTAAGCTGTATGATATCATATGAACAATATCTAAGTTAGTTTGACAGCAAAATAGACTGATTTTCATGCAAAAATACGAGTATGCTACAGGTATATTCATTCTAATTATTAGAAAAACTATATCGATTTAATTCCCTATGAGGTTTAGTCTCAATCATGCTACTAATTCTTACTGTTCATATAGTATGATACGAATATACCACATCAATTCGTTATGTATGGATAGTGAACAATCCTAACAATTAGGCTGAAAACGAACCAAACGTTCGGTGAACAGTTCGTGAACTCTTTGGCGGGAAGTTCATTTGTGTTCGTTCATTTATTAAACAAACGAACACAAACAAGAAATATCGTTCGTTTAGTTAAAAGAACGAACATGAACAGAGTCCGCGTTCGTTCATTTATGTTCGGTAACGTGTTCGTTTGTGTTCGATAGTTCATTAGTGTTTTTAGTTTTTACTTTATTTAAATACTTCAAAATTCCAACAAATAAAATATTTAATAAGTGTCGGTGTATTATATATTTTGTTCTTGAAGCTTGTTTGTGTTTGTTTGTGTTCATGAACATTATTTTGTGCTCATCAACGTTCGTTGCCTAAAATAAACAAACAAGCACAAACGAACATGAACAAGAACAAGTTCATTTCCTTAACAAACGAACACAAACATAAAATCTCGTTAGGTAAGCCTTCATGAACAGTTCGTGAACCTTGGTTTTAAAAAGCGCGTCTGAGGCGCAACAAGGCGCACACCTTAGGGCTTTTTCACTCAGCGCCTAGAGGAATTACAAGAAGCGCCAAAGAGGCAAGCTTTTTTGCGTTTTTTCTCGGCTTTTTTGGCCTGAGGCACGCGCCTCTTGTACTCGAGGCGTTTCTATGCATCTAACGTTGTACCTTGGGTTTTTTTGGCTTGTACATGCAGCTAAAATCATACAAAAACCTTACTTATAGCTATATTTTGGGTAGGGAAGCTAAAAACCTAAATATATATAAAATATATATATATATAATTAGCTTATGCTGGGGCACACAAAAGCCTGCCGCTTTGTGCGCCTCTCGCTTTATAAAACCAAGTCGTGAACACATATATTTCTTAACAAACGAACAGTTCATTTGCAGCCCTAATCCTAACAATGTGATTTAAACTAAACTAAATTAAGCATAAAAACACATAACGAAAACGAATTATCAGACGAACAATACCGCAGTTACAATTAGTGCCGTAAACGCCGAAAATATAACCCAACGATCATTCGAAATCAATCCCCACATCCGTCCAAGAGCCCGAAACAAAGTAACCGGTTTCGCATTCTGCGCAACCTCCACTTCATCAAGAAACCTCCACCATTTTCCACCGGGAAGCAACGCCTGAATCAACCGAACAACTCTCAACAACCTCTCCGACACTCCCACCACCTCATCGCCACCGTAATCCGCCACAACCTCTTCACTATCATCACGATTCCGTACACTATATCCATTCACCGACGCTGAATTCGCAACACGAATGAGTCTGTTGTTGTTAACTCTCCGGTAACATATTTCGAGCCCTAAATTGTTTGTTGAAATTGAACTTTTTTGGTTGAATGTTTGAGTAGATGAAGCCGGAGTGATGGTTGTTAAGAATCAAAGCCATTGTTTGTTACATTTAACGGAATTTGAACGGAAATTAACGGAATTTGACGGAGAAATAACGGGATTTGACGGGAAATGGAGGAGGATGTTAATCGGTGACGAATGACTGGCGGCGAGTGGCTAATGTGTGGTGACGTGGGAGTGCGTTTTGGAATTTGAGGTACGACGACGTTTTAAGTGCGTTGATGTGGCGTGCTTGGGTGAAGTGAAAACGGTGACGTTTTGGGGAAGGAAATTGTGACGTGAAGTGAATTGTAACCACTTACTTTGTGGTTTGACGGAATTGCCCTTTCTGTACTGTGCTTTTTTAAGTAAAAGCTCATGAAAACCCCCAAGATTTGGTATTATTAAAGTAATCTTGAAAGTATATAAAGCGTAGCAGAAACAAGGTTGTTTTGAGGCGAAGACTCCTATGGTTTCATTGTCGAAGAAGCTAAAACATTAAGTTTACTTTGGGTCAAAAATAGATCAAGAGTTATGACTTTATCGTGGGATGATTGGAAAATGTTTAATCTTGGGGGCTTAGGCTAATCGGGTGTTTTGGTATTTCATTTTGTTACGTTGTAGCATGTATGTCGAGTGTAGTTGGTAGTTTTTTTGCTGGAAGGTGTATGAATAAAATACGGTTTTATTGGTCGTTAAAAAGATTGTTAAAGTGATCGGAATAACATATATAGAAAGTTATATTTTGTATCATAATTTGAGTTGGTATAGATAGTTGTGATATTTTTTGTTTTTAATCAATCATTTTCAATAATATATTGAAATTATTAATCTTTTAAAATGATAGTTGTGGTTTTTTGTAACATGTTATATCTAAAGTCTTGTTTTAATTGTTTCTAGACCTAACAACTAATATATATGAGTATTGACGTTAAACGTTGTAATTGGACAGGTGTAGTTTAAACTTAATCGTAAAACACATTTGAATGTGTCAATAAACGGTCCTAATAGTTTAAATTTAATTAAAAAACACATTTAAATGTGCCAATAAACGGTCCAAATCACATGAATGTGACTGAGAACAAAAATGATTTCTAGGCATTAACTAACAAAAATCACATCAGTGTGAATTTTTGTTGAAAGATCCCATGCATCATAAAAGTCACATGGATCCTGTAAGTTAAATCATAAAGGCTTTTGGTTTCGCTAAACCAACCTAAATCTCACATAAAGCCACATGGTAGTGCAATAGAATCTATGTAGTAGTTTGTTTAAACCAACCTAAATCTCACTTTAGGTGATATACCCAATAAATGAAAAAAAATAACAAAACAAATCTCAAAACTCAAGTTATGTATTAAGGATATGCTATGTTGAAACAATTGATTCACATGGTTATTATTCTAGCTAGCTGGGTGTTATGGAAGCGCACGAACGAACCCATTTGGTTCAAGATATTAAGGCTCTTGGATTTCATTGGCTTAAAAACCGTTTTAAAAACATCCCTTAAAGTAGAAAGATTGGTGTAATTTCATTTCCTTATAACTGTCTTGTTTCTTTGTTAGCCTGTTACTGGTTTTATAATTTATAGTCACCCCTCGCACCTCTTTTTAATACGTAATTTGTTATCCAAATCAATAAATCTTTTCCAATGATATTTTCGTAAGCCCGTAATAAAAAGGTGGACACAATGTCATAAAACATTCAAAGGTCTAAAGTGAAAGTAATAAGAAAGTTAAGGGGCTCCAAACACCCAAGGGCAAAAACGTCTTTTACTCCAACCGAAAATATCACCAGTTTCGTTTCAACTGAATCTCTCAATTCCCACCACACTCTTCTTCTCCACCGTCCACAATCTTCATCTTCTCCGGCATGGCGGTTATCGGAAACCTAGCACTTCTAATCGACGTCACTTCACCACGCGCGCACCGTAATCGACCGCAGCAAAGCACGATTACAGCCGTCCGATCTCTTCCTAAACCTATTCAAAAAGGATCTCACATCACCTACTTCCAACAATCTCTACGCTTCGTTACCGTCGTTGCCGCCGTTGAAAGGTGGAATAGAGTTTGAGAAGGATGCGACGGCGGCACCGCCGCACCGCGGCGTTCGTGGACGGAAGGCGAATTCAAAGTTTAACGAAGTGGATTACGAGAGTTCGAGTGATGAAGATAACGGAAATGGATACGGAGATGAGGATGAGGCTGAGAAGGTTGAGAATGAGAGGAGGAAGAGGATGGAGTGGGAGAATGAGATGAGGATGAGAGTTAAGGAGATTGAAGATATGCGAGAGTTGGAGAAGAAAGCTGAGGAGTTGCAGAGTCGCGGTGAAGGAGATGATGATGGAGATGAAGGAGAAGGTGATGGTGAAGTGAAGAAAGTGAAGAGACGGAAGAACAGAAGAGGGAGAGAGTTCGACGAGAGCTCGAGAAGGTGAGGTTTCTATGATTTACTAAATTACTATATTAGTTGTTGTTTGGCTTGTGTATTTGAATTTTGAGTTTAGTTGTTTAGGAACATGATGTTAGGGTTTGCAATAGGATTTGGAAGTTGAAACTTAATTTGTGTAGATTTAACATGCCTTGTGTCACGGAGTTATCTTTCGATCCCCATGTGGCGTCCCTGGTTGCCCCCGGGATTAGCCAATCCATCTCGCCCTTTGTTTGGGTCACTGGTTTCGTCCAGCCTTGGACTCATCAGGAGAGCGGTAACAACTCTCGACCAATGGTGCGTTCGCCGGATACACATCGGCTAGGCAGTAGGCAAATACACCCTCTTAATCTGCTGAGGTCGTCCCTGATAAAGTCGGACTAGCCGGTAAACCCAAGCGTTTAAGTACAACCCAAGCATTGCGATGTTCGAATATTTGGCTGGTGACACTTAGCTCAGATTCTGATGTCAAATCATAGGAAGAATTTGAGTTCATAACATAAAATGGTGTTTTCTATTCGTGCTGAAGTAACTCAAGGAATTAGATGAGTTTTGAAGTGTGTGCGTGCATGCGTGTATGATAAATGTCTGCTAGAGAATGACCGAACAAGTTTATAACCGCACGATTGCATCCTCTTTAAGAATTTGACAATTAGAAAGACAACTAGTTATCTGTCCTAAGTACCTGTTACATACGCGCAACTGTTGTTGTTGATAGAACTATAACTAAAAAGTGTTGAACTAAATTTTAATTTTTACTAGCAAATATGAAAGGAGAATGTCAGTTGTGAACCAAATGGATCTTTGAACCTTGTTCCTGATAATTGAATTTAATTGTAGTATGATACGTTGAGAATTTTGGCGGCTGGATTAAAAAGGTGAATGATTCCTAGTGATTTTCAAATATGTAGGTTTTATATTTATGGCTCAGTTAAACACTTTGTGTTATTGTGTTCAAGTAACACATGAATTCTTGTTACGTTGGCAGGTTGCTCAGGAACAAGCAGAGAGGAGGAAAATGGCTCAATTGATGTTTGATATGGGCCAACGGGCTTATGGAAAGGGTATGTATGGGCGGTCTATCGAGTACTTGGAAGGTGCTCTCACAATCATACCGAGGGCCACTTTGTTTGGTGGCGAGGTAGGTTGGTTTTTTTATCCGGTTTGACTGGTTACGGGTCAAAATTTGTGGTAAAGTTGACCTTTTTTATTTATTCGTTGTTTGGAACATTCAGATACAAATATGGCTTGCAATGGCTTATGAAGCTAATAACCGCCACAAAGATTGCATTGATCTTTATCGGAAGCTAGAAACGAGTCATCCTATTATAAGTATTAGACGCCAGGCTAAAGACCTAAGATATATCTTACAAGCTCCCAAGCTTAAGATATCGCAAGAAGAAATGGTTACAATTCCACTTATCGGTTCCAGCTATGATAGGTGAGTTCGTATGATTAATTTTTTTAATATATCTCGAGTAAAGTACATGGACGGTCCCTGTGGTTTACCAAAATGTTGGATTTGGTCCCTAGCTTTCCAAAAGTACACAAATGGTCCCTGTGGTTTGCACTTTGTACGCATTTAGTCCCTAACTTTTTCCAAAAGTACATGGATGGTCCTTGTGGTTTGCTTGCATGTTATAACGAATTTATTCCCTAACTTGGACATGCTAAAACCTTTAGATTTGTTGGCTGGGGACAAAATGTGTTACAAAGTGCAAACCACAGGGACCATTTGTATACTTTTGGAAAGCTAGGGACCAAACTCAAAATTTTGGTAAACTGCTGGGACCATCCTGTACTTTACTCATATATCTCACTAGAATATTAACATGACAAGAATATCAATAAATGCAGCTATGCAGGAACTTGGAGCGACAAAAACAAGGATAAGGATGATAAAATGAACCGATCGACAACCAACCAAATGTCGTCTGGCAGAGACTACCTTGGTGACTTTTTGGTATGGCGGCCGCCAGGTGACCTGGAAAAAAATCAGGCCTTCTGGGCGGCTTTAGTAGTGTGGGTGGCTCTCGTTGGAGCAGCCCTCTTTCTCCAATGATGAACTCGGTGTTTGCAGGTATCATTCGTGAACTCATTGTGCGTTATCTATTTAAAAACAAGTTGCTATAATATGATCATTATGTCATCTTAATGTGTATATGAAGAATTGATAATTTGTGATTATTGTTGTATATTTTAACTTCTCTTCAATGGGTATATTATCGTTACCAGTTTGGTTTAACGTCTGTTTAATATCTCAAAGGCATGCACCAGGTAGTGATATGCGTCGCTCTGTCTTTCGAAATGATTGGTAAATTATAACTGAGTTAACTACATCAAAATGTATTTGAATGTGTATTTATCGTTTTATACTGTAATAAATTTGAAAGCGGCAAATTAGTGGTACTCACTTAACCCAATATCAAACATGACCCTTTCAATAACATTTCTAAGAAAATGTACCGAAAAAGTATGGTTAGGTTTATCAATCCATCTCGAGGTATCAATATTCGTCGTCTCCATTACCAGTGTTGCAAATTATCAATTTACCAATATATAGATGTAAATTTGCAAATCCTTGCCACTTTGACTTTATTGGTGATGTTCCTTGTCTAGGTTGTTTGGACATGAAACCTTCCCTCTAAGAGGCATGTATCTTATCAAGTGGGCTAGCCTCATATTGGCGAAAGTTGTACTTATGTTCTAATCACATATTGTTTACCTGAATAACGTGTAAACTATCCTATGTGGTATTTATGTAGTTTTTTTTTAACATGCAGACATGAATAATAAAAGAGATAAATATAAAACAAATTGAACAATCAAATACAACATTCTAATAGAAACAAATAAACAATCAAATATTACATTATAATACACAGATCATTCATTCATGTTCCCATAAAGTAAAACTTACCATTGTTCTCAAATCCTACCGTCGCACCACCCACCCTATCACCGTTCTCAAACCCTACTGTCACACCACCCACTGTCAACCATCATAGTGCTCGTTCTCTGCATCAGTTGTCACTTCCTCCTGGTTCCTCGGCAGCTGAGTTACACCGCAAATAATCAAACATCGTCACTCATCTATCTCGTCTCCAATTAAGGTAATTTTTTGAAACCTATAGCTTGTGTTAACAATGGATTATTCGAATAAGTAATAATACCAAATGGGTCACAAACATTATGTTTTATGAACACTTCTGTTAGTGATTGCTCTGAACCTCTATTAAACAACTTTAGAAGCACCTCATTTGTGACATTGTTCAAGAACATGTTATATGCAGATGATAAAAGAGAAGAGAGAGAGATATTTCGTTTCTAATGATACTTAATAAGTTACAAAAATATCATGTTTCATGTTTTGTTGAGCCCTTACTACTTGTAATAAAGATTTTACATCATGATTAGTCACAAAGAGAGTTGAAAAAGTATGCATGATATTTATTTTTACTATAAATTGCCAAAATCGTCCAGGTGGTTTGGGCAGTTTTATCAGTATAGTCCAAATGTTTCATTTATCTCCTGTGGGTCCAAAAAGGTTTCACCATTGCAATTTTGGTCCAACTGACTTAACCCCATCCATTTTTTCTGTTAACTAGAAGGGAATTCGGTCATTTTATATAAGTTCCTCCTTATGTTAAGAATATAAAATGACTGTTTTGCCCTTCTAGTTAACAAAAAAAATAGATGGGGTTAAGTCAGTTGGACCAAAATGGCAATGGTGAAACCTTTTTGGACCCACATGAGATAAATGAAACTTTGGACTATACTGGCAAAACTGCCCAAACTACAGGAACTATTTTGGCAATTTACTCTTTATTTTATTTTAATATCGGATGTTTAAGGTCATGTTATTTTTTACATGTTATTGATTTGTTGACTCGATTCGCACTCGTACACGCACATGTTTTGACATGAAATCGTTAAATGTTTATATGTCCAAATATGTAGCATAAGGAGATATGTGTTGACGATGGCGATCAAGCCTTTGACTAATCCAATAACGATGACAACCTTGTTTTAAGTACCAATCGAACAACAGGTTATAAATTCTTTGGAGCCAATTTGAATACTAATTCGATCAAGCTTTTGACTCTTTTTGTTCTTTGTATGATGAACTTAGAAGATATATTGTATATGATGATGGTGTTAGTGTGAATAGTCCTTTCGTTACTGTAAAAACTTTAATTACGCATAAGGAAGCCTATTATCAGTATATTATAAGATATTAGAACATTTGTGATGCGTAGAATGTTCTTGATGGAAAAAAAAAGTCAGAAAGCTTTAAACATGAAATATGCTATGCAATGAGAAAGAAACTAGATCATATTAAAAAGAATCAAAGGTAATGGTTATATCTTTAAATTTTTGTTATTCAGTTATAAATTTTTATAGACTTTTGGGTTGATTGTGTAGGAATTAAAAAAAATGTTATTCCGTTACAAATTTTTATAGACTTTTGTGTAGGCATATAATATTGTTCCAAGTGAGTGGAAATGCATATGTAGTGAAGATTCATGAACAAACTTGCACTTTTATAATAGTTTTGACATTTTTTTAAAATTTTTGCACAAAATATACTTTTTTGCCATTTTTAATTTTTCTTTCGTACTTTCTTTTATAAAATCGCAATGATTTTTATTCATTTTGCCATTTATAAGTCATGTCAACATATTATTAAAACAAAATAAATGTCATGTAGGATGGATGACCTTTTGTTTAGGTAAAATATCTAGGATTGGAACATAAACTAAACTTTAGTGACCTGGTTGGAGAAAAGAAAATCATGAGTGGCCTGATTGGAACGGTTCTGAACAACCATCACTCAAAACCTTAACTCCGTCTCTAATGACGACTATCCTTCGTACCGGAGGAAATGCGACCACGTGTGCGCCGGCCACAGCCATATCGGAAAGCACTTGAAGCATCCAGGAGGTCGTGGTAACACCTGAGGTACGCACCACCACTGCATCCTCTTCAACAAGTACCATCCCGGTTTCTTGAGTAAGGTCGGTATGCAATACTTCCAAAGCTCCGTTACAAGTTCTATACTTCTATTGCCCTATCAATCAATGTTGATAGACTTGGTGTAACAACCCGCATTTTCGCAGCTCGTTACTCTCGTTACGCCTAGCACCAGAGATTCAGATCATAATGTAAACTATATCGCTTACTACGCTACATCGCATATTTTTGCACTACATCGCTTATTTTCGCACATACATCGCACTTCACAACACTCATATCGCACTCGCTAAATACTACAAACTTTGCCTGAAGTTTCCAAGGCTATCTGCTCGCTTAACTGCAACGCGACTCTCGCAAGACTTGGGAACAAAGCCACATACTACCTCGCTTATCCATTCGAATCTTAACTTAACTTAATCGATTAATACGCTTAACGCTTTGCTAAAACGCTTAATACAATTAACTAATACGAACGAAAGAATTACAAAAGGATTTTTAATATTTTTAGGAATATAGGTTCCTTTTGTAAAAAGTGCTTTTAATCATTAGAATCTAAAAAAAATCGTACGAAAATGGTATTTTCGTGCGAAAATGTTTCATGTTTTGGCTCCGAATGGTAGTTTTCATGCGAAAAAAGACATATTTCATGCGAAAATCGCATATTTGGTGCGAAAATGACGAAAATATGGATTTCCACATGAAAATATCACCAAAACACATCCATTCCTCTCCGCCTATAAATACAACCCTTCACCATTCACTCCAACTTGCTGCCATTCCGCACCAAAACGCTCTCCAGCCCGGTTTCTCTTTTTCCAAGTAAGAAAACTACTTTTTTCACACGAATCACAACGGTTTTTACAACGATTTTGCACGAGATTATCTCCGATTTCATCTAAACTCTGTTTTACGAAAACCTTCATCTTTTTCATAAAACTTTCTGATTTTCTTAAGGAATAGCACTTACCGAGCATGTTTGAGTTAGCCTTGGCTTCTCAGACCCGAAACCTTGTTGTTTCAAACTCACCAAGTGTTTATCCTAACAAAATTGTTTTATCAAACTGATTTCACACGAAAACGGATCAGACCGACTGATGTTTCGTTCACTAAGTAGTGGAATGAGGCGCTGTCGAAACCGTCACGAAATAGACTCGAAAATACATATGTTTCAGACGAAGTCTTAGTCCCAAACGCACCAAGACACAAGAACAGTCATTGGTGATCTGGACTGGCGCGTGAACCATACTTGGTTCACGCGGTCCAGTCCGAGTTCATACAAGAGATCACTTGCTCAAAAGACCTCTCCGATGCTAGGTTGATCAGTAATCTAGGGAGGGATGGACACTCGATTTCTCGAAGTCAGACGCGAATACATCGATTTTAGACACAAAACAGGCATTTCCGCACGAAAATTTCCACTGAATTTGCGAAATTTTCGCTCGAAATTTTCGCACAAAATGGTCTGTTCCCGCATGACTCTTCGTTTCAATGTGTTTCAACACTCTGGAAGACTGATGCCCTTCCGTCTCTACGCGCAGGCTAAACCGACACTCTTTTCTCTCCTCTCATCAACTTTCGGTGTTCGCTGTTACGCACCCACTGTGAGTATACTTGACCAATTTTCGCTTTAATGCACTTTTTGGGTGTAACATACGTTCTTATAAAAATTTACACAACGCACGCTAAACTGATTTATCACATGCGAATATCTGTTATACATATTTATACGTGATTGCTAGAACATATATGCTAGGGAATTTTTCGTTATCTCCACCTTGGCTAGTATGGTACTGTAGATGGGCTCTGATCCGACGGGGTTTAGTTAAGATGTACGCGTGAGTTCTCTGCGAGTATAGCATGAGAATTTGTCTTGTGAGTTTATGTGTTGTATGAATCATGTTTATGTATGAAGGAATTCGCTATACTTTTATCTACTATGCTATTATATCAAAACCTGTATGCTCGCCAATACATTTTTGTATTGATAATTATTTTAACGTATGTTGCAGGTTATTAAGATCTACTTGCTGCAAACGGACTTAGGATTTTGCTTAGAAATTGTAATAAATTGTAATCGGCTTTGAAATTGTTTGAGATTAATGGAATTCGTGATGATTATGTAATGATTGTATGTTGATTTTATGGGACATTGACGCTTAAATATTGTCATTTAAAAATAGTCGTTATGGATTCTCTCGCACAATCTGAACCGCTTAGTGCCGCGCCCGATGATTCCGCCATCGGTTGGGGTGGGACAGATTGGTATCAGAGCCATAACTATAGGGAATTAGGTAGATTGCCTAGTATATAGTAGGAAACATGTGCTTATCCCTTGCTTATCCGATTAAGACATTGTCTTTGGACTTAAAATACTATACGAAGTCTTTCCTAAGACTTGTACACAACACACGAAGCTGCAAAGATAATCGTACATCACAAACTAGTCGATTTTCGAGATTAGGTGTGAAAACCGCGAACTCTCGGCAAATCACTCACTCCGCGTATTCCGATTAGCACGAAATTCTCCGTTAAGTTAGGAGTGATATCCACATCTTAACGGAAATTTCCCATTCTATCCGGTGGAAACCTCCTGATGGGTCCGGGAGGGAAACCACAATCAGGGATTCGATATCAAGTTAGGGGTGAAATCCGAACCTTGACAACTCGTCCCACTCAACGATTTTGAAATCTCACCAAAGTCTCGACTATTTCACGGATTTGGGACACGTAGTAACCGAAAGGGTAATGCCGTTAGCCGCGAGGCGGTGAGAGCATTTACCTATTAGGCCAAAGCGTGTGCCCAAACTCAACGGAGTGATCGAATCACTTTGGGTAGTCGTTGTCTCAAAACCCAGGACGCTCTATTAATTTTAAGCCTGCAATCGCCGATTTTACGCATCATCGAATTTTATTATGCTTATATGTTTTCAATTGAAGTTTTTACGCTTTATCGATTTCTCGATTTATCGTTTTTCGCTCCATAAACGTAGCACAACTCGCACAGCCATCGCAATCCAAAACAAAAGCTAATACTCGCAACAAAACTAAATCATAACAACCCTCTTAACCGCGTCGTCACGTTATACTGCAAGTATATACGTATCTAAATATATACATGTATAGTATGTGGTTACACGTGCTTACGTGAATACGTGAAATTTAGGAGATATGTGTTTCCTATGTGGCTCCTATGTGAATCCGTATTATTATATCAACTATAACAAGTTTTTAAACGCACTAAATCGCATCGCAATTTCAGAAATCATTATGATCGAATCTCATTCCAAATCTCTTTGTCTAGATGTCTTCGAACGCTTCCAACTCGCGACGCCAAGCCTGAAGAAACGCCGATAAGAGGATCGCATCGCTCGTGGGACCAAGGTCATTCCTCAAATCATCACCCAAGTTCAAGCCCTCAGCAATTCTCAGACATCGGAAGACTTTAAATCTAATGCACCAAGGTCTACTTTCTCCTACAAACAGTTCAAGGCCTGTGACCCCATGGTTTTTCACAGGTGAAGGAGTGTGTCTCAAATGCTCCAGTGGTTTGATGCCATCGAGGTTTCCCTTTGTCAGAGTGGGTGCCCTGAGCATTTTCAGACCACATGCGCTACCAGAGTATTTCAATCCCGAGCCCTCGACTGGTGGACAGCTGAGCGCATCAAACGTGGGAACGACGCAACATACGCACTATCATGGGAGGAACTGAAGGAGCTTATGAAGAGAGAATATTGCCCTCCCAACGAAGTCCAAAAGCTAGAGAACGAATTCTGGAAAATCAAGCAAGTCGAAGGTGACAAAGCCGGCCTCACAACAAAGTTCAAACAACTTAGCATCATCTGCCCTAGCCAAGTCGACACTCCTGAAAAAGGCCATCAAAAAGTACATACGTGCTTTGCCGGAGTGCGTGGGCGATTTTCTCGAAGCTGCAAGACCGCTACCATTGAAGAAACTTACCAACTGGCCGCAGAAATTAACGACAAACGGGTATTGGAAGGGTTCTTCTCCAAAAATCCCGCCAAGAATCTGAATCAAGCTACTGTCGAATTGTCCGACGATTCCGACGATGATTCCAACGACGGCGACGACACACCACCGCAAGCTGCCGCCGAGCCCAGCCGCAAGAGAAAAAGCTCGAGCCTCAACTACTCCGCGACTGAGCCGCTCAATCCTGAACCTCTTCGAGCAGTTCCATTCTACCCAAGGCGTAACTACACCGGACCTCATCCCAATTTCAGATGTGTACTTATCACCACCGGGCCGGAGCCAGCTGTCGTTATTGCACCAACTGCGACCGTTACGACCACTTCACCAGCAAATGTCGCACAGGACCACGACAACAAGATGAGTCGACACCCCCGGAGTCACCGACCCAAGCCGCAGCCCCAGCAGAGGAAGACGTCGGCACCAACCTCGACCAGGCGCAGGACGACGTTAACGAAGGCACGACTTTTGACGTTAGTACTTATGCTTTATAATCATTCTATTGTTTGATATAGCTTCAACACACGAACGATGTCTCTCTATCCCTCTCTCGACTCCTCGCACTTAGTCTAAGCGTACACACTAATTATTATTACTAATGTATATAGTATATCACGATATAATGCATTTTCTACCCCTACTACGCGCCTTTAAAACAGGTTACGACAAACATGCAAACACCAAACTAATCACGGTGCACACGGGATTATCTTGGGGTCTGCACGGGGATCATAATGAGTTCTAATGGTACCCTCAAACGTTAAAAGCGTGGTTAAAACGTGGTGGATATGCGATGGGACTTCCTATATATAAGTGTTTTAACCATGTCGACAAATCACGACACCTATCCGGGACGGAGGAGGTGTGGTTAAAGCAGGGTGGATACGCCGCTGGTACTTCCTATATATAAGTGCTTTGCCATGCTAACAAACTTCCGTGGAGACGTGCCATGTGTAGTTGAACGTTATTAGACCTTCTATAATATGATGATTATTTTCACACGCAAAACTCCTCCGCAAGGGCGTAACATCTTATCGCTTTCTCAATCGCGCAAACGCTAGATACCCCGCGAGCCTAGAGCAACGCAATCGCACTATCGCAAGGATCTACCTCATTATCGCTTGTTGCTTATCGCTTATCGCTCCTCTCTCTCGACGCTCGAAAGCTATCGCTTCGCGTATCGTCTTCGATTCATGTCGTTTTAACGCTTATCGCATCTCTCGTTCTTACCGCTTCGCTATTCAATCTATCCATGTCATGTCGGCACCCATGACATCACTCCATGGGACGGAGGCAGTATGGCTAAAACATGGTGGATACGCCGCTGGTACTTCCTATATATAAGTGTTTTAGCCTTATTTACGAACTTCGTGAAAGGATGCCATGTGGGGTTCGACGTTATTCAAGCCTCATAATTTCTTGGTCCCCCCTTAACCGCGTGGATCAAGGATACCGAAATCTATCTATATGTGTCAACACGCCTGACATCGCTCCACGAAACGGAGGCGATATGGCTAAAACATGGTGGATACGCCGCTGGTACTTCCTATATATAAGTGTTTTAGCCATATTAGAAACCTTCGTGGAAAGATGCCATACGGGGTTTGACACTAATTAAACTTTTTGATACCTTTAAAAATTAGTTTTACGGTTATGTTTTTGTAATTAAATGGAAAAAAATATTTAAGTATTTTGAATTTTTACAAAAGCCTTTTAGGCAAGCAAAACCTTTTCACAATGGGAATCGACCGCCTAGCGCCACGTTGTGAGAAGATTTTCATAATCGAATTTCTTTAAAACGCTTTTTGTGGTGGTTAACAAACTTTTAAAAAAAGTTAAAAAGCTTTTTCTTGATTGGCAGCTCGGGAGTTATCAACCACGAGTCAATTAATGCGTTTACTCGTCGACTCTTTACACTTTCGAGACACTTTCACTCGTCAATCCTATATCGATCGCTCATTCATCCTCAACTTACGCTAACGTCTTATCGCTTCTATCGCTATCTATTCATGTGAATTCTCAATGTCTCCCTTTCGAATAAATTTCGGGACGAAATTTCCTAAAGCAGGGGAGACTGTAACAACCCGCATTTTTGCAGCTCGTTACTCTCGTTACGCTTAGCACAAGAGATTAGATCATAATGTAAACTATATCGCTTACTACGCTACATCGCATATTTTTGCACTACATCGCTTATTTTCGCAGATACATCGCACTTCACAACCCTCATATCGCACTCGCTAAATACTACAAACTTTGCGTGAAGTTTCCAAGGCTATCTGCTCGCTTAAACTGCAACGCGACTCTCGCAAGACTTGGGTGTAACATACGTTCTTAACAAAAATAGACAACGCACACTAAACTGATTTATCACATGCGAATATCCGTTATACATATTTATACGTGATTGCTAGAACATATATGCTAGGGCATTTTTCGTTATCTCCACCTTGGCTAGTATGGTACTGTAGATGGGCTCTCACCCGACGGGGTTTAGCTAAGATGTACGCGCGAGTTCTCTGTGAGTATAGCATGAGAAATTGTCTTGTGAGTTTATGTGTTGTATGAATCATGTTTATGTATGAAGGTATTCGCTATACTTTTATCTACTATGCTATTATATCAAAACATGTAGGCTCGCCAATACATTTTTGTATTGACAATTATTTTAACGTATGTTGTAGGTTATTGAGATCTACTTGCTGCAAACGGACTTAGGATTTTGCTTAGAAACTTGTAATAAATTATAATCGACTTTGAAAATTGTTTGAGATTAATGGAATTCGTGATGATTATGTAATGATTGTATGTTGGTTGTATGGGAAATTGACGCTTAAATATTGTCATTTAAAAATAGTCGTTGTGGATTCTCTCGAACAATCTGAACCGCTTAGTGCCGCGCCCCGATGATTCCGCCATCGGTTAGGGTGTGACATCTGGTCACTTGTTCCTAAAGTCTAAAGAGGTTATTGATTCAGCTTTAGTTGATAACGCACCAGTGGTTGATGTTACTCAGTTAGGTTATTTTATGGTCCTTGGTAAAGGAATGTTGATAAAGAAACTGATTGTTGTGAAAGCGAAGCTCATGTTGAAGACTATTGAGAATAAGATTAAAGAGGTTGGTGGATCATTGGGAGGACGGATCATTGAGTTTGCAAATAAATAAAAAAATATGAGATATGCTAATTATGGAATGATTATCTTCCATCTAACACGCCCTACAATCGGAGCATTGGGAGGACAAATGCTGAGAGTAGACGGAAAATCTGGGAACAAAGGAGCATGCAACCCTTTGAATGTAATTGGATTTAATGTTGAGACAAATGTTAAGTATGTTTGTGTGTGTGTGTATAAATGTAACTCACATAAATCTTGATATTATATATGATTGGAATTGGATCTAACACATACATATAAATTGGGCCTGGTCATGTTGGGACATAAGGTATAATTGAATTGTGCCTAAAGTTGTTGGGCCTATTAAATTGGTTGTGTCAATCACTTAGATAATCAAATTGGGTTTTTGTCCTATTGTCCCTCTTTAGATTTAATGGGACAAATCTCATGTTAAGCTCATCAAGGTAATTAATACCATGGGAGTTTTAAAAAACCCAAAAACGAAATTGTATCTGTAACCGAAACAACCGAATCAGAATGTAAATTCGGTTTTGGTTCGGTTCCTAACCCTTCATTACATAGCTACGGTTCAACCACAAAACTCAACCCACCCTTCAGATTTCCAATGTTTTTTCTATCAAAATTCTCAATCTCTCCTTCATGGTATAAACAAATTGTGCCTCACGTTGTTGTTGGGCCTACTGAATTAATTGGGTTAATCACCAAATTAGGTTTTTGTCCTGTTAGGTCTCATGGTAAGCTCATGAAGGTAATCAATACGAGGGTATTTAATAAGAACTGGAAATCGAAAAAAAAAACAAAATTAAATCACATATGTGACTGAAAAAAAAGAATCGAATTCTAGATTCATTTCGGTTTGGTACCTACCCCTTGATTACATAGCTTAGATTCAACCACAAAACTTAACTTATCCTTTGCATCTCCATTGTTTCCATTGTTTTTCCCATCAAAATTCTCAGTCTTGCCGTCATCAAATTTATCGTCAATTCAATTCGGAAAAATGTATTTTGTATCCAACAACTTTGCTGAAGAAAACAAAAACAATCGGATGGTAAAAGGTTTCTTAAACTAAGAAGTAGAGAAATGAACCAATAACATTGTTTTCCCGTTAAAATCCCCAATCTCGCATTCATAGTACAGAGAATTGTGTCTCACGTTGTTGGTTCTATTGAATTAATTTGTTTTATCACTTAGTTAATCAGATTCGGATTTTGTCATGTTAGGTCTGATTAGGTTACCCAGGCTGATATCATGGTAAGTTCATGAAGGTAATCGATACAGGAATGTTTAAAAATTGAAAATGGTAAAAAAAAACCCCAAAAATCGAATCATATCCATAACTTAAAAAATTAAATCCAATTGTAAATTTGTTGTTAATTTGGTACCTACCCTTTCATTACAAAATTTCATATCCATAAAACTCAACCCACCTTTTGCATCTCCATTGTTTTTCCCGCCAAAATTTCATGTCTCATCTTCATCAGATTTATCATCAATCCAATTAAAAAAAGTATCTTGAATCCAACAACTTTGCTAAAGAAACCAACAACAATCACGGATAGTAAAAGGTTACTTACACTAAGAAGAAGAGGAATAATCCAATAACATTGTTTTTCCCGTCAAAATTCCCAGCCTCACCTTCATGGTACAAGTGAATTGTGCCTCACGTTGTTGTTGGGCCTATTGAATTAATTTAGTTTATCACTTCGTTAATCAAATTGAGCTTTTGTCATGTTACGCCTCATTAGGCTAACCAGACTGAGATCATGGTAAGCTCATGAAGGTAATCAATACAAGGGTGTTTAATAAAACTGAAAATAAAAAAAAAAAAAAAACCAAATGATATATGTAACCGAAAAAACCGAATCAAATTGTAGATTCATTTTTGGTTTTGTACCTACTCCTTGATCACAAAGCTTCAATTCAACCACAAAACTCAACCCCTCTTCCATCTCCATTGTTTTTCCTGTCAAAATTCTCAATCTCGCATTTATCATCAATCCTGTCTGGAAAAATGTAATTCGAATCCAACAACTTTGCTAAAGAAAGCAACAACAGTCATAGATGGTAGAAGGTTACCTACCGAAAGGGGTATGGTCCCAAAACCTTGCGCTAAGCAAGGGACCATACCATTATTATTTTCAAAAAAGCACACAAGACAAGCCTCGCGAACCTAGATATCAAAAGATAAACATCACGTAACCATGCGCCGGAACTCTGAGTAAGGTAACAGTCATTTAACTTCTATGCGCGGGCTCGCGCAAGGTAATCCGTTAACCTTGAAGATTACAACTCCCCTCAAATGACTTCCACGCGAAGGGAACTTAAAGTGCAACAGAATGAATCTTTTATGTTATAACAGAATGTACACGTGGCAGCAGATCAAGATATTACAGCTGTAAACATTCTAGAAGCTTTAAATGCTCATCGTGCAAAGGCCTTATTCGGTTTTAACCGACTGTGACATGCCATGATCTGGTGCATTCAACTAAGATAACGATGATGACATGCTTCTTACCTAGATCTAGATGATGGCATGTGCCACGTGGCAATCCTCCAGCAAACGATCAAACCATGATCCGTGTGCATGGATGGCAAGTTAACTAATTAACGGCATAGAAAGATTTCGTTAACTATCTCTCACAAATTGGCGCCCAAATCCGGCTATAAATAGAAGTCTTGAAGTACAAGTAAGGCATTCACTCTCACATACTCTCTCTCATACTTCACTAAATCTATTCCGATAACCTGTACTTACTATCACGCCGGAGGGTGGTCACGGAGAGAACCCCATTCTCCCCGTGTCGAGTCTAACGGTGTTCTGTTTTGCAGTGTTCATCGGAGCTCTTTTCTCAGTTCGGTGAATAATCAGAGGATTTACCTTTTTATGCAGAAACCACAACCACAGATCTGATCTGATTCAAATCAATTAGATCTGTTCATTTACGCCCACTGATTACATCTATTTCTTCTCATTTTTCGTTTGTTTGCCTGAATCATCAGTATCATGACTGATGGTTCATCTCATCCGCTAGGTCCTCAATTTGAGATCCGAAATGTTGCTCATGGTGTTCAGAACGACGGACACGTGGAAGAAGAGTTTTTCGGCGAAGCTGATGCTCATCATGATCAAGGTCACTAAGAAGTAGGTGAATGTTCCAATAACATTGTTTTTCCCGTCAAAATTCTCAATCCTACCTCTAGGGTATATGTGAATTGTGTCTTACGTTGTTGTTGGGCCTATTGGATTAATTGAGTTAATCAAATTAAGCACTTGTCCTATTAGTCCTTGTCAAGTTTACCAGACTAAGATAATGTTAAGCTCATGAAGCTAATCAATATGAGGGGTGCTGAAAATCCGGAAAAAAAAAACTCAAAAACCGAATCATATCCATACCTGAAAAAAATGAATTGATTTGTAGATTCGGTTTTCGGTTGGTTCATATCCCATCATTATGAATATCCGATTGAACCACAAAACTAAACCCACCTTTCTCATCTCCACTGTTTTCCCGTCAAAATTCCCATCTCACCCTCATTAAATTTATCATCAATAACAATATAGATAAATGTATTTCTAATCCAACAACTTTGCTAAATAAAACAACATCAATCAAGGATGTTAGAAGGTTACTACCACTAAATATTTCAACAACATTGTGTTTCTCGTCAAAATTCTCAATCTCACCCAGGGATTAGCATTTGGTTCCGGAACCGGTACCGTACCGATCATTTTCGGAAAATAGAACCGATTTGTTCCCGTTATTCGGGTTGGCACTGGTACGGTTCAGTGCGAGTATTTTGTTCGATTTACCGGTACCGGACCGTACCGGACCAATTATTTTCAGTGTCGGTACCTGTTTTTCCTGTTTTTCGGGATCAGTCTTTTGGTACCAGTTCCGGTCCATCCTTAATCTCACCTTGATGGGTATAAGTGAATTTTCCCTCACGTTGTTCTGGGCCTATTGACTTAATTGGGTTAGTCACTTAGTTAATCAACTTGAGCTTTTTCTTGTTGATCCTCATTAGGTTTACTAGAATGGGACAATGTTAAGCTCACAAAGGTAATCAATATGAGGGTGTTTAACGAAAACTGAAAATCGGGAAAAAAAACCCGAATCATGTATGTAACTAAAAAAACCAAACCGAATTGTAAACTCGGTTTTCCTAACCCTTCGATTATAGAGCTCTGATTCAACCACAAAACTTAACCCACCATTTGCGTCTCCATTGTTTTCCCATCAAAATTTCCAACCTCAAATTCGTCAAATTGATCATCAATCCAGTTTAGAAAAATGCACTTCGGATCCAAGAAAATCGCTAAAGAAAGCAAAAACAATCACGGAAGGTAGACGGTTACTTACACTAAGAAATAGAGGAAGAATCCCATCGAAGCGGCAACAACAACCGAAAAAAGGTGGTTTTTGACAGATCTTCTAATTCTGGCGTTGATAATGTACTCACGTCTATTGAGAAGAAGTCGGACGAACAAAGGAAGCTTACTAAAGCCAATAGATTGGTGAATTTAGTAATTTATGATCATGCTACTCTGGCTAGATCGTCAAAGAAGAACAACTACTCTTATTATAACGATAACGATGATGAGGTTGTTTCTAGTGGTGTGGTCATGTGTGTGATAATGGTGTCAATGAGGAAAAGAAGACGAAGTTGAAAAAGTGAAGAAACCTAAGGTTATAATTCCAAAATAGGTGATAAGTATAGATGCAACCGACTTCACTAATTTTTATCCAATGTGTCAATGAGTGAATAATTATGATGTAGCTTCGTAAGATACACACAAACTACGTGTTGTGCTCAAACCACCATCACCACGCTTTGAAACCGTCGTCGCCTTGAAACTTTCGTTGCCTTGCAACTATCTTTCTCGAGTGACTCGCAACCTCTCAATCATCTTTAGTTAACCATCCCTCTCTATAATCTTCTTGTTCCATTAGGTTTTATAGGGGTTCCATTTGAAAGTCAGATTTTAGGTGATTTAGAAAGTCTTTACTGGCAGTCTAATTTTGGGTGGTGGTCGATCACGGATTTAGTGGTGGTGGTGAACGATTAAAGAGAGAGGAATATGGGGAGAGAGGGAGTAGACAACGAGACTATTTGTTTTCAAACGATATTTTCATTAGGAAAAAGCTAGCAAGTCACTAGCGCAACAACACACACACAAAAAAAGATAACAACAACATCAAAAATAAAAAATTTTCCACTTTGACCAATCTAGAGTGATATCATCTAGAGCTTTGCCGTTGCATACTGATTTATTTCTAAAAACATATTTGTTCATGCCTCGTCATAAATAACAAGAGATGACCAAAACAACTTGAACCAAATTTTCGTTCTTGTCATCCCCTTGCACGTACTCATGTTGGGCAAAGATGTCCTCATTCGAGAACGCAAAAAGAATGGGGGATCTTCAACCACCTGCTCATGTTATGCCATAAAGTCGTGGCTACGTAGCAAGCCGTGAACAAATGGTCTAACGTCTCTTCACCAGACCCACATAAGCTGCATTGAGATGGCCAAAAACCACATTTCTTTTAATAAGATTGTCCACGGCAGTTATGCAGTTTAACAAAGCACACCAACCAAAACCGTTCACCTTAATGGTAATCCAGTTGTTCCAGGCTAAAAAAAAATTATTAACCTAAAGGGACAAGAGCTGACAAAAGCTTCTTCATAGATTTGGTTGTGAAAGAGCCTGAATTGTCCCCGAGCCAAACCCAAGAATTTGGGTTAGTTGAGAAAGTCATGGTGTTGCAACTATCTGAGAGAATGACAAGGTCCACAGACTCATCCACATTTAGGGTTGTTCTCTTCCATTCCCAGTTGAAGACTGTAGATCCATTGGACAAAGAAGGGCAGTAAGCCACGTGACAA
This sequence comes from Scalesia atractyloides, assembly GCA_947069175.1. NCBI lineage: Eukaryota > Viridiplantae > Streptophyta > Magnoliopsida > Asterales > Asteraceae > Scalesia > Scalesia atractyloides. The sequence continues at coordinate 1,673,012 of CAMTDV010000025.1, read as the reverse complement.
GATTTGGCCTACTCAAGACTGAACACGCGGGGGGAAATGGACTCTTTAACGATTTATCAATCAACCAAACGTCCAGCCACAATTGTATCCCTGACCATTACCTACTTTACCATTGCCCAAGACCATATTTGTAGCTACCAAACAGTTTTCTAGTTTAGCAATGGATCCCCACGTATCCGTGATGAGTTTATTGAAAGGCAAAGCAAGCCACCATTTCGGAGTTGTGAGATCAACCTTCTCCATAAGATATGCAATCGGGAACATGACAAGATTTGGCTGTCTCAAGACAGAGAGAGACTAATGGATAGGTCTTATAAATCTAAACTAACTTACATTATCTAAGCATTTAATAAAGTAAAGAAAGTGTCTAAATGCTAATCATGTACATCATGCACATGACACGTACATGATTGGATTTTTACATCAAAGATGGAGATTGTATTAAAATGACTATACAAGGAGAACACATTATCTTTTTGGCAAAAGAATATTAATTAATCAAAACAACAATACGAACAAACCACAAGGACCAAAACAACACTTTACGCTAATTATCTATTATAACCTTATGAATTTTAGATCAACTTTGGTGAAATGTTATTTTTCTATTTTAAATTTTAATACTCGGTGTTTTAATGATGGATTATGTTTATTTACAAAGAAAAAATTACACCGTTGGTCATTGTGGTTTCTGCCAAATTTCAATGTCGGGTACTAATAGCTTTTTTGTTGTAAAACCATGTATAAACGTTCTAATTTGTCACATTGTTGAGTACTAAGACCAAACCATGTTTTTTTGTTAAGTCTTACTAAAATGACTGAAAATGCCCTTTAATAATCAATCTTTTGATGTTGTCATAACGCATCGCCGGAAACATAACCGGAATTTAATCATAAAAGAGTATCATATGGTAGAGAGAGAGAGAAGAGAAGAGGTGTGACCGTCGAAGTTTCTAAAGAGAGAAAGATTAGAGTAACGGATTGTATAAAGAAAAGACAAAAAGTTTTGGCTGAGGTTTTATACCCAAAAGAAAGTACAACTCATTATGTGGGAAAATTACTTAAAATCGGTTATTCAGATTCTCAATGCCAATCAGGTGATCACATGACACGTACATGATTGGATTTTTAAATCAAAGATGGAGATTGTATTAAAATGACTATACAAGGAAAACACATTATCTTTTTGGCAAAAGAATATTAATTAATCAAAACAACAATACGAACAAACCACAAGGACCAAAACAACACTTTACGCTAATTATCTATTATAACCTTATGAATTTTAGATCAACTTTGGTGAAATGTTATTTTTCTATTTTAAATTTTAATACTCGGTGTTTTAATGATGGATTATGTTTATTTACAAAGAAAAAATTACACCGTTGGTCATTGTGGTTTCTGCCAAATTTCAATGTCGGGTACTAATAGCTTTTTTGTTGTAAAACCATGTATAAACGTTCTAATTTGTCACATTGTTGAGTACTAAGACCAAACCATGTTTTTTTGTTAAGTCTTACTAAAATGACTGAAAATGCCCTTTAATAATCAATCTTTTGATGTTGTCATAACGCATCGCCGGAAACATAACCGGAATTTAATCATAAAAGAGTATCATATGGTAGAGAGAGAGAGAAGAGAAGAGGTGTGACCGTCGAAGTTTCTAAAGAGAGAAAGATTAGAGTAACGGATTGTATAAAGAAAAGACAAAAAGTTTTGGCTGAGGTTTTATACCCAAAAGAAAGTACAACTCATTATGTGGGAAAATTACTTAAAATCGGTTATTCAGATTCTCAATGCCAATCAGGTGATCATTTATTTCGGGTTTAAATATAGACTGTTCCGCCTTCTCTTAAATTGATAGAAACCACAAGGACCAATGATGTAATTTTCATGTTTATATGGGTTGATGTTAATTTGACAGAAACCATAAGGACCAATGGTGTAATTTTCTCATTTAAACATTGAATTATGATTTATATTTACTAGTTATGTTAATTATTTAATATAGATTATTACTGAAGTTTGTTTCATGCACAAGACCAATGGTGTAATTTTATAATTTACAAAATGAATTATGATTTATGTTTACTAGTTATGTTAATAATTGTTTATGTTTTTGTTATGTTTGTTTTTTCCTAAGTGAGTTTTGTGCAATGCTACAAGGTATTATTGCATGTTTAATTGATTGTTTAATGTTTATATAAGTTCATAACTTACTTATGTAGTATTCGTTTCATGGATTGTAATGAGATTGGAATTGAAATTTGCATAGTCATTAAAATTTGATTGGAATTTAGGTGTGTTCAGTTTCACATAATGTAATGGAATACGTATGAACTTTGAATGCAGATTTCGTTCTTTGTGTTATTGTTCAATTCCAATTCCTTCTTTTGTTGAAGCGAACAACATAAGAGATGGAAGGGCATATCACTTAAAGCAACATTTTCTTCAAGGGTTTAAAAAAGTTCTACCATGCCTTAAGTTTCCGGTTTACATGCTTCTTATTCGCGAAATCAATCAGAATGTTGGTTGCACTTTATTCTTGAATATTTGATCGACCTAAAAGAAGTCGCACATCTTCACACTCACATGGCTTCGCTGAAATCATGCAACACAAGAGAGAGGCTTCAATCCTTGAATATTTGATCAACTCATCGACAATAAGTTTTTTTTCACCTAAGATTTTGTTGTTGCTTCAAGTTGTGACTTAGGTTTTGTTTATTAGTAATTAGTTCAAGTTATTTTCAAGTTGTCTTACTTCAAGTTTCAAACTACCATATCTAGAGCCTAAATCAAGATCAAAACCCATTTTTTTTCCAAGTACACCTACTAGCAAGACCATAATCAAGCATTATTCTAGTAGTTTGATCCACTCGTAGATTCGACAAAACCCCGTTTAATGCACTAAAACTCAACAATCCTTGAAGGTTTTGGCTTGGAACACTTACCAATGATGATCAAAGGATATTTGCAACTCGCTTATGCTTCTTGAACGTGATGCAAGCATGATCAACGGATTCTCATGGATATAAGCTTGGATGAACAACAATGGTGGCTTCTAAATGCAACATATTCTTTTATAGACATCTTGTTAAACTTTAATATGCCAGGTTTACAAGTTTAACGTTTAATCGTCTAGTTACTTGATGTTCTTTGTTTAGAGATGATAAAAGTACCGAGCGAATGGAGAGTTGGACATTTTGGAATTTCTAACTTATGTGTTATATTTATGTTGTTTGTTAGGATATTATTATATATATCAATTTACATTGCATATATGCTACAGTATCCTTTTGTCTTTTTCGGTTTTTTTTTCTTTTTCATTTATGTTTTGTTTTTATTTTTATTTTTTTTTAGTTACAATCAGACATTAATATTACTACCCTAACTAACTTGTGTTCGTTAGTTAAACTGATTGTCAATATTGTATAAGTAACAAAATGGATCAGACCAATTTCGACTGAACATCATTAACGATATTGGTATTTATTTTATTGTTTTCGATCGATGTAAAATATGTCTTGATATCATTTTAATCATATGACGTCTTTATTTTTAAGCTTTCTATTTCGGTTGCTATATCGATGTATCGATACCATAATAACCAAACTGATATAGCCACCGGATCTTGCTATTAATGTTATTTCTATCATTGCGTCTACGTTTCCATTTAAAATTTATAAGTCGGGTCTCCCGCCGCGGAGGCGGATAGTACCAATTAGTTTACCTTAAATACAAGTAGTGGCGAAGCTTGAGATTGCCAGACCGGGGGTCGAAAACTATACACCCAAAAATTTCTATAAAACCAGGATAAAAAACGTATATACCCAAAAAAATTATACGAAAACTACATACTCTCCACTACTGAACGAAAATACAGGCTTTAAAATACAAGTATAATCATTTAAATATTTAAATATATACTACAAACTACACGAAGGGGAAAGTGTTAGACATGTGCCTGACACTTTCTCATTGGTCCAACTAAATTACGATTTTGTTCTGTTTAAATTTACAGTTTTGTCATCGTTTTTCTCCTGTCAAATTACGATTTTGCCCCAGTGTAAGATTACAGTCATGCCATCGTTTTAGTTTTTTTTTTTGACAAAACTATGGTAGTGTTTTATTTTAATTGGTTGACTCAGTGTAAATTTTTTCTTCCAGCCAAATTACAATTTTGCCATCAGTTCAAATTTACAATTTTGCCATCGTTTTGTTTTTTCCATGTCAATTACGATTTTGCCCCTAGTGTTAAATTACACTCATGCCATCGTTTACTTTTTTTTTTGATAATACTATGGTAGTGTTCTGTTTTGATTGGTTGACTCGACATAATTTTTATTCGTGCCAGGTAACCTGACACATGCTCATTTGTTAAGAAAATTATAGTTTTGCTCTCAGTTTAAAATTATAGTTTTTTCCATCGTATTAGTTTTTTTTAGCAAAGGTATGGTACTTTTTTGTTTTAATTGGTTGACTCGATGCAACATTTTTTGAGATCGTGTTATAAGTAGCATGTACAAGTAACCGAAATATAACTGTATATGTTATGAGGGAATTCGGCGTAGTGCCCCGCAACACGGGTGGAACGAACAAAATTAAAAAGAGAGTAAATGAAATCGTCGTTTTTAAAACCGTAAGGACGAGCATGTAAATAAGCATAACTTACCGTAACTATATACTTCTTCACTTCCTCAATTTCTCGTTTCCCGTTATTCCGATTAACGCCGTTGCCGCACCCCTTACCGGAGGTTATTCCTTCTTTAACGCCGTTTCATCTCCGTCATCTATCTCTCCGTCATAAACCACCGTCAAATCACAACAATCAAAACACAAAAAAACAAGCCCTAATTCACCGTCAAATGGACTTCCGATACGCGCGACCACCGCAACCGCCACCGTCACCGGATCTTCACCAACCGCCACCACAACAACCAGTTCCTCCACCGCCAGGGACCTCGTATTCCGGTCAATTTCACTACAACTCGCCGCCACAATGGGCTCAACAACCTCCTCCTCCGCCGCCGTACGCCGCCGCTCCTCCGCCACCGATGCCGCCGTATGCTAATCATTATTCTGTTCCTCCCAGACCTCATATGCCGTTGCCACCACCACACCGCAGCCTCATTATCCTCATGTTAATCAGGTAAACCCTAATTTACAGTTGAATTGAGATGTTTTGTCTAGTTTTATAAAATTTTGTAGGTTTTTTTGTGTTTTAAGCTTAGAGCATGTTGTTATTGTTATTTACTGATTATTGATTATAGGAGTGGAGTAATCCAGGCTGGGGACATCAAGGTTATGATTATTCAGGTTTGAATTTTCATTATTATTTCATTAATGATTGTTATCACATAATGATAGTGAAGTTACACATAGTGTTTATAAAATTATATGGATATATTATGAGCAGTTGGCATTTAGTTTCTGATATATAAAATATATATATATATATTATGATATATATATATATATATTATTATATATATATATATATATATATTTTATTATATATATGAGTTTGTGTGTGCGCGCGCGCGTGTGCGTGTAAAGTGAACTTACAATAGAGAGATAAGGCTTATAAACATATAACTATAAAGTTATATGGATATATTATGAGCAGTTGCCATTTAGTTTCGGATATTAACAAGCTAGACATGTGTGCTGATTGTTGAAAAATTTTGAATTTTCTATTGCAGCACATAATAAAAATGAAGACGATTGGGCCGCTAGGGCTAGAGCATGGGCAGCTTCAAAAGCTGTAACAGATGATCAACATCAACATCATCATCATCATCAGCAACAACAACAACATCATTTACAGTCGGCACCTGCGAATCTAGCGGAAGAAACAAATCATCAGAATCAGTATTCGCAGAATATGGATTATCAGCAACATTCACTTCCTCCATCAAGCTACCAACAGTATTCATCTTCTTACGCACTGCCACCTAGACCACCTGCACACCATTTACAAGAGCCGCCGCCACCGCCATCTTTTAGTTCTGGATATGGATTGGATGGACATTTTTCGTATCCTGCCAGAGATGGGAATTTGCGGGACCCAGCTGCTGTATATCTTCATCAAGAAATGACACCTACAAGTTTATCAGGTTACCAGCAGGAGGTACCTTCTAGTTATTCTTCTGTTGCAGGTAATGAGCTAACTGACGCCTTTGATTTAGCTCGTGAAGCTTGTTTGAAGAACTGCTTCTGTATAAATTGCATTCGGTTAATATCTTTTATTCTTCAAGTGTACATTGTCACTATAAGCTTGTTGATTCATCAGTTTCTATCTTCTCTTACACCCTCGTCACATTCCCTTTTTGTAAAGGCTGAACTGATTTTGAACAGCATCATTTAATATTCACCTTAAGTTGCAAATAGGTCCAAAGAACTTAGAATAACATGTAACCTGATAACTATAACCAAGCTTGTTGAGTGTATTTACAGTCCTCAAAGTTGTTAAAGATGATGTTCTTACTTCTGTTGGACAATCTATTTCACGAACGCCGATTGTTCTAATCTCTTTGTGAAGTTTTGTGCTTTCTTAAATCTTAATATACATGATCCATAATCTGAAATTGCAAAGGTTAAACTTTGAAACCTTAAACGGGACCAATGCTGTATGGCTGGTGACGTAGAACCATGTCAATTATGATTAGTATATCAAGATATTAACACACATTTCTATCCTTTGTGTGTAAGATATCAGATATTAACCCACCACCATTTCGTCTTATCCTTTGTGTGTGTGACTGTGTGTATATATATTAAACAGGCAACATACTTGTTTCAAGCATGTAGGCACTATTTTATGTTCAGTTGCTTGCCTTTGTGTACGCTAGTTTCTGTAGTTGACATTTAAGCTTTTCATGCTCTTCTGTGATGTTCTTCGCTTATTTGACATGATCAGGTGCTATCTTTTGTATCTATCTTTTGTTTCTTTTTGTACAGCTTCATTTCTGAGTGACCAAAAAGTTATGCAGTTCCATGTTTCTTAATTCATTTCATTTTTGATATCTACTTGTGGTAGTTTTTTTTAATCTAGTAGGACGGCTTGATATTAATTTGTGGTTTCATATAACCACGCAGCTTGAAAGTATTCTTATAAGATTATATACACAGCTGGCTTACGGCTGATATAAAATTTGATCTTATAAATTTGCTTCACATCAGCTGCAACGAAGAGTGTTTAAGTAACTTAATTATGTTATGAAACTGGGGACATGACCTGTGACATGTTAATGTGTAAAGAAAAAGATTATACCTTTGTCAGTTTCTGTATGTTGCATCCGTGCATCAGCTAAGGACTTATAAGCCTAGTTTTGGAGTGAAGGTTATTGGAGTCCGTGACATAAAATTTGATCTTATAAATTTGCTTCAGCATCAGCTGCAACGAAGAGTGGTTTAAGTAACTTAATTATGTTATGAAACTGGGGACATGACCTGTGACATGTTAATGTGTAAAGAAAAAGATTATACCTTTGTCAGTTTGTGTATGTTGCATCCGTGCATCAGCTAAGGACTTATAAGCCTAGTTTTGGAGTGAAGGTTATTGGAGTCCGTGACATGAGGAATTAACTGACCTTGTAAATTTATCTCGGTATCTCCTTCCATGTAAAGGAGATTCTGTTGTTGTACATGACATATCCATTTGACAATTGTTATTGAATTGAAGAAGTTTTATCAAGAATGTTTAAATTTATGTTTTTTTGCCTTCTGATCTCTTTATAAGCTCCAACTCAATTTTATACAAGTATTACCGTACATTAATATGAGGTAGGATTCTTGAATGATGAGTCTTGCAGGTAAATTTGCTTGAAGAAACTAGAGGAAGAGATTTTCTTATTCATTTTCTTCCTTTCACAATCATTACATCGAATTTATTCATAGCTAAAAGAAGAATGTCTGATTAAATAAATAATTGTAAATAGATGATTGCATCCTCACAATTAGAAGTTTAGAACTAACAACAGTGAACACTTCAGTGGGTGACTTCTCATTTGAATGTCAGGTAAAGAAGAGCTAAGTGATACGAACCGAAATTTTTATCAACCATCACATATGGCTTTTGCTTCAGCTCCACAACACCAACTCCAACCGTCAATTTCTCCTAACGAAAGATCGATTCCTGTTGAACAACAACCTCATTATTCCTTTAACAACTCATCCGCTGAGTCAGCAACCGATCTCAGCAATCAGCCTTTAGATTTTGGGCCAAGGTACGGTCATGACCATGGCCCGTTTGGGCAGTCTGGTGTACCCGGAATGCCTTATCCTTCTATACCTCCAGTCCACACTACAATCCATCAGGTTTTGATCTTAGTTCTTAATATTCCATCAGCTTTTTTAGTGTTACGATATGTAGTTATGTACAGAAGCCCTAATTTTGTTATTGTGTTCACAGACTGATCCTTCTGTGGGTGTTTCTTCTCCTGCTTCTTTGAACTCAACACCATTTGGGAGGATATCGAGCTTCCAACCAACTATTCCACCTGCAAACACGACCTTTCCCATCGGGACATCAAATGCATTTCATGGTGATTCGTATGCGACACCCGGGTTTCCTGATCGCCCTAAAAAGGTACTGAACTATTGCCGAGGTGGCGATTTTAACCCGTTTGTATACTGATGGATTGATTTGGTATTTCGGGTTACGTTCTACTTCTAATGGGCAATAGTAACAGACAGGTCAAAAGACGAAAGTTATCTGAAATGAATCCAAGTGCATAAAACCTTCTAAATTGCTTTACTAGAAAAAGTTCACTATGTCATTGTTACAACTAATATTGAAATTTTTTATAAAGTACGCCCTTGGTTTACCAAGATTTTGGATTTGGTCCCTAGCTTTCCAAAAATACACAGATGGTCCCTATGTTTTGCACTTTGTAACACGTTTAGTCCCCAACTTTTTCCAAAAGTACATGTACATGGATGGTCCTTATGGTTTGCACTTTGTAACGGATTTAGTCCTAATTGGACATGCTAAAACCTTTAGATTTGTTGGTTGGGGATTAAATGCGTTACAAAGTGCAAACCACAGGGACCATTGGTGTATTTTTGAAAAGCTAGGGACCAAATCCAAAATTTTGGTAAACCACAGGGATCATCCGTGCACTTTACTCTTTTTTATAGCATGTATAATTTAGAAAGTTCCATGTCATTCTAAGAGTCGGCCTAAACTGACCAGTCTCAAAAAAAGTTACTTTTGATACATTGGTATTGAAGCACACCGATTATATTTATATTCTCTACTTCATCTGAGACTTGAAGACTTTTCAGGCTTCAGTTCCAAACTGGCTAAGAGAGGAAATAATTAAAAAGAAAGCGATCATTGGTAGTTCAGCCCCTGGGGTTTCTACACACGACACTGAATCTAATGAAGATGAAGTTATGGACCCGAAAGGAGATAAGGTGGATGGAAAAAGCACGGACTCTACTCAATCGGCAGAAGAAGACGGTGATGACGAGGTTCTATTCTGCATATGCATGGCGCTTTTTGTTTTATAGAGATTATTTTAATTATTCTATATGTTCGATTATGATTATCTGTCTTTGTTTCCTGTGTAGGATTATGTTGAAGCAGCTAGAACTGCTGCAGTTAACCAGGAAATAAAACGCATCTTAACTGAAGTTCTTTTGAAGGTGAAACTGAATCGATGCTAATTGTTCCTTTTTAAGTGTTTGTGTCACGATGTTACTTTTATTATTGAAATATATTGCTCCAATTGCCCAAATTTACTTTGTTTTTTAATATAATATTGTCTGGATCAAAATTAGATTAACTAGTTTTCATAATAATTACCATAGGGATCTATGCAGTTAATAGCGCCGGGATAGCGGATATACCGACCGATATTTGACCGTTATCATCAGAACCTCTATCATCGATGATGATGATGATACTATTAATGTTATGTTTGTTTTACGTTTTATATATATCATTGGCACTTTTGAGTTATGACTTTTGATGTTACTATTAATATTATATAGTGTGTATATATATATATATATATATATATATATATATATAAATATCATTCTGCATGATATTAAAATTAACGATATCCTACCGCGATAACCTATATCATAAATATCGGCCCTTGACCGATATTTGATTTTGGACCCACATTACCTGCATAGATATGGATGCACAAGTAAATTTTAAATTGATTTTTCTTCTTGAAATCTGAATTTGGCAATTTTCGTTCTCGTTTTTTTTGTTGGTGCTTGGTATCAAGTGACTGATCTGCATGCTTTTGAACAGGTTACCGACGAACTTTTTGACGAAATTGCTACAAGTGTTCTAGAAGAAGATGATCTTAATGTGGAAGGTTGGTATTATCTGTCGACTTTCTTTTAGTTTTTGTTTTATTGTTGTGACAAGATATAAGTAATTCTGTACTTGTTATGCAGTCGAGCGTAAGGCTGATGATAATGCATCAGCACCTATAACTCCCAAATCTACCGCAAAGGTCATAATTCCAGCCAATACTAAAGGAGCTGACGTGGATGATGCTAGCGGGAAATCTAGTTTAAGCTCACCTGGAGACGTTCTAGGACTCGGTAATTATGCTTCCGATGATGACGATGAAGAAGAAGAAAAAGTAGTTAAAAATACGTCTGTTCCATCTTCCAATAGCAGTAAGCCACCTGTCCACCTGTCCGAAAACGGCGGTTCACAAGTAGAAGAGGGTGATGTGCATGGTAAAAAGCTTCTAGAAGAAAGTGATTCCCATAGAGTGAGCCCAAATGGGGCTATAGAGTCTCGTAATGATAAGTCTGACCGGGAGAAAGTCAAGCCCGATAGCTCTGACTTTTCAAAGTCAATGGAGAGAGCAATTCAGGGTGATCTTAAGTCTAGAAATGGACCTGATAAGAGTAGTAAGGACAAGAAACATAACAAGGTAGATGAGAAAAGTGGGACCCATGATGAGAGACACGTAAAGAGGGCAAAACAAGAAGATCAAAACGGTTCTAAAGAGAAAATAAAGGATCAAGATTCTTCAGGGAAAAAAGTCAAGGATGATAAAGAAGAGAGAGAAAGGGATAAAAGATCCCGTGACAAAGAAGATAGCAGAAAACGAGAAAAAGAAAAAGACGAAAAGAGTGAACAAACAAAGTATAAATCTGTCGGTGACTCGAGCAGACGCAAGCGGCATCATTCTCTGTCGCCTGGCGTCAGGGGGCGGAGCAGCAAGGACAACTCATCTGTTAGCCATGCACATGGCCCAAGTGATAGCTCTTCTGATGATTCAAGAAGGTATAAATATATATTCATTACACCAAAATGTAACTTTTATTTTTCGTCATTGTATCCAAGAAAAACTGTTTTTTTGTCTATAATATAATATTATAATGCTGTATGTTAAGATGCTAATATTAAGGTCACATCTTGCAGGAAGGTACATTCTAAACGACGTGATTTATCACCATCTCCTGTGAGGTCAAAAAGGTACTTGGTTTAGCTATTTTCTTTCTATATAATTTTTTGTATATCCATAATAGATTAATATCGTCTTATATCATAGTTAATTAGTCTCAACAAATCATCTCTAACTTCAACTGAACAAATCATCATTTTAAAATTTTGCTCATGCTTTATGCTTGCATTCTATTTAGAAAATTACAGATATCGGCAGGTAGATCTGTGCTTGCAATATTAGTAACCTTTTATCATTTTCTATACTTGTTAATTATTATTTATTTTTTATATCAAGCTTTGTCTGGGCGTGTGCTTTTTATGCGCCTTGCAGGTCCTTTGCGCGTTTTACTACATAAATTTACGTTTCTGATTCGTTTGGCCCTTTGCTATCAGAGTTATGTAGGGGATTGTGTAATAGGATTGAATATATTATTATATACATGAATTGACATAAAAACACTTGTTCTTTTTGGACAAAATCTGCACTTTAGCTCAATTTATTATGTTCTTTTAGTAATAGAGGTTACAGTTTATCTTCACCACCTTGTCATCAACGTCATCAAGGCCTATCGTAAGCAAAAAAGCAAACGCGTGGGTTACATTTTAGTCTCCAATTATGTTCGTATAATAATAGATGATATAATATCATATGGGGTGATGTTTGATTTCTAGACAAGTGTCAAGGTCTCCTAGCAAGCGTTCTCACCGCAGGCATTCTATCTATTCTTCTCTTGAAACCACCAGGTATGACAAAAACCCTAAATTCACAATATAACCAAAAAAAACTGGTGTGAACATATGGTCAAACATGTTGACTTTTACGGTCTGTTTGACTTACAAGCCGGTTTGTGTTGATGCAGGGAAAGGAGGAGGTCACGGTCAAGGTCAAGATCAAGATCCAGGTCTCGAAGAGGATAGTATCCAAGATGATTGCATCTTTGAAGATTACACACACTGTGACGTATCTTTGTGTGCTTATTCCCGACAGCATTCAAGGGTTGACTATTGTTGACTAATCCGGTTTGCATGCTACGTAGCTATCCTATATGGATTTGAGAGACCTTATTGGCTCGCATGTGCAAAAAGGGAGAATAGACGAGTGTTATAATATGCAAGTTTTATAAACAGTCTTTCGTTTGAAGGCACGATGGTGAGGCTAGTTTTTAATTGGACTGTTATGAACTGTATTTGATTTTGGAACAAGTTTATATATTGCGTTTTCTCGTAAACTATGGACTATTTGCTCATGATGTGCAGAACTCTTTTCTGTTTGCAATTCTGATCTCTTATACTGCATTCATCAACTTTCTTTGTAACCTTTAAAGCAAATTGGAGAAGTTGGTTATTCTTCTAGTGACAAAAATAGTAGTATATTACGCATTGAAATTATATATTTTAGAAGTATATAAAACTTGTTTAAGCAATTTAAAAAAAGGCCGCATGCACAAATTTACATGAGGTGTAAAAAGAATTTCATCGCATAACAAAATTTGCATCACCGCGTAAACAAAACTTACATAAGGCAAAACTACCGACTCGACAATTTTTTTACACACATGTACATAATATTTTCATCTACGTTTGTGCAAGAAATTGTGGCCCAAGTACTCCTACAGAAAGTAGGAGTTCCTATGGTTCTCACATCCATGGGTGAGCAAAAGGGTCAGACCCACTAGAACCGTGTCAGACCCGACCCGACCCGCGAACCGTTCAGAGCATATCTTATGAACCGGAACCGACCCTTTTAGTACAGGGTCGGTTCGGTTCCGAAAGGGTCGGTTTTCACATAAGACCCACATAACCGTAAAACATATTTTTTTTAGTTTGTGCCGTATTATCTAAGACAAACCGAGGCCCCAATCAATCATCCACAATGCAACGTTCCTATAAGAACACTAATTTGAACTTAGTTGACTATTGAATGAAGATTTATACATTGCATAAATTATTATTAAAAGTCATATATTAAATTTTATTTTAATTCATACATTCATAAATACACTAAAAATCTAAAGCAAATTAAATTCCTATACATAATATTGATTGCATATATACCTGTGGGTTGTGGTTGTAAACTTTCAAAGAAGAAGTAAGAAGAAATTGCAAAAAGATTGAGAAGGTGGTCTCTGTTTGTTGATGAAGACGACCAGATCAGATCGATCATTGACGTTTGTTTATATAAATAAGAGTTGATCGTGTTAGATGTAGAGTTGTAATTTGAGGATGATTCGGTTTCCTAATTATAGCCACGCAAATCTCCTAAAAATCTAGGTTTTAACTTATAAATTCTCATCTCCTAAATTATATGGTTCTCACGGGTATAAAACATAACCATCGGGTTTGGAACCGACCCAACCCGGAACCATGAAGGGGACATTTACCGGAACCGGGAACCGGACCACAACTTACATATACGGGTTTAACGGGTCGGTTCTAGACTGGTTTTGTGGGTCTGATGGGTCAGACCCGTTTAATGCTCACCCCTACTCACATCTCGTGGTGATTCTTAATTGAACCGAAGCCTATAATATAATTATATAATTTACAACATTGTTGTGTAATGTTGCTTGTACACCATGCTTTCTTTATTTTACTTGCATATTGTGTTTATATGGTACAAATTGGAAGCTTAAAGCTTCTTTTGGAGGCTTTATCTTATATTTATATATATGAATATTAATAGAAAAATGGATTTTGTTTTAGTTTTTTTATTAATTATATACGAGCTTTTCCGATTTTGATTGTTATTTATGGTTATGTGGCTTTGCTAATAATCATGGTTTCAAGTCCCCGACGCAACGCGGGGGATGGTTTTTCTAGTTTATTATAAGTTATAACTGAACTGAAATACTAATCGTAACATACCATATATATATATAATAATTCATTAGAATATCTTGATTTGTGTTTTTAATATAAGTTAGATTAGTAATTGGACTGGATATGTGAAGAGTAGATTTCATGTGTTTTTAGGGTGCATATATTGTTGAGTTACGTGATCATGTGTTTGTTAGTTAGTTTGATCTTTGTTTTGAGTTTTGTGTGATGAACAAAAAGGGTATTTCAGCATCAATGAAGCCGTACAAGAGGAAAAGACTCAACGTATACAAATCGATTTCGGATCGGCTGAAACCTGTTTGGGTCGGTTAAACGGGTTTTTTTTACATATTATTCAAATCAGTCCGGTCCAAACCGGTTGGATAGTTAATTGGCATTTGTACATGTTATTTGTCAGTAGTAGACCGAACGGTTTGATAGTTAATTGGCATTTGTACATGTTATTTGTGACCGTTGTGACGGGTTGTTATAAGTGACACTTGGCTTACGTACATAATACGCTATCAGTCGACGCTATGGATCTACGTTTGTTTAGATTAGTTAAATAAGTGTATTACACCACCGCAACGCACAACGGAAGAATTCCTAGTATCCTCCTAAATCTCAACCCATCAACCCCTACCTTATTTTAACAGCCAAATACAATATTGTATTACAAAACCAAATAAAATGTTCAGTTTGGCTATTCAAAATAATGGCAGCGATGGCGACACGGATATGATGTTGAATAATGACGTTTTAATGTTAAGTATTTTCATGACGTGTTTGTGACTAAAAATGAACCCGGATTGTGACGTTTATGCTTATCTTCCGCTTACATTTGCATCTAGAGTTTTCAAGCAGCAAGTAGCTTAAAAGAAGCTTGTGTTAATTAATTATCTGTGTATCATTGCCTAAAATAAAGATATTATTTACGAGGGTTTTATTCAGACATCGAGTTTAGTTAGTTTTAATAGACTACAAAATATAGTTTCCAAAATAAAGAGATTTATGTAGGAATTCCTTCGCATAAAATAAATAAAAACTTTTATAAATTCGAATTACAATACAGAAATAAATAAAGCTGCAAATTACAATACTTTTACAACTGAAATAATCGAAATACAAGAACAAAATTCAAACAGAAAAGTAAGTTCTTGGCCGAGGATCGTGTTAGACACGGGTCCCTTAAAACAAATTTCGAGTCTCCCAGGAGAACTCGTTTGTTTCCAGGATACAACAGCCCAAGCAGTTGCACTGCCGGAGATGACAACAACCCGAAGGTGTACCTTGCTGCAAGAAAGGAGAAGAAAAAAATTTCCGTGGAGAATTCGATGGTGTTCAAGGTGTGTCTTCTGGTGTTGAGGTGATGATATATTTATACTGCATCTGGGTTGAAACAGTCAAAAGGAATTAACTTAACGAATTAAATTGCATTAAACGTCTTTAATGCACTTTAATTCGTCAGTTACATTCCTGGTCAAGACCCTTGACTCGTCTGTTTCAACTGCTGAAGTGTAACTGATCTGTCATTAACTCTGGAAGCAGCAGGTCACGCGCGCGTGCCTCCTCACGCCAGCCTGCTGGTGCCCGCGCCAGTGTGGCTCACATCCCTGCGCGAGCTTACTGGTGCGCAACCCCTTGCGCGAGCATCCTTGCTCCACAGTCCTATTGTGCGTCCGCCAATATGGCTCACATCCTTGCGCGAGCCTACTGGTGCGCCAGCCCTTGCGCGCGCATCTTTGCTCCACAGTCCTATTGAGCGTGCGCCAGTATGGCTCACATCCTTGCGCAAGCCTACTGGTGCGCAAGCCCTTGCGCGCGCGCGCCACGTCACAGGGACTGCCTACACCATGCGCCACTACCTGTGTACATGCGCGCCCCTTGCCACGTTGCCTTCTAGGGTCTGCGCCACCTGGTCCTTGCAGCCTTTGCTAAGCCACGCGCGCGCGGATAAAAAATACAAAGGCGGCTCTCAAGCGTGCGAAGTGCAAAGTGCGCCATCAAAGCGCCACATTGCGCCCATCGCCCACGCCACGCGCTCGCGCGTGTGCGAGTGCGAGTTAGGGTGTGTGCTTCCATGAAACAATGAGGAAGGAGTGTTCCCACTTAAATACCTATTAAGTTTCATCACTCCTCCTATGTGGGTCAAGATGCTACTTTCCCATTTATTTCAGCATTTAATGTTTCAACCACCAAACTTTGAGCATCGATATCTCATTCATCTTAGCTCCGTTTCGGACGTGGTTTAGTTTGTTGCGAAGCTCTTCCAACATAGAAAACAAACCCGGAAATAAATATCTATATAAACCTCAGTTTATAATATTTATTTATCGTCCAAAATTAGGAAATATCCATTTCCTATATTTGTGAAAAATGATATTTTCACAAAAAATCCAACAATCCCCCACATGAATGGAAATCGATCTTTCCCTTTTCAAGTTTCAAGATACAAATTCAACAGTCAAGTATTGCAAGATAGGTAGGCGTAACCTTTGAACCCTCTTTTGTGAAGCATACTTAGCCTCCTAAGGTCTCGTAGACGTGGTGTCTTTGAACAATCCCCCATTTATGTAGGCGACAATATACATTCACACAATACTCTCCCTAGTTTTGTCATCTCCTCATGGTTGTGTCCGTTCATGGTCATGGAACACTTTCCTGGTTCTGCGAGAGCTCTAGGCTTTGCGCCTCCCCACAAATCCATTCGAAGCGACCCCAGGTGATTCGTCGAATCATTAAAAGCAACATGGTTAATTTGATTTCCTCAAATCCTTAATCTCAATATGTTTAACCTTACTTCATGTCACTGATTGGAATGGACTAGGAAGTATATAACTCCCTTTATGAATCTTTTGGGGCACCCCCCATAGTGACTCCCTTTGGGTTTATGATTAAGTTTGCCTATTGAACCTAGATCTTGGGATCTCCAGTCAACTAGGTTAGGTTTCCCTCATATTCCCTTCATCCATGGGCTTTAGTCCCATTCCTCTTGATGTCGTATAAACTAAATCTTTGCTTAAGCCTTTCGTTAACGGGTCTGCAATATTCTCTTTTGACTTCACATAGTCAACCGAGATAATACCCGTTGAGATTAGTTGACGTACTGTGTTGTGCCTACGTCGAATGTGCCTTGATCTGCCATTGTACATAGAGCTTTGTGCTCTCACAAGCGCTGATGTATTGTCACAATGTATGCAAATCGCCGTCAACGGCTTTGGCCATCTTGGAATATCTTCCATAAATTGACGTAGTCACTCCGCCTCTTCACCGCTTTTATCTAAAGCGACGAATTCGGATTCCATCGTGGATCTAGCTATAACAGTTTGCTTGGACGACTTCCAAGCTATAGCTGCTCCCGCAAGTGTAAATACATATCCTCTTGTCGATCTATGATCCTTTATATCCGAAATCCAGTTAGCATCAGTGTATCCTTCAATCACTGCTGGATGACGGGTATAATGTAATCCGTAATCTCTCGTGTATCTTATGTATCTCAGCACCCGTGTGATAGCTTTCCAATGATCATCATTTGGATTACTAGTGTATCTACTTAGCCTGCTTACTTCATATGCTAAGTCGGGTCTAGTACATGTCATTAGATACATGAGACTACCAATGATCCTTGAGTACTCTAACTGAGCAACTCCTTCGCCTCTATTTTTCCTTAGACGTTAAGTATTATCAATCGGAGTTCGAGCTATACTCGTATCTTCCGAATTGAATTTCCCAAGGATCTTGTCCACGTAGTGAGTTTGACTTAAGATAAGACCATCTTGCGTTCTAGTAATTTTTACACCAAGAATCACATCCGCTAAGCCCATGTCTTTCATGTCAAACCTCGCTTTCAACATGTCTTTAGTTGAGTTGATCATATGATCGTTACTCCCAATGATAAGCATATAATCCACATAAAGACATAAAATCACATAACCTCTTGGTGTGTCTTTATAGTAAACACATTTGTCGCACTCATTTATTTTGAAACAATTGTCAATCATGACATGATCAAACTTTTGGTGCCATTGTTTTGGAGCTTGCTTCAAGCCGTACAAAGACTTGACCAATTTACATACTTTTCCCTCTTTTCCTGGGGCGGAAAAACCCTTTGGTTGTTCCATGTAAATCTCTTCTTCTAATCGTCGTTTAGAAATGCGGTTTTTACATCCATTTGGCGAACTTCCAAATTTCTTAAAGCCGCAATTGCAAGAACCAATCTTATAGAGGTTATTCGTGTCACAGGTGAGTAAGTATCAAAGTAATCTAGACCTTGTTTTTGTCTAAACCCTTTTATTACTAGCCTCGCCTTGTATTTATCAATACTTCCATCAGCTTTCATCTTCCTTTTGAGTATCCAACGATATCCAAGTGGTTTACAACCAGGTGGAAGATCTACTAACTCCCAAGTATGATTTTGCAATATAGAATCAATTTCATTCTTAATTGCTTCTTTCCATTGAGGTCCTTTCGCGGAAGAAACCGCTTCGCGATAGGTATTGGGCTCACCCTCAACCATATAGCTCATGAAGTCTGGCCCAAATGATTTTGCAATCCTTGTCCGTTTACTTCGTCTAAGGTCACCTTGGTCGACCTCTGGTCGATCATGTGTTTCATCTAACCACGTAGATGAACTTGGACCTGCTTCATCAACCATTGTTGGTGAGGTTTTATGTGGTTCTCCTAGCATAGGAAACACATTTTCAAAGTATGAGACGGTGTTAGGATTTGCCTCCATGATAGTGTTTACGTGGACATCGGGATTCTTGGACTTATGTACAAGAAAACGATGTGCACTACTTTGATGTGCATATCCTATGAATACACAATCAACAGTTTTGGGTCCTATCCTAAGAGTCTTAGGAGGTGGTACAATCACCTTTGCTAGGCACCCCCACACTTTCAAGTATTTGTACGAAGGCTTCCTTTTTCTCCATAACTCATATGGAGTTTTGTCCTTATTTTTAAGTGGTATCTTGTTCAAAAGATAATTCGCTAAGAGAATCGCGTCCCCCCACATTTCTCGGTTCACAACCGAACTGATCAACATGGCGTTCATCATTTCTTTTAATGTACGGTTCTTACGTTCTGCAACGCCATTTGATTGTGGAGAGTAAGGAGGTGTACACTCAAGTACAACGCCACTTTTTGCGCATAAATCCGCAAAAGGTGCGACATATTCACCTCCTCGGTCGCTTCTAACCGCTTTTATCTTCTTTTTAAGTTGATTCTCAACTTCGTTTTTGTACAAGATAAACTTTTCTATTGCTTCATTTTTACATTTAAGTAAATATACATAGCAATATTTAGTACAATCATCAATAAACGTGATAAAGTACTTATTTCCTCCACGTGTGGGAACCGCTTTTAAATCACACACATCGGTATGAATTTAATCAAGGGGTTCGGTTATTCTTTCAACCGATCTAAACGATGATCTTGTAAGTTTGGATTCTACACATGTTTCGCATTTGTAATCAGAATCAATATGGAATGTTGGTATCATATTTAATTTAATTAAACATCGTAATGAATTAAAATTTACATGTCCTAATCTACCATGCCAAACATTTGAAGACTCAATCATGTAAGTAGAAGTAGAAATTTCATTCATGTTTTTCTTGGTGTTAACCACCATTACATTCATTTTGAACATACCATTAAGGGCATAGCCCTTTCCAACATACATTCCACGTCTAGATAAAATAAATTTGTCCGATTCAAACACTAGACGAAAACCAAACTTGTTGAGCATCTAACCCGATACGAGATTCTTCCGTATATCCGGACATAGAGGACTTTGCTCAACGTGAGCTCCTTGCCAGAAGTCATCTTCAAGATCACTGTGCCTTCACCCTTGATGTCGGCGGTAGCTTTATTTCCCATATAAAGCTTTTCTTCACCTGTTGCTTCCTTGAATGTTGAGAAAAGAGCCTTATCTCCCCAAACATGGCGGGTTGCACCCGTGTCAACGAACCATCCTGGTGGGTTGGCGCCCACCATGTTGACTTCTTCAATCATAGCCGCTTCCTCGGTTATCATTGCAATTAGAGGCATACCATCCTCATCAACCATATGCGCACGCTCACGCTTAGGTTTCTTGCATTCGTTAGCATGATGCCCCGTCTCGTTACAATTGTAACAAGTACCTTGGAAAGGTGCAGACTTCTTTTTCACAGCTCCCTTTCTTGGTCCAAGGTTGTTAACTTTTGCTTTCCCCTTGTCCTTTTTCGTTAGTTTACCCCTTTTGCCTTTGGAGGAATCCCCAACTTCCACCATGTTTGCTTTAGCCGCAGCTTGCACAATGGTGCCTTTTAGAGCGACCTTGTTGTCCTCTTCGATTCGAAGACGGACCACAAGTTCCTCCACCGTCATTTCATTTCGTTTATATTTTAGGTAGTTTTTGAATTCTACCCACGAAGGAGGCAATTTTTCAATTATTGCTGCCACGTGAAATGTCTCGCTAAGAACCATGCCCTCAGCGTGGATGTCATGAAGTATAATCTGCAACTCTTGGACTTGGTTCATAACAGTCTTGTTATCGATCATTTTATAGTCCAAGAAACGGGCGACAACAAATTTCTTTGTTCCCGCATCCTCCGTTTTGTACTTTTTGTCCAAGAGATCCCATAATTATTTGGAACTCTTGACATTGTAGTACACATTATACAATGCATCCGAAAGGCCATTAAGCACATAGCCTCGACATATGAAATCCGTATGCTTCCAAGCATCAACCGTGCAATGAGCTTGAGCGTCGATCTCCCCTTCCGCAGGTTGGGGAGCGGTTTCAGTCAAGAACCTCGCAAGGTTCATGGTGGTCAAGTAGAAGAACATCTTCTGTTGCCACCTCTTGAAGTGGAGACCCGAGAACTTCTCAGGTCGTTCAGTGTGGTTTGCCACTGTGGTCGCTCCCACAGTGTTGGCAGGTGTTCCAACGACAAGGTTGTTAACATTCGTGTTCACGTTGGTATTGTTTTTAGTCGACATTCTGGAAATAAAAAAATTAAGTTTAGTCCGAAATTCTGTTTTAACCAACTAAAAACAGAAGTAAACTCCAAATTTTTTTTTAATTACCACGAATTTAATGTTTGGTTTCTAAGTCCAACTTTGAAGACCAAAAACATAAATTTTTTTAGCGTAGACTTACTGTTTGCCTTCTAAGTCCAACTTTGAAGACCAAAACAGAAAGTTTTTATTACTGTTTATAAGAACGAAGAGAAGGTAATCCGAAATCGTTTTCAACCAAAGTCGCTCCTTTGAAGATGAAAACGGAAAAAGAATGTTTTTAAAACACAAACCGAGTGAAACAAAACTTGTTTGAATCACAAACGGAGTGGTTTTGATTCTACACGAGCGGTGTTTTAAAATTTGTTTTAAGATTGTAGGAATCCGTTCGCATAAAATAAATAAAAACTTTTATAAATTCGAATTACAATACAGAAATAAATAAAACTGTAAATTACAATACTTTTACAACTGAAATAATCGAAATACAAGAACAAAATTCAAATAGAAAAGTAAGTTCTTGGTTGAGGATCGTGTTAGACACGGGTCCCTTAACACAAATTTCGAGTCTCCCAGGAGAACTCGTTTGTTTCCAGGATACAACAGCCTAAGCAGTTGCACTGCCGGAGATGACAACAACCCGAAGGTGTACCTTGCTGCAAGAAAGGAGAAGAAGAAAATTTCTGTAGAGAATTCGATGGTATTCAAGGTGTGTCTTCTGGTGTTGAGGTGATGCTGTATTTATACTGCATCTGGGTTGAAACAGTCAAAAGGAACTAACTTAACGAATTAAATTGCATTAAACGTCTTTAATGCACTTTAATTCGTCAGTTACATTCCTGGTCAAGACCCTTGACTCGTCTGTTTCAACTGCTGAAGTGTAACTGATCTGTCATTAACTCTGGAAGCAGCTGGTCGCGCGCGCGCGCGCCACCATACGCCAGCCTGCTGGTGCGCGCGCCAGTGTGGCTCACATCCTTGCGCGAGCCTACTGGTGCGCCAGCCCTTGCGCGCGCATCCTTGCTCCACAGTCCTATTGAGCGTGCGCCAGTATGGCTCACATCCTTGCGCGAGCCTACTGGTGCGCAAGCCCTTGCATGCGCGCGCCACGTCTCTAGGGACTGCCTGCCCATGCGCCACTACCTGTGTACCTGCGCGCCCCTTGCCACGTTGCCTTCTAGGGTCTGCGCCACCTGGCTGAGCCACGCGAGTACACTTAGTGTGTGCTTCCATGAAACAATAAGGAAGGAGTGTTCCCACTTAAATACCCATTTAAGTTTCATCACTCCTCCTATGTGGGACAAGATGCTACTTTCCCATTTTTTCAGCATTTAATGTTTCAACCACCAAACTTTGAGCATCGATATCTCATTCATCTTAGCTCCGTTTTGGGCGTGGTTTAGTTTGTTGCGAAGCTCTTCCAACATAGAACACAAACCCGGAAATAAATATCTATATAAACCTCAGTTTATAATATTTATTTATCGTCCAAAATTAGGAAATACCCATTTCCTATATTCGTGAAAAATGCTATTTTCACTAAATTTCCAACAATTTATTGGGGTTTTCTTATATTATATAAATACGGGGGGTTTGATCCGTGTGTCTTGCATAGCTTCTTCTTGGTTTCCACATTAGAGGTTGTTTGTTTAGCTCTTAATGATTCGAAAATCTTACCGGTTCAGCGCTTAATGGTTCAGACTGTTTGTTTCGCAAGCAGACCTCTAAATGGAAGACCTCTTATCAGAATTGTTTAGACATTTGACTCTGAACTCTTAAACATTATACTGCTTTTTATGGATTCTTACTGGTTCAACATTTAATGGTCTTATTCATAAGCTATCAAAGTGCCCCTAACTGTCTTGCATAGCGTCTTCTTCTTCTCGTCTTCCGCATTAACCCAAGAATTATGGCCAACTCTTCTTCCATGGCGTTTTTCAACACTCCTTTAGCAAAAGAGAACAAAAATAATATTTCTCTTAAAGGGTCCTCTTCAGGTGTTGGAGTTAACAAATCTCTTTGCCGCAAGTCGTCTGTATTCTTTCCTCGTTCAATAAGCACAGCGCCTAGTATCCATCGTTTACGGTTAGGACTTCTGGGGTATCTAATCTCATGCGCTCCCCTAGCTTTCGTCACTCAGTGTCAGCCTAGCAGAGTGCTTTGCCATTAAATATTAGTAGGTTTTTGTATGCTTTCTCTCTTCTATTTCTTTTCTTGTTATAAGAAATAGTAATAAAAATTATTTTTCCCCAAGCATGGAAAATATGGGACTAAATCGAAACACATAAACTTTCGTTAATGGAAAAATAAGCTATTATGGGAAAAAAAAACTTTATCTTCCAGTAATTTATGATTATAAATAAATAAACATGATTTTCTAAAAATTAAACTTGTTTGTCTATGATTTAATGAACAATCACTTTATCTTCCAGTAACTTATGATTATAAATAAATTAACATGGTTTTCTAAATATTCAATTTGTTTGTCTATGATTTAATGAACAATTTAAATGTCGAAGCCGTATATAATTTAAACCCGACAAGCATGGTTGGAAAATCACTAGTAATTAATCGGATTTTATATTTTCGTACTTCGTATATATACACACACATCGATATGTATATATACTTATGTATTTAAACTTAAACATCAAGTACTTAAAATAAATAATAAGATAGATATATTCAATTGTGAAATAAGGAAATAAATCTTAACAATGAAACAAGCGTAGGAAAAAATTTAAAAGAACAAACATAAATTAAACACTTAAAGAAAATATTGAACAAAACAATTATTTGCAAACAGAACAAATAATTAATTAAACACTTAAAAAATATTTATTATTATTATTTCATGTGATTAAAATTATTGTTTATAATTGTATATATTATCAGGGTCCTGTTCTTGTTATGGTACTTATATGTTCGTTTTCTGTATAATTGTTTAGGTTTATCAGCGGAATGCTCTACCCCGAAGGAGTCTTCGATTCATGATGATGAAACTCTCAGGAAAGATGAAATTATGAAGAAAGCCAAAGAAAATGAAGCTCTAAAGGAAATTCTACAAAAGGAAAAAAAGAAAATAAAAAAAAATCTTCGTTGAAGACGATGAGGATTTTAGTGTATGTTCAAAGATTTGCTCAATTCTAGATTCATTAAACATGAAAGATCTCTTAGGAAATATTACCGCCACTTCTATGTTGAAAGGTACGTAAATAATTTGTATCCAACGTTTTTTAATACAAAAAACATGTATAATATATTTAATAATTTACATGTTACAGTTGGAAAAACAAACAATTAAGTTACACGACTAGGGGCAACGATTCATTACCCCCTCGAAAGTCGGATGTTATATGGTGACCACTTGGAATATGATATTATAATATGGAAGCTTCCTTTGAGTTTTGATATCAAGTAAGTGTATTTTAGATCTGTTATTTTTTTTATGTGTTTGTTCATTTTTATCATTTCAGTCTAATTTTAAAAAGATATATCAGTTTTCTCTTTAACATATTAGAAACGTGCCATTTCAGTAAAAAATCAAACTCAGTTAAGTCAGACAGGTTTAATGAAGGGTATTGTTGTCAATTCATATATTTTTTTCACCTTATTTATGTTGACAAATGAAAAGACAACAATACCTTTCATTAAACTTGTCTGACTTAACTAGCTTTTAATTTTTGGACTGAAGTGACACGTTTCCAGTATGTTAGGGAGGAAACTGATAAATTTTAGAAAATTGGACTAAAATAGCAAAAGTGAACAAACCACAGGGACAAAAACTGCCAAAATAGTCCCCTGAGGTTTGTCACTTTTGCTACTTTAGTCCAAAACTCAAATCTTTTGAATCTGAGTCCTATGGTTTCAATCTTGTTGCCATTTTCATCCAAAATCAAAATCTGATCAGTTTTTTCAGTTAGCATTCCAAGCTTTTTTGTCTTTTCCTTACTTTTAATGAAGGGGAAAATAGTCAGATTTTTTTAATTTGTTATAATAAAAGTTAAAAGACCAATTTATCCTTCATTAAAAAAGAGAAAAAAGACAAAAAAGTTGGATGTTAACTGAAAAATCTGATCAGATTTTGATTTTGGATGAAAATAAACAAAATTGAAACCACCGGGAACAGATTCAAAAGATTTAAGTTTTGGCCTAAAGTGGCAAAAGTGACCAAACCTTAAGACCATTTTAACAGTTTTACCCTTACTTATTCGAGTTTTGGTTTTTGCAGTTCGTCGCCAGGCCACTTTATCAAAAACTTCTTTTATAAGAACAAGAATGTTAAAGCTCTTAAACCGAAAGGGCTTCTACAAATGTTGGTCCTTCTTCTCAACAAAATGAAATAATGTCGAACAATATTGAGAAACATGCCAAACGCAAAGGGTTTTATGAGTTTGAAAATTGTTTTCTTTCTAGTGGTGATAAGAAATTAGTTTTCAAAAGGGTTAGTACGGCCGTACAACGGAGTCTTCACAAGGAGGTACTTCTCCCAAAGGAAAGTATGATGTTTTGCTACAAAAATTTGAATTGGTAGCAAGTATTTGAAAGTTTTATTTTTTCTGATTACAAAAAATGTAGTGTATATGGTTGCTAATTGTTATATTTAAGGGACATATGAAAACTTGTCTCTAATTGATAAATAAGTAAAATGTTAAAATGGTCCATGGATTTAGGCTATTTTTGTCACTTCTGTTTAAAATAAAACGTTTTGTATTTGGGTTCCGGTGTTTTATTTTTGTTATCATTTTCATCAAATTGCAAAACCGAGTTACAATTTTCTGTTAACTTCTCCCTTTTGTGGTTTTCCTCATTTAAATGAAGGGTATAATCGTCATTTTATGCTATAATATATTTTAATTAAATAAGGAAAACGAGAAAACGGGAGAAGTTAGCAAAACATTTTAACCCAGTTTGCCAATTGGATGAAAATGACAACAAAAATGAAACTTTAGGGACTCAAATACAAAAGGTTTCATTTGTGAACTAAATTAGCAAAAGTAGTCTAAAGTCATAGACCGGTTTCATTTGTGAACTAAATTAGCAAAAGTAGTCTAAAGTCAGAGACGTTTTTACATTTTATTCTTGATAAATTGTAATCCTTTTTTTTATCTTAGTTTTACCTTGAAACCGGATGTGATAATGTCGTCAGTTAAATGGCGTGGCAAGATATTTGGTGGGCCACGAGCTGAGCCCGAACTCGACTGGGCTCGAGCTCGGCTCGCAAGTAAACCCAAAGCTCGAGCACGGCTCGAGCAAATTTGAGAAAACCTCAAACGAGCTAAAATCTCGGCTCGATCTCATTTTAGAATGCTTAAAGACTAAAGCTCGGCTCGATCTCGTTTTAATATTGCTTAAATGAACCAAAGCTCGGCTCGACCTCGGCTCGCCAGGTTATCATCATTATTATTATATTATATATAAAAAAATAAAATGTTGTTTGGGCTCGTTTAGGCTCACGAACCTAAACGAGCTTTGTATTTCAGGCTCTATTATAGGCTCGAGCTCGGGCTGTTAAAGCTAGGCTCGTTCGAGCTTTTAACTGGAGCCGATAACGAGTAGCTCTCGAGCCTCTGGTCTTGTTTACACCTATATTGGTGGTATTCAATGCTTTTTTAAACCTTTTGTTTTTAAAATATTTTTTTATATAAAATGATTAAGTATGTAAGTTATTTACATAATTAGTCTCTTGAAATGTGAAATGATAAATATGCCCTTATAGCAAGTTACGCACATGACCAAATTTAGCCAAAAAAAAAATATCATAATAATCAGGTTGTAGTCAAGTGATATAACGTGTAGAATTTGAAAAACATTAAGTACAAAACTAATCCACTTTAAAGGCAAATGGACATCGTCTGAAATTTCATACAAGGATAAAGAATAAAAACTTCGATTTATCATTAACAATCAAGAAAACATAAGCGACTAGATACCTATAGTAAGGTTGTCATTTTGTAATTTTATTAGGATTTCAGTTGGGATTCGGGTCGGGTTGGGTCAGGTATATATCCAAATTCATGGATTTTCACCATTCTACATTGTTCTACTCATTGCCTGAGGATAGTGGAGGCCGGGGGTGCTCCGTCCCCCCTCCGATTTTTCGCGCATAGCGTTATTTTTACCGAAAATTTATGAAAAATGGTTTTTTTATTGTAAAATATTGGTTTTTCAAGTGTCCGGCCCCTACTGATTTGGATTTTTAGAGTCGGCCTTTACCGAGTTTCCTTCAAGCTCCGTCACTAGTACTACTTCAGGATTTTTATGTCAATGCTTTCCTCATATCAACACTACAAGAATTTGTGCAAATAACAAGCCAAGGAAAAAAAAATACCTACCAATGAGTCTTCTGAATCATATTTCTCAGTTCTCACTACATTCATAGTAAACTTGAAACTCAAATAGGATCCTGAGGATGCGAGATAAACCTCTAAACAGCGAGCAGGGTGGTCAAAATCGCGTTAAAGTAAGGTTTAGACAGCCCGGTTTAATCCCAGTTTCTTGTAATAACGGCAAAGACATGCTTTGATAGATTTGCGTCACACCGTGATAAATATGTCTAGACTTGCCACCGTATATCAATACATCACCAGACTGCAATAAGACTCTTTTTAACTTGTTATCTCCACAAAGGCGATACGCAAATACTGCAGCTTCGCCAATGAAGATGGAAACCACGGGGGATCCATTTCCGCTCTCATCGCGATCCTACGTTCAAACAAAACACTCGAATTAACTTTATTATTTCGAATTGATTACCTACAAATGGATCTATATATTAGGATTATATTATAAAGGTTATGTGTCAAATAGCTCAAGATACTAAAATAAATATGGTTCACATAATTATAATAAAAATAAATACTCGCATTACAAGCATTTTATAGTCCGAAATTCTGAATGATGACAAAACAAACATAAAATGTGAAAAAGGGTTAGTATTTACATTATTTTCACAAAGTGATGTGACATTAATAAATTAAAATTTATGTTTTTCTTTTATAACTTCCGATATAAGTGTTTTATAAAAAAGACGATTATGGTTTTACGATATGCTTATTTTTATCTTCGTTTTGATATAAATTTCTTATATCCTTATTTTTATAAATAATTAAAATTTTTCAAAACGTAGATAAAACTAAGTACATCACAAAACCGTATTCGTTTTTTAATAAAACATTATATATCGGAAGTTATAAAAAACACAAATTTGAATTTATTATTGTCATTCACTTGGTGTAAATAACAAAAAAAATTGGTGTAAATAGAATCCCCTTGTGAAAAATAGTCCAAAATTTCAAAACTACCCTTTAACTAGTTGAAAAAAATGTCCACAAACTTATATTTGACGTGTGTTTTAAAACTAACCTGGTGAAGACCAATTCGACCACACGATAATGGATAGAAACAAACTAAACAAGTATTTGGGCGCATTGAAGGAAGTTGATCCAGATGGGCTTAGCATCTTCAACCGCTATTGCGGCCAATGATTTAAGTTTATTGGAACCGGTGGTGTTTTCGGATCCCAGCCTCGACCAAAACACATGTGTATTCGATAATCTTCTCCCTTCATGAAATAAGGCTCATAAAACCCTAAGGTTCAGCTCCCAACTTGTCACACATATATACTATATCAACCTAAAATATTAAGAGATTTCAACTATTATAACATATGCATGCATTGTTGCTCAAACCCATTAAGAGTCAGATTAACTACCACCATCATATTGTTGCATGGAAAATAAAATATTTTATAGAGTTAAATGGGCATTTACGTCCTGTGGTTTGTTCACTTTTGTTATTTTAGGCCAAATTTCAAAATTGTACCATTTTCCTCCCTGATGTTCTCAAAACGTGCCATTCCCTCCAAAAAACTAAACCCTGTTAGAAAACACTGTTAGCTCAGAGGTAAAATGATCATTTTAGATAGTGGTTCAGACTTCAGAGTGATCAAAATTGTACCATTTTCCTCCCTGAGCTAACTGAGTTTTTATTTTTAACCCGGGTTGTTTTTTTTTTTTACAGAAATGACACATTTCGAGAAAATCAGGAAGGAAAATGGTACAATTTAAAAATTTTGTTCTCAAAATGGCAAAAGTGGACAAACCACAGGAACATAAATGACACTAACTCTATTTTTTATCGTCATATTTTTAAATCAGTTCAAACAATATCAGTCCAAAATTTTTGTAAAAGACATTAACTCAAAAGGTGCATATTCAATTAACCGAAAACAAATACCTGATCCTTGAGGCTGACATATTGGTTCAGGATAATCATTTCTGGTCCAAGTATTTTAACAGTTGAAATTTTGCTTGGGGTCTTTTTACACACTTTCTTTATGGGAAGCCTCAAGTTCCTTAAACTAAATGGTTCTTCTTCACCCCAACCTTTAGCAAAAGGAATGTTGTGATGCTGCTGTTGCTGCCTCAATAAAGGACCATGGAATATTGTATCCTACATTGCACAAAATTTAAATAACAGGGCTCAACGGGTTGTGAATAGTAATCTCTCAACCCTTAAGGATCACTTCGTCTTTAGTAGGATCAGATTTACAATTCAAAAGGGGGTTGCAGTACAGCTTGTTGCACGTTTACCTGCCACTTGTTTGTAATTTTTATTTGAGTTAAATGTCATTTTAGTCCCTGTGGTTTGGCCATTTTGCCAGTTTAGTCCAAAGGTTTTATTTTTCCCATGTGGGTGCAAAAAGGTTTCATCGTTGCCATTATAGTCCACTGGGTTAACTTCATCCATTTTTTCTGTTAACCAGAAGAGCAATTCGGTAATTTTATATGGCCGAATTATCATTCTGGTTAACAGAATTACATACAAAATGACCGAATTGCTCTTCTGGTTAACAGAAAAATGGATTAAGTTAACACAGTGGGCTAAAATGGCAACAGTGAAACTTTTTTGAACCCACAGGGGAAAAATGAAACATTTGGACTGAACTGGCAAAATGGCTCAAACCACTAGGACTAAAATGACATTTACCTCTTTTTATTTTGACATTTTAATGAACCATTATCTTTAGAGGAAAAAAATCTTAACGAATACCATATTCTAGTTATGTGTTACATTCACTTAAATAAAAGCGATAATAATGATCATGAAAGTAACCATATAGAAAGTTTACCTTGAATCCGATTGATCGCGATGAAGGGGGGAGTTGCGGCCTGGGTGCGATTGTGAACCCAATGTTGCCGCTATTACCCGTTATTCTTGTAGTGTTTACCTGGGAATGAACCAACATAGTTCATGTGTAAGTAAAAGAAAACCCTATTCAGACAAGATGAAAACCCAAAATGTTGGAGAAATACAATACAATACAATACAAAAAAAAATTATAAAAAAAATCATACCACAAAAGAAGATGTATTCATTGGCGTTTTGTTTGATATGATTTAAGTAAATGGAGGGGCATGGTTTAAATATTAGATCGTCATTCTCCATGACCTAATAGGCCCAAGTCAAACCCAATGTATGTATGGACTTTTAATCTTTTATAGTGTTCGTTACGGTATCAACACAGTATTTGATATAGTAATCGAAAGATAAAAACCTCAAAATAAAGTTGTGATATGCTTAAAATGATATCTTATATTTATTTTACGTTAATTGAAACCTAAAACAAAGAATATCACGAAATTGGTTCAGATGTCAGTATCAATAAAAATGAATAGAGGTGCCATCAAGGTGTCACTTTTATGAAAAGCAAAAAACAAATAAATAAATACCACTACCGATACATATGTTGTTTGGTTGGTCTTAGTTCGATCTATTAAGATAGCGGCATAATATTCAATTTCAATAAAATCTAGATCACAATGTTAAAAAAAATAAACATTGAATGCAAGTTATTAGAAAAAAAAAATCAAATTAAATGATGAATAAAATATTGTTAAAAATAAATAAATACTTTAGAATAATGATTTACTATTCATCATCATATTGATCGATTCCATTGTCATGGTATTGGGACCAATATTCATTCACCGTCGCAGACAGTGTTGTCTAAATAGAAATTTATCGAAACCGGAAAACATAAAACAATACATGTACCTGTATGATGTCAGTTTATCAAAGGCAAAAATAAATAAAATATAATCTTGATACCAATACAAGTGTTGTATAATCGGTCTTGATTTGGTTTAGTACAACAACGTCATAATAACCGTTTTCGATTTATATCATTATGTTAAAAAATAAACATAGAAAGTAAATTATTAGATAAATGATGAATAAATATAAAGGGTGGCCACACAATGTAAGGAGATGGACACAACACGTCAGTTGTTCTACAGAAACGATGATGGTGGTATCAGTTTAATAAAAATAAACGTTCGGTATCATCCACCTCTTTGACCTATTTAACTTATTTTCCTTTCAACTTTATTTTTTATTATTTATTATTTGACCAACATAACCAAGATCCACCTTTCAAAACACCAAATATAACACAAAGAACCCCAAGAGTCCTTCAACGATGAAGTGAACTTTAAATGGTAGAATTAGAGTGTGTATTGTTATTTAAAAAAATGTCAAGTTTACGTGTAAACACTAGGGTTGGAAAAAAATGTCCAACTCCTTGGAGAGATGGACATATTCGGGGTGAGGATTGACGCACATCCTTTAAGTCGTTGCTTCGTATGATCTGTGAATTTGGCATGCATTTTTTGGTATTCCCGGTTAACAATGACATCAACGTTTTTTAGTAGTCACCTATCATTGAGGATCACATAGCAGGCAACGTGACCGTTTCTTCTTTTTGGGCTAATGAAAATGAGTACCTACACGGTTACTTTCTGACCGATGGTATATATCCAGAATACACGCTTATCATAAAAGCATTTAGATAACCTATTGACAATAGAAAAACTCATTTTAAAAAGGTTCAAGAGTCGGCCAGATAAATATCAAAAGACAATTTGGCGTTCTACAACAATGTCGGATTTTTGTGACGAACCCTTGTTGACCATGTCACAAAGATAGGATTAGAAATGTGATGTTTTGTTGTCTCATTTTGCACAATGTGATTCTCGAGGACGAGGGGAAAGCGATTTGCCAAGACTACAATTCATAATTTGGAGAACAAGTTGGTGCAACTATGGAACAAAGGATACAAAATTCCGCATTTATGTGTAGCTCTCAAGCACACCAAGCGCTCTAATGGCAGATTTGGTCTAACTTTTTGGTCGGATTACTTAACATTTTTGTCCAAAACCTCTTTGTAACATTAGATTGGACATTTAGGAACCTTTTTCTGGCCAAAGACGTTTTTCCGGCGATTGGAGACTAACGGAGTTAGGGTTTTGTTAGTCAGGGTCCATTAGAGACCAATATATTAATAGTTGGGACAACCAGTGGCTATTGTTTAAGTTAGGACTGTTGGCGGCCAACGACGAATAGTTGAGATTAAAAAAAATCCAATACTCCGGCAAAAAATAAAAACACATGAAACTTATATTTCAAACATTGTTAAACAGGTAAATAATAGGTAAGATTTCTTAATTTTGAACAAAACCGACGTACCATAAGTCGGCTGAACACTGAACACTTCTATAAATAGCTATGCTCATTTCATTAGAACTCACCTTTCAACCCTTTTTCTCACATGACGTCAGGTGAGTTTTCATTTCTTAAGTTTTAACATTAAAATTTTTATTAGGTTTAATTAACTTATAATTTAATGTAGTATAATATAATATAATATTATGAATAGTATATTATTAGGAGTAAGGTTAGGGTCATAGCCAGAGTAAGTACCAGGTGATTTAACTTTGGTTACATCTAGTTCAATAAATTATGGATGTGTCAAGCCCATTGTGCCTAGTCCATTATGTATTCTTAGATCATATCGAATGCTAAATCATAGAGGTGTAAACGAGTCGAGTGACTCACGAGCTACTCAAGATCGGTTCGAGAAAAAGCTCGAAACGAGCCGAGCTTGAGCCTCAAAAACAAAGCTCGTTTGTTATCGAGCCCGGGCTCATGCCTCACATGTGAAGCTCGTTAGGCTCGTCGAGAGCCTTAGTGTAAACGAGCCGAGTCGAGGCGAGTTTATTTGAACTTGTTTACAAGCCGATCTCGAACCTAAAGTTAAGATTATTTAGTAAACGAGCCCGGGCCCAAGCTTCACTTATCGAGCTCGCAAGCCTAAAAAAGTATATTATTTATATTATTTTTATTTAATGTACTAATTAATAGATAATAAACGAGCTGAGCTCGAGCTTTAAAAACAAAGTTCGAATTGAGCTGAGCTCGAGCTCTCATAAGTTAATCGAGCTCGAGCCTAGTCGAGCTCGGACTCCGCTCAGTTCGTTTGCACTCCTAATAAATCATAATCTTAATTCCCTAACTAGCGCGCTTTCTAGCTAAACAACTATAGGAAGATCAAATACTATATAAACATGTACTACAAACAAAAAATGGCCTCAAAGTCATGGGTGTCACAGTTTTAGATCGATGTAACATATTTTTTTATAGTAAATTCTTTTTTAAGTCTATGTGTTTTGTTGGTTTTAATTAAATGAGTTTAAAATTAAAAATTTTAACTATCTGAGCACCTGGTTTTTCAATCTGTAATAATTTGAGTCTAATTAACTAACAATTGTAGCAATTTGAGTTGAATTGACTAACTTTGTTAGATTTTGTTAGTTAAACGTTCATGAGATGACCAAAAACCCTTGACATTAAAAAAATGAAATATAATAGTTTAATAAATCTATACATATCATATGAATATTAGATTTTTAATAATCTCATGTAATAATTTGAGTCCAGTTGATTAACAATTGCAAAAATTTGAGTCTAATTGACTAACTTTGTTAGATTTTGTCAGTTAAATTTTTATGAGATCACCAAAATACCCTTATCATTAAAAAGTAAAAAATTGTAATATAATAGTTTATTAAATATATACATACACTATGAGAATATTATATTTTAATAATCTTAACTATTCGTCGTTGTCCATCACAGACCAAACTTCAAAAATAACCGTTGACAGTCGGATTCACTACAGATAAAATTATCCGTAAATTTTACATTTCAAAACGATAAAAACGGGGCCAGGGTGTCCCCCGTGCCCATGCACACACACTTTTTTTTTTAATTCGAACATATCTTTTATTTATTTCCATACTCAACATCATTCAAAATCTCATAGGAAATGACAAGACCCGGCTTTTTGTCATGATTAGTTTAGGAATGGCTCTGAAATATTGTTACCTTCTTTTATTAAAAACGCGCATCATTTTTAGCAACAAAAATATTATTATTTAGAGGTTGTTTGTTTATCTTTTAATGAGCCTCTTAATGATTATAATTATTCTAAGTCTGAATGGTTAAGACCTTTAATCTGAATTGATCAGAATTTTGTCTTTGAATAGTTAAACATAATACTGTCTTTTAAAAGTTCAGACCTCTTACTGGTTCATCACTTAATAATTTAGACCTCTTACTGGTTCAGCACTTAATGATTTAGACCTCTTACTGGTTCAACACTTAACCATTCAGAAATTGCCAAACATCCCCTTACTGTATATGACTATAGTATAGTATAATAGACCCGGTTTCAAAGTGGCATCCATGGCCCATGAGTCCATGACCCGACTATCCATACGGGTTGGCGCGTTTATCCAGTAGATAACCGTCAAAAAAACTGACTGTCCTATATATATGCTGTATGCACCCACATTTTGTTCATAAGAAAGTTTGTACTTTACTGCAAAATCTGTGTATATTCTTAAGTATTAGTGGTCAGTTATGCATGCATCTCCATGTATATAGTAGTGGGTTAGTGGTGTGGGTCATGGGTCAGTTCTAGTTTCATTAATATTTAAGTGTCAACCCATTTTCATTTTCAAGTTCATTCCTTTATTGTTTATGTCTGCAGGATTTCTTTTTATAGAGTTGTGTTTTCTTATTAAATTAATATTTCAGATTTTTAAAATGGAGACTAATATTCCTAGAAAGCGATTATCGGATGATTTTAGCGAGCGCGATCTTGAGGAACTCAGAAGGCGAAAACCAATGGTGCAAGCGGTTCGTGATTTCCCT
Source organism: Scalesia atractyloides (assembly GCA_947069175.1). Lineage (NCBI taxonomy): Eukaryota > Viridiplantae > Streptophyta > Magnoliopsida > Asterales > Asteraceae > Scalesia > Scalesia atractyloides. The sequence continues at coordinate 1,637,701 of CAMTDV010000025.1, read as the reverse complement.
CATGGTTGTGGATTCAAAGAAGGTGAAAGAAATGTTGATCACTCAAATGTTCAAGGGTTGGAACCCAAGGAAATTGGTAGAACCAATTATCTCTCTATTGGTTCAAGACCAACTGGTAAAGTTCAATTTTGGATTTTTTTATTTTATTTTTGTTTTTTTTGGCTGATAGATGCGAATATATTAAACTTGATAAGAAATTACATCGAAATAGAAGGTAAACGGGCAAAAAGTTGCGCCGCTACCTTTTTTGGAATCCCACATGCATGTTCAAAGATTAAACCATTTAAAGGTGGTAATTCCTGACAAGACCTGAAACCCAACCCGAACCTGACACGAAATAAAAACAGGGTCGGGTTCGGGTTGACCTATTTAAGTATTGAAAAATGGATATAGTTATTTTTTGTCCATTATTCATTACTTGCAATTTCCGATCCATTTTCAAGGTTTTCAAAAAAAAAAAAAAAAACTATTCATATACTCATTTTACAACCCAACAACCTGCTTATAACTTGTATTTAAAAAAATAGGTTAAACTACAAGGGCAGATATAGCTTGACACGAAATAAAAACAGGTTCGGGTTGACCTGTTTAGGTTTAAAAAAAATGGATATAGTTCTCTTTTGTCCGTTATTCATTACTTGCAATTTCCGATCCATTTTCAAGATTTATCAAAAAAAAAAACTATTCATATACTCATTTTACAACCTAACAACGTGCTTATAACTTGTCAACATGTATGACTGATTTAAAAAAATGGTTAAACTAATAAATAGGCCGTGTTCAAGTTGACCCGAATTTACGTGTTTGCGGGTTAGGGGTGAAATTTTGACACAAATAATAATATGGGTTGGGTGGCACCATTTTTTATTCCTAATTTACTAAAAAAAAACTTATAATCTTTGCAGCATGATAAATTCAAAATAATTGTTCATGCAGAAATCAGAAGAAACAAGCATTCATTTGACTCAAAACCTCCTGGAAAAGTTAAATTTTGGGACCCTACAAAGGAGGATCATAACCAACAACCAAAAGTCACCACCACTATTGTTGTATCAAGGGGGGGAAAGCATTGAAAACTTCAATCAATGTTGACTCTAATCTCAAAAACTTGACTTCAAATGGTCATGAGGACCCCAAATCTTCATTCGGCTCAACGAAACACACTAAACGCGAACAGATTAAAGATGCAATGAGGGTTTATGATAAGGCATACAGACAACTATTATAAGCTAAAACCTTGAACTCAAAGGGAGTCAAGATTTCTCATTGGAAGGTTTCTTTAGAGGCTGCGAAACTAGCGAAACGAACGTTGAAATGGATGGAATCCGAAAGGAGTTTAGGCCGAATATGTGTGTACAAATTGACGATAAGTTTAAACACAGGGCGCAACTTAAGATGATCGGTCTTCATTGCCAACTTTTATCGGGTATTGATTATGCTAATATAAATGGAAAGAATTTGGCGATAAGTATCGTGGACTCTCATCGTTACTCGAATGAAAGCGCTTCTGGTGATAAGCTGATTTATTGCGGTCATGGTGGGCTTGGATTTTCGGGGCGTAAATTGCCACCAGAATATCAAAAGCTTAAATTTGGTAATATGGCCATGGTGAATAGTATGGATGAAGGAACACTGGTTCGAGTGATTCGGAAAGTTGGAGCTCAAAGGAATGAGATGTTTGTGTATGATGGTTTGTATGTTGTGAGTTATTGCACACTAAAAAGAAATGAAGGCAAGAGTATTTTAAGTTTTATTTAGATAGAGAACCTGGGCAGCCTCCACTTCACCAAATGCTGAATGAATGAATGCTAGCTTTTGTGAACTTGAACAATGCCATGTTGATTATAGTATTTTTAATGTTCTTTTTTAGATGAACTATAGTTTGGCATGTTTATTTCTGATGTTGTAGCTAGCTAAATGTTGGAAATTGTTGTTGCAACTTGTCTATGATTCCGTATACGTATAGATGCAAACACCGGAATGAGCAGTGACAGACCCAGGAATTATTTTCTGGGGTGTGAAAGAGGGGTTCGACCATATTTTTCAAGGGGTGCACTTGAGATTTTTGGCTATAAATACACTATTTTTTTCTTTTCAAGGGGTACGTCCACCCACCTATACACATGGGTCCGCCCCTGCGAACAACCAGGTCAATGTATTCCATATACGTATAGATGCATCCATTAGGTATACAAAGAGGTATGTAAAAGAGAGCATAATATGTTTTGGAAGTGGGAAGAAGAGGACTTTGTCTAGATTTAATATTGATTAGGGTTTCGAGTTTTATAAGATGTATATTTCATATCATACCATCACAGATAAGGAATATTTGACGTTAATCTTCCCCTGTATATATATGTGTGTGTGAGAGAGTGTGTGTTTAAAAAAATTTGGAGTATAACTTAATAAGAACTCTATTTACAAATTAGTGTTTCAAATCATCTTACCAAACAAAACGTATTAACTTCATTTTATGAATATACAAACTTTCGGATTTATGGAGCCAATATATATAATTTCATTCAAATTTAATAACACATTACGTTTGCAAAAAAAAAAATAAAAAAAAATAGGGATATATAATGTTAGTGACACCCATCATACATGCCTACCAACCCAAGTTTTTGAACATCCCATGCTACCTTTGTTACCATACAATTCATGCACATTACCCACTGATAGAAAACAAATAAATACACACACCATGCACATGCAAACCCAATGATCACATATCCAAATTTCTAATTAGTATTTGATTCAAACTCATTTCGGGTAAAATTACTCTACAAATGCTCCTAAAAATAAGAAGTGTATAAAGACACAATGCCGAAAAATATAACACGATTTCGAAGAAAAAAGACACGATGAGTCACAGAAAGACACAATGACGCAAATATGGAAAAGACTCAATGATAAATAAAAAGACACAATCATGTAAACAAAAAGCCTAAAATCTATAAGCTAAACATCTAAAAACAAAAATCTAAAATCTCGCATCGTAGAGTTTGATGAGACGGTTCCAACGCCGCTTAAATGAGGTTAATTGAAGTCCGTTTGATACCCTTCTTACGACTTCTTTTTTTAGAAGACTTTGTATTTAACCTTAACTCGAGGTAGCCCACACGTATTCGAACAAAATAACCATAAATAGATCAACACACAATTTATTTCTTTCAACTTTCAACCCACGGTACCCACCTAACTTCAAAAATCCTTCCACCCCTTTCAACACTCCCCATGCACACACAATTCTCTCTCTCTTTTTTTTTAATTTTAAAATATTTTTTTATTTATTTCCATGCTTCAAAAACCCTGCCATGGAGATCACATCCCCATCTTTTGATACCTGCAACCTCAACTACAGTCACCAATGGTTCTACTTTTGTCATGATAAGTTTAGGAATGGGTTTGATTGTTAGTTTAATTATGTTACTTTTTTTTATTAAAAAACGTACATCACTTCAAGTAAGTTATTAAGTGTCTTGTTTAAAGTGGTTAGGGTCATGGGAAGTTCTAGTTTCATGAATACTATAGTACAGTAGGATAGACTCGGGTTTTAAAGTGGCAGCCTCTACCCATTGGATAACCGTAGGGGTGTTCAGAAAAAATTGAAATCAAATAAAACCCGTAAACCAAACCGTAACTGTAACCGAAAAACGGATCCGAATAACGAATTTAGTTTGGTTTTTAACGGAAACCGAATTATGAATTTGCTTTTTGGTTCCACTGTTTTTTATCTGGCTTCTTCGATTTATTTGGGTAACCGAATAAACCGTTGACATGGATAGATTGACGATTGGATTAGCGAAGCGGTAAGAACGAGAGATGAATAAGTGTTAAAGCGTCACGAAGCGAAAACGATACGCGAAGAGATAGCGTTCGAGCGTCGAGGTAAGGATGCGATAAGTAAAGCGATAGCGTTGAAACGTCGAAAAGCGATAGGCGAAGCGATTGCGATAAGTGATAAGCGATAAGCAAAATAAGCGATGCGAGGTAGATCCCTGCGATAGTGCGGTTGCTTGCTATAGATTCGTGGGGTATCTAGCATTTGCGCGATCGAGAAAGCGATGAGATGTTACGCCCTTGCGGAAGAGTTTTGCGTGTGAAAATAATCATCATAAGATAAAAGGTCTAATAACGTTCAACTACACATGGCACGTCTCCACGGAAGTTCGTTAGCATGGCAAAGCACTTATATATAGGAAGTACCAGGGCGTATCCACCATGCTTTAACCACACCTCCTCCGTCTCGTGGATAGGTGTCGCGCTTTGTCAACATGGTTAAAACGCTTATATATAGGAAGTACGATCGGCGTATCCACCACGTTTTAACAACGCTTTTAACGTTTGAGGGTTCATTATAACTCATTACGATCCCTGTGCAGACCCCAAGATAATCCCGTGTGCACCCGTGATTAGTTTGGTGTTTGCACGTTTATCGTAGCTTGTTTTAAAGGCGCGTAGTAGGGGCAAAAACGTATTATATCGTGATATACTATATAACATTAGTAGTAATAACTAGTGTGTGCGAGCTTAGACTAAGTGCGAGGATTCGAGATAGAAAGACGTCGTCGTGTATAGAAGTGACATTAAATAATAGATTACAAAGCATAAGTAATAGCGTCGAAATTCGTACCATTGAGGACGTTGTCCTGTGTCTGGTCGATGTTGATGTCGACGTCTTCTTCTGCTGGAGTTGCGGCTGCTGGTGCCTCTGGTGCGGGAAGTGTTAGCACTTCGGGTTGCCGTGGTCCGGTGCGGCATTTGCTGGTGTAGTGGCCATAAATCTCGCAGTTGATGCAGTAACGGCAGCTGGCTTCGGCCTGGTGGCGATAAGTACACATCCGACACTGGGGGTGAGGTCCAGTGTAGGCACGCCTTGGAAGAGGTGCAACTGTCTGAAGAGGTTCTGGGTTGATCGGCTCAGTTGCGGAGTAGTTGAAACTCGAGCTCTTCCTCTTGCGGCTAGGCTCGGCGGTAGCTTGTGGCGATGCGTCGTCGTCGTCGTCATCAGACAGCTCAATAGTAGCTTGGTTCAGCTTCTTGGTGGGATCCTTGGAGACAAATCTAGCCAAGACTCATTTGTCATTGATTTCCGTGGCCAACTGATAGGTTTCTTCGATGGTAGCCGGTTTTGCAGCTTCGACAAACTCGCCCACACACTCAGGCAAAGCACGTATATACTTTTTGATAGCCTTTTCAGGAGTGTCGACTTGGCTTGGGCAGATGATGCTAAGCTGTTTAAAGCTTGTTGTGAAACCGGCGTTATCACCTTCGATCTGCTTGATTTTCCAGAATTTGTTCTCGAGCTTTTGGACTTCGTGGGGAGGGCAGTATTCTCTCTTCATAAGCTCCTTCAGTTCCTCCCACGATAGTGCGTAAGCTGCGTCGTTCCCACGTTTGATGCGCTCGGCTGTCCACCAGTCGAGGGCTCGGGATTGAAATACGCCGGTAGCACATGTGGTCTGAAAAGCTCAGGGCACCCACTCTGACGAAGGGTAACCTCGATGGCATCAAACCACTGGAGCATTTGAGATACACTTCCTTCACCTGTGAAGACCATCGGGTCACAGGCCTTGAATTGCTTGTAGGAGAAAGTAGACTTCGATGCGCTGGATTTGGAGCCTTCAGAGTTTTGAGAGTTGCTGAGGGCTTGAACTTGGGTGACGATTTGAGGAATGACCTTTGCCATTTCCTTGACCATGAGCGAAGCAATCCTCTTATCGGAGTTTCTTCGGGCTTGACGTCGCGAGTTAGAAGCGTTCGAAGACATCTACAAAAAGGAGATTTGGAATGAGATTCGATCATAATGATTTTGAGTTTGCGTTGCGACTTAGCGCGTTAAAACTTGTTATAGTAATACGGATTTCTAAGATTCACATAGGAGCCACATAGGAAAACACATATTTCCTAATATTCTCACGTATTCACATAAGCACGTGTAATCACATACTACATATGTATGTATATGTATATATATATATAGATACGTATATATATTGGTGGTATAACGCGAGGACGCGGTTAGGAGGGTTGTTAAGATTTAGTTATGTTGCGAGAATTAGCTCTTGTTTTACATTGTGGTGTTTGTGCGAGTTGTGCATTAACAAGTTAAGATAAAAGCGATAAAGCGGTAAGCGAAAAGCTAATCGAAAGCATAAAATTTTATAATTTGTTAAAACGTGCACGAAGCACATGTAAATCGATGATGCGTAAACTCGACGATTGCGGCTTAAAATCAATAGAGCGTCCTGGGTATTGAGACAGCGAATACCCAAAGTGATTCGATCGTTCCGCCGAGTTAGGGCGCACGCTTTGGCCTAATAGGTAAATGCTCTCACCGCCCCGCGGCTAACGACATCACCCTTCCAGTTACTATGCGTCCCAAAGCATTGGAAACAATCGAGACTTTGGTGAGATTGATAATCGTTGAGTGGGATAAGTTTTCAAGGTTTGGGTTTCACCCTGACTTGATAACTTCGGATCCCTGATTGTGGTTTCACCTCCCGGACCCATCAGGAGGCTTCCACTAGATAGAATGGGAAATTTCCGTTAAGATGTGGATATCACTCCTAACTTAACAGACAATTTCGTGCAGATGAGATTACGTGGAGTGAGTGATTCGTTGAGAGTTTGCGGTTTTCACACCTAATCCTGACAAATCAACTCGTTAGTGTGATACGAGCGTTCTTCACGTGTATTGTGGCAGCTTTAGGAAAAGCGTATGTTTTAAAGTTCAACTCAAAGGGTTTTGGTAAAGTTCGGGCGAACTTGCTCAATCCCAAGCGAACTTATTTGATGTTGTAGGGGACTGATAAGTTCGGGCAAACTTGGTCAAGTCCGGGCGAACTTGATCAATTCGCGGGCGAACTTGTCTGTTCGTATTCGTTTTCGGCGTTTAATCGATGCGTAACGGTCTGATTTGGTGTCCTAACTATAGACTAGGTCGAACATGGAAATTCTACCTAATTCCTTACAGTTATGGCTCTGATACCAATCTGTCACACCCCGACCGATGGCGGAATCATCGGGACGCGGCACTAGGTGAATCGGATTGCTCGAGAGAATCCATAACAACTATTTACGCGACAATATTTAAACATTTGTTATCCCATACTAACAAACAAATAATCCATAAATAATTATTACAAATAGTCAAACATCTCTCAAACAAACATAATTCGATCTTCCCTAGATTCTATTACACGCATTTCTAAAGATGAATTCCTACATCTAATTGTAGTAAGTATAATTCAATAACCTGCAACATATGTTAAAATAATTGTCAATACAAAAATGTATTGGTGAGCATACAGGTTTTGATATAATAGCATAATAGATAAAACGGTGTCGCGAATTTCCACATACATAAACATGATACACATAACATACAAACTCACAAGACAAATTTCACATGTTAAGCTCTCGACAAGGCTGCGATGCGCGATATGGACTTCTAACTAGATCCCGTCGGGTGTTAGCCAAACTATAGTACCATACTAGCTAGGGTGGAGTCAACGAAAATGTGTCCTAGTTTACATGTTCCTAGCATCACGTATACATATGTAAAACATATATTCGCGTGTGATAAATTGGTTTAGCGTGTTTCGTGTGTTTTAATATAAACGTATGTTACACCCAAAAAGTGCATTAAAGCGAAAATGCGTCAAGTATACTCACAGTTTGTGCGATTAAAGGAGAGATGAGTTCTGAGGTGAGTTGAGGAGAGCGCCGGATCAGCCTGTAAGCGAACAAAAGTGCATCAGTCTTCCAAATTGCTGAAGCGGTAAGCGGTTGAGAGAACAGCAGACAAGTTCGGGCGAACTTGATTGATTGGACTTACTGGAGGTACAAGTTCGGGCGAACTTGTCTGGTTTCCTAAGAAATTGGACAAGTTCGGACGAACTTGCACTTTTTGTTGAGGTAAGATACAAGTTCGGGCGAGCTTGTCTAATTCTCTTGAGAATTGAACAAGTTCGAGCGAACTTGCCTGAGTTGATAAGGGATGATACAAGTTCGGGCGAACTTGTGTAGTTTTGGTGAACATTTGATCAAGTTCGGGCGAACTTGGTCACCAATCTGGTGACAAGTTCGAGCGAACTTGATGCTTTCCGAGCGAACTTAAATGTTTTGACATCCAAATTTTTGCTGAGGAAATCGAGTGTTCATCCCTCCAACTTTAGGCTACTGAGCAAAACCTAGGCTGGAGAGGTCTTTGGAGCGAGTTTAGCCATTTTACAGAAACTCGACTAATCCGGGCGAACTTGAAGGTTCGAACGGTTTAGTCCAGTTTGTGCAAAGTGACGATTTCGTCCTTCTGCTTCCGGATCTGAGATCTAGCTCAACAAAGCCTTGTCCCACTTCAAAGTGAACGAAACATACGTCATTTAGTCCGAATATTGTGTAAAAATCGATGTTTCGAAAGGTTTTACTCAGATCTAAGCATAGATCTGAGTGAAAAACAGAAGTTTTGTATAAAAAGATGAAGATTTTCGCAAACAGAAGAGATTTGATGAAAACGAAGGTAAAGCCTTGTGCAAAATCGTTGCAAACGTTGTTGTAGCTTGAAAACGAGTGGAATATTACTTAGAAAACAAAGGGTTTTGTTTTGGGGAGCTCCGGGCGAACTTGCAGCAAGTGCAAATGAAGAATGGAGCTGAGTATTTATAGGTGAAGGCTGAAAGATGGAGCCGAGTATTTATAGTGAGACTGAAGATAGGTTGGAGACATAAGTTGGCGAACTTGCTACAAGTTCGAGCGAACTTGTGTGTTTCCTGAATATTGGGCGGACTTGTTGTTTTTGAAGGATTCTTGTTGCCTAGACAAGTTCGGCGAACTTGACCTATTGGCCAAGTTTTGTTCGGTTAATTCGCGTTAAGCGTTCGTTTAGCGATTCGGTTCGTATTATATAGGTATATTAAGCGTATTGGTCGATTAAATCAAGTTAAGATTCGATGAGTAAGCGATGTAGCATGCAACTTTGTTCCCAAGTCCTGTGAGAGTCGCGTTGCAGTTTAAGCGAGCAGATAATCTTGGAAACTTCACGCAAAGTTTGTAGTATTTAGCGAGTGCATATGAGTGTAAGCGTTGTGATGTGCGAGGTGATGCGAAAATATGCGATATAGCGTAATAAGCGGTGTAGGTTACATTATGATCCGAATCTCTGGTGCTAGGCGTAACGAGAGTGACGAGCTTGCGAGGAAGCGGGTTGTTACAATTAGAAAAGTGAGAAGGCCAATAAAATAATTGTTTGAATCACTAGGATCCCAATCCTTCATGTTTTTTTTAGTAAACTTTCGTTTTGCTCCCTGTGGTTTGTTCGTTTTAATGGTTTTGCCCCAAACCTTTAAAAATGGCCATTTTGCTCCAATAGTTTGCTATGTTTTCTCTATTTTGCTCCCCGCCTCTAACTCCATCCAAATTGTTTACTAACTGAAAGGGTATTTTGGTAATTTTACATATACTTATTTAATTTTTATTTGTCATCAACTCCAAATGTCCACCGCCAATGTCCCATCTCTCTCCTCTTTGACCATCGCCAATGTCCCTTCTCTCTCCTCTTTGACCACCGCCAATGTCCCCTCTTCTCTTCTCCGGTAGAACCTATACCAATCACTGGTCACCGATGTCGTTTTAATCCCCTACCTCAGACAGCCATTTGCGACACCACCGTCTACACTATAATCACCCTCACTACCATTTTACCCCAACTGTTCGTTTATCGTTCAAGATTTATTCTATTTACATTGATTATACTTATAGTTTAAATTATATGTTTATACGGTGAAGAAAACCAGATTTGCATTTTGGGCTTGATATCACCATCACCATCGTTTTATACCACAAGAAACCACCCTCGATACCATAATCATCATCACCATCGTTTTATACCATCGTGGGTTAGGGATAATCAGATCTGGATCTGGAGAAAACCAGATCCGAAGAAAAACATCAAACTCTCCTAACCCCAATTCTTTCCATCGACGACTCAGATTTGCTCGAGTCCTGCCAAAAATAACAATTGGCAGACATGATTTTTTCTCTGAGCGTTTTCATGGGATAAACTATGTTTATTTAGTAGACTAAGTTTTAATGGCTATTACTTTTTAGATTTGGGAAATCTTGAAGGGTGTAGCAATGGCAATGGTGGCTTTGGTTGATGGCGGTAATAAAGGACAGAGGTGAAGTTGTGACAGGGTGGTTGTGATGGTGCGAAAGTGGTGATGATCGGAAGTCGGTAGGTGGTGGTAGAAGTGGGTGGAGGTCGGCAGCGGCTATGCTGGTCGTCGGTGAAAGTGGGCAGATGATGTGAAAGTGGTAGAAAGGGTAGAGAGAAGGGATATAAGAGAGAGAGTATAAATCTTTTACATATGTGTTAAAATACAAAATGAATTTAATAAATTATTTTTAAATAATTATATTATTATTTTCTAAAATTACCAAAATACTCTTTCAGTTAGTAAATAATTTGGATGGAGTTAGAGGCGGGGAGCAAAATAAAGAAAACATAGCAAACTATTGGAGCAAAATGGCCATTTTTAAAGGTTTGGGGCAAAACCATTAAAACGACCAAACCACTGAGAGCAAAACGAAAGTTTACTTTTTTTTTTTTTTTTTACCAAAGACACCACATACTCACACCAATCAAACTCCTTGCACTTTTTGCTGACAAAATTTTCTGAAAATGAAGTTAGGAACGTCCGGTTGATTATACTACTTGGCATGGCAGATATCGTTGTTATCACCATTAAAACCATGAAATCCATTTTGAGTTTCAGTGAGTTACCATCATTGTTGGTCTGGACCTGGTTGGCAGAGATCCTTCAACGTTTGGTAGGTCCATGTTAGGGGATGTTTTATTTTACAACAATTCATGAAAATATAAAGTGTTATTCATAGATTTAAGTCATTTTAGGGGATGTTTTGTTTTACAACAATTCATCACCATCTAAACTTAAATATAAACTTTTGATAGCTAAACTTCGTATAGCAATCTACCTGAAACATATGAGAAAAATCTTAAAGTCCTTTTTGAGTCCATGTGGTTTGGTCATTTTAACTACTTGAGTCTAAAACTCAAACTTGTCTTGATTTGAGTCCTTGTGGTTTGGTCGTTTTAACTACTTGAGTCCAAAACTCAAACTTGTCTTCATTTGATTCCAAAACTCAAACTTGTCTTCATTTGAGTTTTGGACTCAAGTAGTTAAACCAACCAAACCACATGGACTAAAATCAAGACAAGTTTGAGTTTTGGACTCAAGTAGTTAAAACGACCAAACCACAAGGACTCAAATCAAGACAAGTTTAAGTTTTGAACTCAAATAGTTAAAACGACCAAACCACAGGGACTCAAAAAGTACTTTACTATAGAAAGAAATAGAAAAGATCAGAATCCAAATGGGGTACTTCAGAGTCTCGGATCAAAACTACACAGGCTGACAAACAGAACAGCTTGATTATCAACTGGTTATGGCACATTGTTTTGCTGAGTTTATGATACAAAATAATCATTGAAAATGAATATTACATACCTTCTATGCACAAATGCTTGGTGCTTTCATCATCTAAAGCACGTAAACATCACGCTAGGTAGGTGGGACGGGCGCACCCCTTAAAAAAATCTAGTGTATTTTATCGGGTAAAAATTTCAATCGCACCTCATGAAAATTTGGGTTAAAATCCTCGTTCACACACCTTGAAAATATTTCCTAGTCGTCAATGCATCACGCATTAAGTCTATGCAATGTAATGTCTTATTTGCTAACCTGAAACCAGGGCATAACATTTTTTAGAATATGAATTGGTGCTGGGAGTATAAGAACTCCTTATGAAATATCTTTTTTTTTAGTGGCCCTTATGAAATATCTAACTCATTTAATGAACATGATGTGACTAACACCTAACATTAAAATCGAAACTTTTATAAAAATATTAATAAAAAATAAGAATTTTGATAAGAATTTAATAAAAATATTAAAATCAGAATTTTACAAAATAAATTTAAAACTAAATTTTTAATGTGTGTGTATGTATGTAATTATTAACAACTGATAACGTTTTTGCAAAAAAATATTTTATTATATATATAGACAAAATTACACAAATCAACATTTATGTTAAAGCTCATGAAAAGACCATAATACCCTCATATGCAAAGCATGTGAGGTAACTTAACTGAGTTTTTGGATGACAGCAGTTGTAAAGGTTATAGAATGTAAGAAAACATGAACATAAAGGTTGGGTTTAGCCGATTTCATAGTGAAATGTATGAAGTGCATTTAGGTATAAGATAAATGTTGATTTGTGCAATTTTGTCTTATTTTAATATATTATTATTCACTCATTCTACCACCCTTACTAAATGTGTCATTATGCAGGTTTTGTTCCGATTCATTTGCAATGTTATTGATGCGATTAATTGGTTCCTGATTCGACACATTTTGTTTCTTCAAACTCTGAATTAGTGTACTCTTAGATGTGTTTACTATTCTAGCAGATTCGTTAGCGATTCAAATGGGATTAATCGAGATATTTGTGAAAATTTAAAGTACAAAGAATGGTTGTTAGTCGGGGCGTTTATGGAACCACGAGTGTGGAAGTTGGGCAGAAGCATTAGCATTAGGTCAGGTGTAATTTATTATCTCTGTAAAAATCGATAGCTTGGACATTCACACTTTATGGAAGTCTCTCTCACTTCATCAGAAAGATATTTTTTAAGATGTATACAACTATACGTATACTCGTTTACAACCATTAGCATCAGATAAAGAGTCAGGCACAACTCCATTAAACACATCATTGTTCGAACCAGCCATACCCAAAGTATGCATGTCATATCCAAATATCCAAAGATTATATGACGCCACACCTCAAGTGTTTAGGTCGGCCATCATGATCGCTGTGATGATGTTAACCTCGTCAAGCACTTGGACAGTTAGACCATTCCCAGTTTGTGCAATCAATGCTACCAAGCAAACCGGGAAAGTCGTGTACACTTTCGTGTACTTCACATATTTGTTGGATGTCACTAAAAGTCGGCTTCCTCAAATATCTCCAACCGTATAGATTAATTACACCTTTAAACAACAATTTCAACAATAATAATATATTTAAAAAATAATGATAATAATAATAACAATGATATATTAACAAAAATAACAATGATAACAATAACGATGACGATAATAATAATAATAATAATAATAATAATAATAATAATAATAATAATAATAATAATAATAATAATAATAATAATAATACCTCGCAAAATTTGTGGAGTGTCTCAGCGCATTTTCGGGCATTTTCAGGTATTTGTCTCAAGCATCGTATTTAGTGCCATATGCTAATTGACAAATTATGGATGTGCATTTTTGTAATGTGGTAAACCTAATAGTCACTAAGCATCTTCCTTTTGTTTAAAATTTGTAACCTCGTCCTCTAATCGTTCACTATTCATACGAATAGTTGCAGGGTTATGTGAAAACAACATTTAATCCTTTCCACATTATAAACGTGGTTTTTGGACTAATAATCGTTTACCACACGATTATGAGCACCTTCGCGATCCCTCTGACTCTTTTAGCTCTTGTACACGTGGTTATGAAGTTTGGGCTTGCTTAAAAGTTGGATTCCTGAACGAGTCACATAAATTATTATCTAGGGTAGGTTATTCATTTAAGAAAAACGTAGGAAGGTGATATAATTTTGAGGATGGTTTGTATAAATATTGAAAGTATTTTAAATATTTAGGCCTCCAGTATAGTGGTATAGTATATTTGATATTCTTTATATAGTCATGTAAACGAATATAATCAAGTTTCTTTTCTTAGTCTTATATTTGATAAGTATTTTAAATTTTAAGAGAATGTTAACGTTTAATTAATATACCTATTCGTAACGCACTATTCATTTTTTAATATACATATATACAATTGAGTTTTAAAAAATTGAATATCCGAATTCGTGAGTATTCACGGGTGATAACATAGTCTAGTATATATAAAAAAAAGTAAAAATAAACCCATCTCAAATATGTATATAATTTTTTTTAACATAATTAAAAGCTAAAGAGTAAACTTCCCTTTTGCTCCCTGTGGTTTGATCGTTTTAACGGTTTTGTCCAAATCCTTTAAAAATAGCCATTTTACTCCTTGATCTATGAACCTCATCTCCATTTTACTCCCCGCCTCAAACGACATCCCTCTACTCTGTTAAATTCTGGTCACGTGCCCCTCACACGAGGGGCATTTTAGTCTTTTTCTACCCTCCCAAAAAGATATTTTGTTATTTTATATAATAACATATACATACACACCCTCATCTCTATTTTCTCTCTCTACATCTCCCTCTCTCTCCTCCATAATAACATAGACATCAGCATAGCCTCACCATCAACATCAACATCCTGCACCAACCCTAGACCAGCAAACCCCCACCGAACCTCACCACCGCCACCGCCAATGAACCTCACGACCACCATCGCAGGCTTGAAGATTTAAACTGTGTCTTTCTCTAAACCCCCATAACCACCATAAGAGTTCTGAATCGTCTCTCTCTCTAAACCCCGACCAACACCATTGCAGATCTGAATAGCCAGCAACCCCCACCTCACACCGTTCCCTTTTTCTCTCTATCTAAATTGTCGGTCACCACGCCTTCATCTAAAACCAGATCTGAACCATCTCCAAGGTGTTGACGTGGCGTCTCCGGCGAAAAGGCGGCGGAGTTTCGTTGATGTGGGTTAAGATTTTGTGTAAGACTCTGGTGATAATGTTAAAATGATTTTGAGGGTTTACTGTTTCTTGAGAAGATAAAAGAGCAAAAGAAAGGTGAAATGAAAATAGGGAAAAGAAATTATGTGATGAGTTGATTAGGGCTTTAATTTTGAAGATGGTGGTGGTCGGTGTGTGGTGCCCAGGTGGTGGTTGGCGACGGTGTTACGTGGTTTGAAGAGAGAGAGATTTAAGGGGTGTGAGGTGAGAGATATTATTTGAGGTGGTGGTAGCTGGTGGTCGGCAGGTTGATGGCGGTGGCTAGTGGGGCTGAGAAGTTAGAGTAGAGGGAAGAGAGAGAGAGAGGAGATCGGCAGTGCATGTGTTGTATAAATATCTTTACACACAAAATTACAAAATACACTTTATTTTATACACAAAATTACTAAAATACCCTCATGTGAGGGGCACATGACCAGGTTTTAACGGTGGAAATAGACGTCGTTTAAGGCGGGGAAGAAAATGATGATAGGTTACATAGATCAGGGAGTAAAATGACTATTTTTAAAGAATTGAAACAAAACCATTGAACCGACCAAACCACGTAAAGCAGAAATTTACTCAAGCTAAAATAGAATAAAAATCATCAAAACTGTCTTGTAAACATCATATGGGTGCAATCCCACTTCAAATACAATAACCAGAAAATATTGGGGAAGATGATGGTTTGACCGTTGACCGTGAGTGGGTGGTGACGCCTACTCAACGTCTTCTCTCACATGTCTCTTGCTTCTGCTTCTCCACCCACCCCTTTTCCGGCGGCTATGGTGGTTGATTTCTCACGAAACCAGCTTCACTTTTCAGTTAAAGGTTCACTCTTTTTAAATCTTTTTTCACATTTTTGCAAACAAGAATCACAATCTTAGAATTATTTCTTTAAATCCATCTTAAATGGCATTTCTTGATCATACCCATCTCAAAATTTTTATTTTTTTTTCATTGTTTGTTTAATCTGAGGGGTGCTTTTTCACTTTTTTCAATAAGCCCATCAAGAATTTGAGACTCATTCATCTCAAATTTTGTATAAAAATGGGAACTTTGCATTCAAAAGCACTAAAGATTGGATTTTTAATGGTTTGGCTATGTGGGTTTGTCATTTAACCCATCTTTAGATGATTTCATTGTTTAGTTAACCTGAGGGGTGCTTTTTCATTAAGCCCATCAAGAATTTGAGACTGATTTATATCAAATTTTGTATAAAAATGGGAACTTTGCATTCAAAAACACTAAAGATTGGATTTTTAATAGTTTGGCTATGTGGGTATTGTCATTTAACCCATCTTTAGATGATTTCATTGTTTATTTAACCTACGGGGTGCTTTTTCATTAAGCCCATCAAGAGTTTGAGACTGTTTCAGCTCAAATTTGTATAAAAATGGGAACTTTGCATTCAAAAGCACTAAAGATTGGATTGTTAATGGTTTGGCTATGTGGGGTTGTCTTGATTTCAATATCTTTCTATGTTTCAACTCTAGTATTACCATCTTCTACCAATAAAGAGCAAATCAAGAATCTTGTGAATTCAGTGGGACCCACTGTTACAATATTTGCAGCTGCTAGACCTTTCAGTGGGTTGATTGGGAGTAGACAGTCTTTGGCTGTTAGATCATGGCTTGGTTTATCACAAGACATCAGGGTTGTTCTTTTTAGTCAAGACCCTTCTGTTTTCTCTTTTGCAGATTCTTTTGGGCCTGATTCTAGGGTTTCTGTTGAACCGGAGATTGATTACACGTAAGCCGTTTTCGAGTCACCTAAAGTTTTCATTTTTATAGCTTTTAAGTTTGGAACACCCATATATTTGCACTGATGAGATGTAAAAGTTTATAAATTGTTCATATGTAAAATCCAAAATAAATCTTTAAACTATTAGTTGTTTGGATTTATTTGCATTTAGGGGGTGTTTGGGATTGCTTGTTAAAACTGCTTAGTCAACAGAGCTTATTTCATCACAAATTATCATATAAGCAGTCCTAAACACTTTAAAAATAGCTTATTGTTGTATCAAAATTTACTAAGCATATAGCAAGTTTTAATAAGCAATCCCAAATAGCCCCTAACTGATTTTCAATTAATAATCAGATTTGAATTTCTGGGTAGAAGATATTTTTGTTATGACTTTACACGTATCGAATTACCAAAAATTTTATCGTATTTTATCCGTATTTTGATCCGTATTATTGAGTCACTTTACCTGTAATCTTGAGCTTCATTTATAACTATAGTTACATTATGATTCTATGATAAAATGAGTTTAAGTGTCGGGAATTTTACATTTTTTTTATGTGGCTAGATTTTTAGGTACACCCTTCTTTCACTCAATGGTTGCAAGAGCACAAACGTCATATTCCGAGATATCTGTTTTTATGGACTCGGAAACCATTCTTTTTCCGGACTTCATTTCTACATTAAACTATGTTCATAAACTTGACCATGATTGGCTACTAATTGCTTCATCAAGAAACATATCGGATTTCCCATTTCAATTGGATTTATATGGTCAACATTGGATAGGGGACGACGGTCAAAGGATTAAAACGGAAAAGGTAGGAAGATAGACGCATAAACGTTATGATTATATTAATAGTTAATGTCAAAAATCTTCATCACACGTTCGTTTTAGTTGCAGGAATATCTTTCTCATGGGTCGTTGGAACTTTGTGGTGACAAGAAAGTAATTCTGGCATGGAATAATGGAGATTTTCCTTTGCATAACGGGGTTTTACCCCCGTTTTTGTATGGAAAAGGTTTTCACACCAATTGGGTCATTAACGAGGCTTTATCCTCAAAATTTAGGTTCGTATTTGATGCAAGTTTGACCATTTCAAGTTTCTTTGTCGGTAATCTTGACTTTGACCCTAAAATAGAAGCAAGAAATTGGGAAAATGTTGGAAATTCTCATTTGAGCGCTTCATATGGATCGTTATTCTTCCGTGAAGCAGATTACTCCAATGTGATTAAACTTTTCAAATGTAATGGGCGCTATCATTTCGGAAACGCTACAAATAACATTGTTTATCCATTACGATCCCCTAAAGGATTAGAGGTGTTTAGATTGAGAAAATATAAGAAACTTATGGGTTGTTTTGATAAGATAAAATCACTTGCGAAGAAGACCGGGTGCTCAAAAAAGAACCAAGCGATGCCGTTAGAGCCGTTAGTTCTTCCATTTTCTTTAGAGTGTCTATTATCTGTGCGTGCGGACCAAAATAAGACGATTGTACTAGCGGTTGCAGGATATAGCTATAAAGATATGTTAATGAGTTGGGTATGTAGGTTACACCACCTTCAAGTTTCAAACTTTGTAGTTTGCGCCCTTGATGATGACATATACGACTTTTGTGTCTTGCAGGTTAGCCTTTCTATGCTTGTTTAAGATTTGGATTTTGGATCTTTACTAGAGGGCACGATTTCTAGGGCTGAAATCAAGCCGAGCCAAGTTGGGCTCGAGCTCGAACTTAAACGAGCTAGCTCGGCTCGTTTATATTTTCGAGCTGAAAAGTCGAGCTCAAGCTCGGCTTGTAAGAACTTCGAACCAGCTCGAGCCCAATCGAGCCGGCTCGTTAATTTTTTTTTAGTTTCATTAATTTCTTTTACAAATATTGATAAAATAAAAAACAAAAATAAAAAAAATAACACTCATTTCTAAAAATATTACACACATATGAGCCATTGAGTCGAGCCACAAAGCCAAGCCATCTAGTCGAGCCATAGAGCCAAGTCACTAGTCGAGAACCCCTGGCTCGAAAACAAAACGAGCTCTTTTCAAGCGAGTTTCGAGCGAGCCGCGAGCTTTTTGAACATCCCTAGCAATTTCGACCCGTATACTTTTGAATGGATTGATTTGGGTTGCGTTATATCTCAAACAGATTAAGCGACAACTAGCTTAAAGTGGAATGGGTCAGAGAGGGAACACACTGAAAGTCGGCCAAAGTCTGTTGATACAGCCTCTGATATTATTGTAATAATATTGATTTCTTTTTAATCAGCTATTCTTATTTATTAATCATTTGTATTACAAGGGGGTAAAAAAAGTGTTTATTCATCGACCTGACCCGGACCATTTTGACCCGTAATATAACAGACTTCTCTCGTCTCAAATCTTGTTTGACCCGTTTCCCAACCCAAACGATCCATTTTTCTTGCGAACTCTAATCTTTATATGTATCTAAAGTAATATGTCTTACGTGAATCCTGTAGGGATTGCCTGTTTTTAGGGATAGATTAGCTCCAACTAACATCAGCTATGATGACTGCCACTTTGGAACAAATTGCTTTCAAAGGGTAACAAAAGTAAAATCAAGGGTAGTTTTGGAAATTCTGGAGCTGGGATACAATGTACTAATGAGTGACGTTGATGTTTATTGGTTTAAAAATCCTTTACCACTGCTTACCACCTTCGGTCCTACAGTTTTCGTCGCCCAATCTGATGAATACAAAATCACAGGTTTGTTTTTCAAGCAAATTGTCTACGATAATCACAACGATAATATGTTAAATAGTTAATTACTCTACTCTTGTGTGTAGGTCCAATAAATTTACCTAGGCGTCTAAACTCGGGCTTTTACTATGCTCACTCCGATAATACAACAATTGCTGCTTTAAAAAAAGTAGTAAAACATGCATCGTTATCAGATCTTTCAGAACAACCGAGCTTTTACGATACATTGTGTGGGTTTAATGGATCGTACCGTCTAGATGATGACACGTGTCAGGAACCCGAAACAAATCTCACTGTGCATTTCTTGGACCGAAATCTCTTTCCAAACGGGGCCTACCTAGACCTATGGGACTCAAGTAACGTGTCGTCAACGTGCATGAACATGGGTTGTTTTGTGCTTCATAATAACTGGATTAGCGGGAGACAAAAGAAGCTAGAACGCCAGGTGTCATCTGGCCTTTGGGAGTATGATACGAGTACTAGGATGTGTTTGCAGAGCTGGCAAAGATTTAAACCCATAAATTACTTTTGATGATGAGTTGATGTTTACAAAGTGACGGTACGTTCCAAAAAGTATTAGCTAAAACTTTGGTTTTAACAAAATGGCCGGCTATGAACAATGGAAACAAGAAGATAAACCCAAAGAAAAAAGCCGTTTTTAGTGGTTTATAATGACGGGAATTGGTACCAAAGGGGTTTTACCTTCTAGTTTCTTGCAATGCTTGGGGGGTGTATACAGTCACTCTTCGGAGCCCAATCGTCTGACAAGAACGATTCAAGAAACCGTAAAGAGGTTAAAGATGATTCCTTTTCTAACGGGAATAGCGTAAAATCACGGGAGTTTTGTGTTCGGGTGGTTCATGCAGGCGGGAAAGAAGATCTGTATCAAAATCCGTTACGGTTTCTCAATTAGTCAAGAATTACCCAGGGATGTGTTTCGCATGGCCCGGGGTTTTCAAGAATCCTAACGAGAATGTTTTATCAGCAACGGATATACTCTTGCCTGGGCAAAAGTACTATTTAGTCCCTCTGACAACGTTAAAGAAGTTGAAACGGAAGCATGCTGCCAAAAAGAAAAAGTCGTTGGAAGAAACAGGTCGTGTTGCGTCTGATGAATCCGTTTGTTCAAAAGATTATTATGTTTCAAAAGAGAAACGGTCAAGACGCTCTGTTACGAAACGTATAGAATCAAATAGAAAACCCGTGGCGGCGCCGGCTAAAAAGTCAAAGTCATGGCGGGGGTCTGACTGGGAGCCTAGTTTAACATCCATCCAAGAACTCTCTCCATGAGCAATCTGTTCAAAACTGGTATGTAGTTTTATGAACCGCAAAATGTTACCGCTTTAGTTGCTTTTGCAATGTATCTGTGTCACGTGTTCTAGTTTTATGACCTTTTACGTCATTGGAGTACGTTATTATGCTTGTTTTGACGGTCAAGACATGAAAAAAGTCAAAAACTGATTTCGGACTGTGAAGTGTGTTGATTTGAGTAATGGAAAGATACTTTTGCGTACTGGAAAGAAAATATTCTTTTTGAATTTTTAATTTCATATGGTGGGTTGACACATAATTAATGTGTTTAATAAGATTAGGATATCGGTAAGATAGTTTTTTAGAAAAAAGATATAGGAGGCTACAATCACTACAATTACACTTTAGGGTTTTAAAACCATTTTATGCAACCCGTTGCATCTACTTCAACACATCTGACCCGTTTCCTTTAACGAAACCTTTTATACAACCCAAGTAGGGATAAGCCATAACCCAAATTGGCCGATTCATAAGTAACGGGTTGAAAACTTGAAATTGCAACCTATTAAAAATACCCTCTAAAAGTTTTGATATTATTGGTAGGTAAAGTATAGTTCTATGCAATAACTGCATTTTATGCGTGCTACATCTGAACAAGGTTATTGCATACAACTATACTAGTATACTTCTCCTATCTATAATATTAAAAGATTTATAGGTTTTTATTGCCTAGTAGACTATGCAGTTAATATCGGTGATATCTCGGTCCCATGTAAAATATCTGGGTCTAATATCGGTACCGATATAATCGGCGATATTGACTGATGTATCACCGATTTTCCCGATATCAGTACCTTTCTTCTTAGTTCTACCATCCGTCTTTCTTCTTATTGCTACTATTAGTGATTTATGTCTTAATTGTTAGTATTAAATGTTGGTGTTTGAAGTCTTAATCAGTTTCTACTTGCTACAGTTGTTAGTGTTTTGCAAGTTGCAAAAGGTTAATTTGTTAATGGTAGGAGAGTATGCTGAATTGTAGGGCTGACAATAGATATTTGTATAAGACACGATTAGACCTGTAACTGAAAAAGTACACAATCTTTTTTTAAAAATAAACAAAATTATGAGATTAGAATCCATCATTTTTTTTCTTGGTACATAAAATATAAAACCGTGTTATAGACATGAGATATCAAGTGGTTAAACGAGCTTTATTCATATTTAATACGTGTGTTATACGCGTCGTTAGAGACCTGTTAAACCCGATAAGACACGATTTGCCAGCCCTACTGAATTGTTA
Source organism: Scalesia atractyloides (assembly GCA_947069175.1). Classification (NCBI taxonomy): domain Eukaryota; kingdom Viridiplantae; phylum Streptophyta; class Magnoliopsida; order Asterales; family Asteraceae; genus Scalesia; species Scalesia atractyloides. The sequence goes on along the minus strand of CAMTDV010000025.1, from coordinate 1,615,941 downwards.
GTGTTAAATTGCTATATATATAAATTTTGCATGATATTAAAATGACCGATATCTCACCTAGATAACCTATATCTCAAATATCGGACCTTGACCGATATCCGATTTTTTACCGCATTAACTACATAGCTAGTAGAGAAGCATTGATAAGAATTAAACAGAAAAAGAAAATTAAATCCCAAGTTCAAAGATGCCAATCGGTAGAAACGATGATTTCGGTTTAGGTAATCCGCTCGACGGGAGGTCTACTCTTCGGCCAGCTGATATTCTTGTGTTTGGGTGGGCTAGGGGAAAACACGCTTGTGTGGACCTTACAGGAGTGTCCCCTCTTGTTGGACTCAGGGATAATGGGTTTGTTGCTGGCCAGACTGCGTTAAAGGCGGAATCTGGCGAGGTCGCTAAACACGAGAAGGCTTGTTTAGAGAATCAACACGTGTTTATCCCATTCGCTTTTGATACATTTGGGTCCCTAGCCCCAGAGGCTGTGGAATTTCTAAACAGGGTCCAACAGGTTGTGAATAGTAATCTTTCAACCTTTAAGGGCCGTTTCGTCTTTAGTAGGATTGGTTTTGCAATTCAAAAGGGGGTTGCGTCGCAGCTTGTTGCCCGTTTACCTGCCACTTGTTTGTAATTTGTTACTTTGGTATTTTAATTCCAAAGAAATTTGTGAAAAAAAAATCATAAATCATATATCAAATATCACATAAAAGAACATACAAAACGATTAGGGTTTATTAGAGCCTCCATATGGATAAAGTTCGAATCTTTACTCAAAAAACAAGTGGCAAGAACTTGGTAAGAATCCAGGTGTACAGCACAGCAAACATTGCACCAACTGGAATTGTAACCACCCATGACGTAACGATTTCCCGTACAGTTTCTGCTCTCACACTATTAAGTCCTCTAGCAAACCCGACCCCATAACCGCTCCGACAAGAGTATGTGTAGCGGATATCGGGAGTCCAAGTTTTGATGCGAAGAGTACAACTGAAGCAGCAGCGAATTCAGCTGCGAATCCTCTTGTAGGAGTCAGTTCCGTAATCTTTTTCCCGATTGTAGCGATCACTCTGTACCCGTACATCATAAGCCCTGCAACGATTCCAAACCCACCCCAAGCAAGAACATCAAGTGGAATTACGATTTCGCCCCCAGTGGCCCTGCCTTGTAATATCGAAAGAGCCGCAGCTAATGGGCCGATTGCATTCGACACGTCGTTTCCACCGTGTGCGAATGACATGAAGCAGGCTGATAGGATCTGCATGTCACCAAACACACCGTAAACTAGTTCGAGCTGCGTGCCGGTGGGGCCCGCGATATCCGATAGGAACCCGATGTTTTTCGGAGTTGACTCTTCGTGTGCGTCATGGTGGGCTGCTTTTGCTTTTGCTGCCTTTGCCTGTGCCTTTTCTAAGAGGTGACCGAGCTGTTTTCGGATGATTTTGTTGACTACAAACGCACCTAGTATGCCGCATCCTAACGCTTGCGCTAGTGCTACCGGTAGTTTGATGCTTAAAGGAAACGCTGTAAAACTTATCGCTGTGACGCCCAAAAAAACCGCAACAGGGGCAGCGGCTGCGGCCGCTTCTCCAGGGTTTGGAGCACTGTAAACAAACTAAAATATAACATAAATTGGTTAAACTTACATACAAATGCTAGTAAACCCCGAGATCTGCATCTTAAACGTTTTTTACTGAGATTTAGACAGAGTTAGGGTGTTGGATGAAAATGACAAAATTTTGGAAACCTTAGGGACACTGATGAGAAAAAAAAACTATTTGAACTAAAGTGACATTTCTAGCTAAACCATAGGGACTAACATGACACTTTACTCCTTTTACTTAGAGGTTGCAAAATGCATAGGTTGGGAACATGTCAAGACTGAAAACAAGTAGTTTTTTCGTACGCGTCAAGTTGACCCGAAAGTTTTGACAAAATTTGTAATACTTTTTATATGATTACAAAAGTTGTATATTTTTCAAATGAAATGATATAAAAGGATTTATACATTAAAAATACACCTTTTCCGATTTTTGACTTGTTTTGACCCATTTGACCTGTTTTAAGCCAACTTTTTTATTTACTTGTTTGTCTTTTGAGAAGTAAAAAATCCAAATCGATAGTCAAAATCTTTTGAGCTAATGTTTTCTGTTTTGCCGTTTGACCCTTTAGTGTCAATTTTAACTGAATAAATGGATCAAAATTACCACATGAAATTTTACACATTAACTAGGTGTCCCAAATCTTGGACAGTTAGACACCTAGTTAACTCGCAATAATCACTTTCAAAACACGCATCCTTATAACATTAGTCAGTAAATGCATTCATTTCAAGCATTAGTAGGTTGTACATACCCTGCGGATGCATTTGTACACAAGAAACGATGCTACAGCGCCCAGAATAGGGGATATAACCCAAGATGATGTCACCCTTGCTAACGAGCTCCAAAAAACTGCACCGGGCCCGCCATATACAAGCCCAAACCCAACCATGGATCCTACAATACAGTGTGTAGTCGACACAGGCCACCCGTAGTATGATGCAACCTGACCAAGACCCAAAAAGTCAACATTTTTCTTGTATAAAAAGTCAACTGCAGCACCCTAGTTTAGTTTAAGGATCTTTCTTGTTCTAGGAATATGAGTTTTTTAGACTTATCCTAGATATTGGTAGATCCAATAATTTTTTTCCAGGATATGAATATTATAGCATGCAACCTGAGCAAGACTTCAAAAGTCAACATTTTTCCTGAGAAAAAGTCAAATGCAGGCCCCTAGTTTTGTTTAAGGATCTTTTTCGTTCTAGGGGTGGATCCAAGATTTGTTACCAGGGTATGTACGATCACAAAATGATGCAAACTGATCAAGACCTGAAAACTCAATATTTTTCATGTTTAAAAAGTCAAATGCAGATCCCTAGTTTAGTTTAGAGTAAAGTACACAGTTGGTCCTTGTGGTTTGCCAAAATTATAAGGATGGTCCTGTGTTTTGCAATTTGTAACGCATTTAGTCCCCCAGCCAACAAATCTAATGGTTTCAGCAAGTCCCAGTTAGGGACTAAATGCGTTACAAAGTGCAAACCACATGGACCATCCATGTGACTTTTGGCAAAGTTTGGGACTAACTGTGTTACAAAGTGCAAACCGCCGGGAACATCCGTGTATTTTTAAAAATCTAGGGACCAAATTTTTTTTTGGTAAACCACAGGTACCATCCGTGGTGTACTTTAATCTTTAGTTTAAGAGTCTTTTTCGTTCTAGGAACAAAGGGTTTTTTAGATAAGTTCTTGGTGATTTCGGTACTTTTTACCAGGGTATGCACTAACATTAAATGAAACCTTAGCAAGACCTGAAAGCCAGCATTTTTTATGTATAATAATTAAAAAGTCAATTGCAGATGTATCCTAAATATTGATTAAATCAAAGAAGTTTAACCCTGCATCGTATTTATATAAAAAAGTCAATCTGAGCAAGACCCAAATGGTCAACATTTTTTTTATAAAAAGTCAAATGCAGCTCCCTACTTTAGTTCAAGGATCTATTTTGTTCAAGGAATATAGGGTTTTCAGATTTATCCGAGATGCTGGTGGATCAAAGATTTTTGGCCGGGCACACACTTACTACAAAATGATGCAACCTTGGCACAACCGAAAAGTCAACGTTTTTCCTGTATGAAAAGTCAAATGAGGCTCCCCAGTATAGATTAACGATCTTTTTCGATCTAGGATCAAAAGGGTGTTTTGGATTTATCCTAGATATTGGTGAATCCAAGATTTCTGACCATAGTATGCGCGATCATATTAAATGATGCAACACAAACAATATCCTAAAAGACAACATTTTTCATGTATGTAAGGTCAAATGTGGCTCCCTAATTATAGTTATCTTTTTGTTTCTACGAATTAAGGGTACTTTAGATCTATTCTAGATATCGTTGGATCTAAGATTTTCTTACAAATTCTCATAACAATAACTTTCTTAGATTTAAGATATCCAACTTTATTCAATGATCACATTTGATTAATGTACCAAGTAGTCTAACTGTCTAACGAACTCGTATCAGTTGAAATAATCATGTTTGACCACACAAGACTGTAGTATTGACTAATAAGAACCGAAAGCCGTTATCTTTACCTGTAACCAAGTACCAGCAGCAGCTAAAGAAGACAACAAACCAGCAAAAAGCAAAGAATCTTTCCCTTGAAAAACATTAGCAACTAGAATCCCCTTCTGCATTGTATTAGTCACATGTCCACCCATCAACAACGCCCCAGAAAACTCCAACACCGCAGCCGTAATCACCGCCTGCCGCAGCGTCAAAGCTCCGGACCCCACCGACGTCCCCATGGCATTCGCCACATCATTCGCGCCAATATTCCAAGCCATAAAAAACCCGAATAAAAGCGTCGCATACGACAACACTTTAATCTTCAAACTCATTCCTTGAGCTAAAGTCTTCATGAAAATCGGCAAACTCAAAGCGGCCACAGCTATGCATATAGATATAGCAGAAGCTGTACTCGAAGATATGTTAAACGCCTGCGCCATACCCGGCAATTCGCCTTCTTCTTCTTCTTTGACATGTTCTTGATTCTGACTCGATTCCGACAACGATGCAAATGGCTGTGTGGGTGGTTGTGTGGACTTATGATAAGTTTTCGGGTACGAAAACGGAAAAGATGATTTGGGTATGCTAAAAATCAAATCTTTTTTAGGTTCTTGAGTGGAAGCAACATGATTTCTGTGTTTTGGGAGATAAAGATTGGAATTAGACAAAAAGTTTGAATGTGTGATTGAGTTTCTAGTTGAAGAAAAACAGTAAGAAGATGTAGTCATGGTTTGAGGACAATTTTGGAGAGAATATGCTTATTGTTAAAGAATAAAAATGAGTAATAATTTAGCCTGTAGCCATGGAGAGTGGTGGTGTAAGGAGGAGATGTGGTTGTTGGAGGAGGACGAGGTTATTGAGCATTTATTTTTATTTTTATTGTTTTTTTACATTTTTAATAATTTTTTGATGATTTTTCAAGTGCATATTGTGGTCCTTGTTGATTTGTGGATTTGTTGATGTGCCACCTTTTGAAATGAGTGGTGGTTGTGTAGCTTGAAGGCTTAACCACCCAAACACACACTTACTGTTTTTCATTTTTGTTTTTTTTTCTTGAATTTGTGTTTATACCCACAAGGGTACCCAACTTCTTTAATCCTTAGTCTCTAGCAAGTGGTTTGACTTTCAAACATATAGATAACGTAAAAATGTAACCTAAATTTTCCCCGCACGTTTTGACGGCATCGAAACATAAACTAACATGAATTTATATTGTCTAATAAAAACTAGGCCTGTAAACGAACCGAACGAACACGAACATTGGTATGTTCGTGTTCGTTCATTTAACTTTAACCGACACGAACACGAACATATAATCGAACACATTTTTTTGTTCGTGTTCGTTCATTAAGAAATCGACCATGTTCATGGTCGTTTATGTTCGTTCGTTTAAAGCCTAAACGAACAATTCACGAACACAAATGAACATAAACAAAAAAAAATTTAAATGAACTTAGTTGAATAAACATAAATTAACATGATTGAATAAATATAAACGAACACAAACGAACGTAATTAGCAAATATAATTAATGAACACAAACAAAAAAGTCTAATAGATTAACATTTCATCCGAAAACACGTCTAAATTAGGGCTCATAGATACTAAAATTAAGTAGTATTTTTATATATAAATATTAAGTAAGTGAAGAAAAATAAATAAAATTTCATTTTTTATTACTGGAAACTCAATTACTAATTAGTTATATTTATATAAGTAGTTAGAAAACCTAATATTTATATAATTATAACTATTTATGTATTTACTAAAACATAAATGAACGTTCATGAACATAAATGAACGAACATAAACGAACGTTCACGAGCATAAATGAACGAACGTTCACGAACATAAATGAACGAACACAAGGTGTGTTCATGTTTGTTCATTTAATCAAACGAACACAATTTTTTGTTCGTGTTCGTTCATTTATTAAATAAACGAACATAAACGAACTTCCCGCCGAACAAGTTCACGAACAGTTCATGAACGCTAGGTTCGTTTACACGCCTAATAAAAACGTATTATATCTGACCCGACTTATTTTCGAACAAAATTTATGTCAAAATGTAGACCAAATAAAAGCGTACATAAAAATAAGCACGAAAACGTTTTATATTTGACCAGACTTATTTCCTAAAAAAATTACAACGAAACGTAAGAAAATAGTGTTTTTTAAGTTAAAGGATTGTACCATGTTGTGACGACGTCGGAATGTAAAGTAACTCGAATTTATACCGTTTAATGAAAGTTCATTATATTTGACCCAACTTGTTTCCAAACAGGATTTACGTCAAAATGTAGACTAACTGAAAACTGACAAAATTTATGTCGAAATGTAAATCAACTTGAATTTGTACCGACACGTATATATATAGGATCAAGATCAATGGAAAACCCCTCCGAGTTGTAAGAACTTAGAGAACTCGACCTTCCCGTGCGAGTTTGCCCCCATTTTTTTCACACCCCTATATTAAAATGTTAGAAAAAACTGCCTTAAAAAACTAAATAAGAAATTTTCGAAGTGGCGTTTTTCGACCCCTTACAGTAGCTGTAAAAAAGTGATAACATAAGCATGACATCACTTTTTATAGCATTTACGGCAGCCGTAAACGAAAAAAAAACTAAGTTTTTTTTTTGGAAAAGTTGATTTTTTAGGATTTTTGGTAAAAAATATTTAAAAAACTTTTTGTAAAGCCGAGTTCTCCAAGTTCTCACAACTCGTATAGGTTTTCATTTTACCCTAACTGTGTGTGTGTGTGTGTGTGTATATATATATATATATATAGGGTAACGTTATTGTAAAAAAGACCAAAAGTGTGAGAAATGTAAGAAAGAATCTCAGCCATTAGATCTAAATTAATTGAAAAGGGTAATCAAGTAATTTTATCATTGATTTAATTAATTCAAAATCTTCCATAAACCGTCACCCTAATTTATAGGAATACCGAATAACACTGCAAACACCACTCAGCACGTATATAACACCATTCAATAATTATATAACACCCTTCAATAAGTATATAACACTATTCAATAAATATATACCACCTTTTTAAAGATCTCTATAAAAACACTACGAATAACACTGCAACAACCATTCAGCGCATATATAACACCATTCAATAATTATATAACATCATTCAATAAGTATATAACATCATTCAACACATATATAACATCATTCAATAATTATATAACACCATGGACTGAAACAAAAAACCATTAACTGAAACATTCGATTGAACGTAATTTTTTTTTCTGTATATAAGTATAGTAATATGGTACTCATATTAAAGATTAAAAAACACTCGTTATTATGGTGTAATTTTTTAAAAAAACGAGTTACGTGTAAAAAGTTATTGGCGTTTAAAAAATAAAAGGGGAACTTGCATGTGACTTTCTAAAATTAAAAATGTTAATTTTACCTTTATACCCTTAATCTATAAAATTAATTATTTTAATTGTTATATTATTTACAAGATTGCCATCAAGATCTCAACCATTAGATTAAAGATATAATGGTTTAGATTTTTCCTTACCCTTCTCACACTTTGGGCATTTTTTACAGGATCCTCTACCTATATATATATATTATATATATATATACACATATACATACATACAATATACATATATGTATATAGTCAATTTTAACTATACGTATGTGTATATTACGAAAAGCTTAGAAAAAAATATGTGGTCCAGAATGCTTCTCAAGTTTCTCAATTAGCATAGTGCTTCTCACATGATCCTAACCCTGTATATATATATATATATATATATACACACATATATAAACACTTAAAAATACTATATTTGATCCAACAAATTAAGAAAGTATAGATGTAAAAACTGTACGTTAAAGGATAAAAAAACAGAAAACAAAAACAAAAATTACTGTAGCATATGACAGACGTTATAGTAACTTAAGTTTTTCTTTTTTATAATATTTAAAAATAAAATTTGAATACATGTGTATGGGAGACATGCTAAATAAATTGCTATATGTGAACGTCACATGCCTAATGAAATTTTGTGAGCAATAAAATACGTATAAACATATCGTTATACGAGGTAAACACATTAAATCTTTAAAGTAACACACGAGACATAAAAATGAAAAAAATGTGTTTGTGTGTGAAAAATGTGTGTGCACATTTTTTTCATTTCTATAATTATAAGAAATGAATTTTTACCCTTACGTGTCATTAAATTTGCTAGTGTTAACGTTGTGATTGTTTTTTTTTTATTGTTTATTGAAAGGTATAATTTTTTTATAGACTGCATCCATCAAATCAATATTCTCAATGATGGAAGCATAAACGTTATCATTTCGAATTTCTTAACTATAATGTTATTATATTATTCATTATTTTATCCCAATCATGTAAACAACGGATAAGCATGACTAAACAGTAAATATAAACATTATTAATGTCAGACGTTTCAACGACCTTAAGCGGATTACGAAATGAAGATTCTTTTGCAAAACATATAGAGATTAATAGAAAAGTTAGTCGTTAAAGTTAACTTACTTTGAGTAATTAGCCTTAATTTTACCCATAAATTCTCCTCCAATCCCGACGGACCCGACGCCAAGTGTGATTAGCATTAGTGATAGTCGATAACCTAGAAAATCGAAAGAACAGGTTGCGATGGGAAGTGGAAACGATGGCTGCGGCTCAATTTTAGGGATTTTAGGCACTAATTCGCTGAATTCAGATGAGGTCGAGTGGTCGATGGTTGCTGCATATTGCAGTTATGTCTGCGGATTAGTTTTGAAACTAGAGTTGAATGTGGACCTTTTTTCCTAAACAACTTTTATCGGTTCAACTTTATTAAAAAAAGTTTTGCTTTTATTTGGGCCTTATACATATACTATATGAAACTTTACTAAAAATTAGAGGCTCTTGATTTTTTGTGACCTTAGACCCGTGCTTAAGTTGATAAGCCTAGAGGGCCGGCCCTAAATAAAGTTATAACCTCAAGCATTTTTTGTATGTTTCCTTTAGTTTAATATTTCAAAAGATGATATTTTGACAATATTTCAAATGAAATGTTCATCATATCTTTTTTTTTTCTTCTTTTGAACACTTCACTTCAAATTTTGTATGTGGCTTGAGTCAAAACATCTCTCTATGGTCTAGGAAAAAAAACTCGTGTGAAATGAGAATTTTTATTGTTCTTCTATACATTTTTAAATGATATAATATTGTTTTGATCATATGTGAATATGTGATACATTAATAGAGTTAATGTAGCCATAGTTAACACTCATATTAGCCTGAAACTCCACGGTTTAGGTAAAAACCTGATCACTATGTGAGATGAAGGAACACAAACACGATTATGTTTTTATCAATCTAAAAATGCTTTATAACCACGGCAGAAGATGTGCATTCATGTGTAACCACACTAATTTTGATATTCGAATCGTCATAAGCACAACGTGTGGCAAGAAAACAACATGCCGGACTAGGGTGACATAACAGGGTAAACCCCTTCCCCGACTTCAGAAATACTTGATATGCAACGACTCAGGATGTCTAGACAAGTGGGCTTTAGTGGGTCCGGACATGCTTAAACATACAAATCTTAAGACACTATATATGAACGTCAAACATCGAAAATTTGAATAGAAATTACTATACTAGGACCATAAGAATGTCGGACCACAACAGGAGGATTGAATCTAATACTAAATGTCGTGACAGCAACCAAAGATTTAGAAGTAAATAAAAACAAGAATTTCAAAGTTCTTAAGAGGATGAAATGGTGGGTAATGGGTTAAAAAACTAAATAAAAAATCAAACCTACTAGTAATACCCTACCTCCTGATCAACCCATCCGACAAAGGACACCGATCGTACAAGAGTGTTAATGATAATGGTATGCCAAAACCACTAGACTATATAAACTTCTCTCCTAAACTCCAGAGGCGTTCAACGTCCACTCAACTACTATTTTTATGCATTTACATGTACTTTCCTTTACCGAGGAATATACTTACTTTCTCGTAGGAGTCATGTCATAGAGAAAACCTTTAATCCATATTTTTTTTGGTGAAGTGTTTAAGTCTTTTAACCATGACCCAACCTTATTGAATTTAAAACTCTAACCACTTTGTGTTCGTATGTATGCTTCCACATAACACGTGGAAGTAAAATATAATTGATAATTATACAAGCTTTAATTGTGTATATTTATTTTTTGTGCATGATATTTGCATACATTTAAAGCCTAACCGAACCGAAACCGCATTAACCGCAAATAACCGATTAACCGAAACCGTATTAATCGAACCTAATGGTTATGTATTTTTGATAACCGAAATGTGCGGTTATGATTTCGATTATAAGCAATAACCAAACCGAACCGCACCATACTCACCCCTAGTTACACCTAGCTCACCTGATTTTCCCTTGTCTAATTATCTAAATTGGTGCTAGTGTACTAGATTGTGACTTTTAAATTAACGGGCTTTATTGCTTTATTGAAAATGTATTTGGACCTTTAGCTTTTATGGGTCACATCAAACATTGGGCTTGATGTCCAAAATATGACACAAACATGGGCGAAGGTGAGGGTTACCCTCAGACTTTTTGCTCAGTAGTATTATATATGTAGCTTTCGTATAGAAATTTTTTATATACGTTTCGACCCCTCAGTTCTATATAAATTTTTAGGTATATACGTTATCGACCCCTATAATATCTTAAGTTTCGTCACTGGACGCAAAGACCCAAACTTTAGCTCAAAATCATTCATGTATTTTGTCAATTTTGTCACCGCCTGATTTTTATATGATGAAGTGTTGGGCTGTTAACGTTGGGCCAAAACAATCTCTCTAAAGTCAAAAGGAGGGATTTCTATTTGCTTTTCACATGTAAGCCCAATTGGGTGTAGTCCAATAGTTATTCAGCTCGATTGATATGCTTTACATATCAATACTTGAATTGAATTCAACTCGATTGATATGCTTTACATATCAATACTTGAATTGAGAAAAAACTCACGAGAGATCGCGTTCATGTAGATTGGGCGTCATGGGCGACCCTAGGGATGGGCAGGGAAGACCACCGACCATGGCGTGTGTTTTTCGAGGGGCACATTTTTTTAAATCCGATATATATATGTTAAATAATTTATAAAATAGAATACCTATATAAAACATCAAGTTATATATTAGGCCCATTTAAAAAACAATTTTAGAATTTATAACTTAGCCTATTAGGTTTAGCCTAATAGCCATTTGATTTAAAAAAAAAATAATAATAATAACAAGTAACAACATTTCTTTTGGGGGGTAAATATCAAATGTGAAACACTAAAACGGCACCAGGCCGCCACCGTCTTCCATGGAACTCCGACTCGCAACTCGCAAGGCTCAAGGCTCTGAAGGGATTACTGATTAGGTATGTCGTATGATTATTGGGCCTTAGTTATCAATTATTTGGGTGTTATTTGTTAGAACTTAGAAACATTTTTAGAAATTGAGGTTTTGTTGATTGAATTAGACTTGTTAGACTTTATTAATTAACAAATTGTTAGTCTACATAAGGGCCTAAGTACACATTTTTCCAAACTCAAACAGATCATCTAAGTTCTCAGGATCAGCCTATTAGACATCGTTTCCATTTTAATGTAACATGCAAGTAAACATTATGGGTTTAGTGATGTGCCACATATGTGTATTTTGTCTATTATGTATAAGGGCAATCATGATTGTCCACCACACATAAGACAAACCGTAGTTCTTTTGACTACGATGTATTGAACCGTAGGTATCTACAAGTGGCTCCTGTGGCTACCCCTGTTCACTCAGTGACTTCCTGACCATCTCATTCACACGCTTATAACATAAAGTTGATTGAAGATCACACTAATTAGAATTGTTCCATGTAATGCTTATAACATGCATTATGATAAAGAGTACAAGTATTATGTGTATTTACTAACTATCTCATAAATAGATCGGTTGTCAAGCAGGGCGAACCTTGAGATATTATAGGGGGGTCGAAAACGTATATACCCAAAAATTTCCATAGAACCGGGGGGTCAAAAACGTGTATACCCAAAAATTTCTATACGAAAACTACATATATAAAACTACTGAGCGAAAAGTTAGGGGTCGGACGCCCCTCCCGCCCCTTCTATCCTTCGCCCATGTTGGCAAGCATACAACTAAACTACACCAATATATTCAAATGGTGACGATCACATCTAGAAATGAGCTTTTTTACCTAAATATCCATACCAGTACCTCTACCTGATGGCGGCTATGATGGTGTGCAGGGAGGACCTCCGCACAAGTCCCATGATTTCTTGGGGCACGTGATTTTTAAAAAAAAATCCGATGTGTGTGTGTGTGTATAGTTATTTTTTTTAAATAGTGAACATATCAATTTCGATATAGGGCCATTTACAAATCATTTTTATGGTTTAGAAATTTAGCTCACTAGACATTAGGTTTATCGGGCTCAACACTAATTTGATTTTAAAAAATAAAAATTATAAAACATAAAAGGGCACATTTTTTCGAGCTTGAACAGGGTACATGATTTCTCAGAGACCTCACTGACTCTACCATACCTGCACCTGTACCCATACAGATTTTAGGTATTCGGTTCATGTATCGGTACCCAGTTTTATTGATTTTGGTATTCGGTACTTTCGATTTTGGTAAGGGTATGGGTAAAAACGGATACTGGTACCGAATTTTATATAGAAATTTAAAAGTTTTTTATATTATGTTTTATTACGTATTATTATATTTATTGTACTCGTATTGATTTTACCTATTTGTCACTCATATCGTATTGGTAGTTTGGTACTCGTACTGATTTTACCTGTTTAGTACTTGTACGAGTGTTAAAAAAATACTAAAAACAAAATGGTACCAAAGGGGGTATCATACCGAATACCCGTACCAATACTCGTACCCATGCTCGTACCATACCAGTGTATCGGTACGGAATTTGGTACCCAGTTTTGTTCAAATTCGGTACTGCTACGAGTACGGATAAAATTCAGTACTGCTACGAGTACGATACGGTTCCAATCTCATCCTTAATCACACCAATTAAAAATTTATGGTAGGGTGTAATATTATGTATGGTTTTTGAACGACGAATGTTACTTTGCTTCTAAACTACGTCAACCCTTTCTAATTTAATTGTATGTTTGGAATTAAACAATGGTTCTCTCTATAAATAATAAAAGCCTCATCATTTAGCAAAAGTTCAAATTATACTTTTTTTTAAGTGTGACTTTCAATATGTAAATGGACCATTGGTCACGGGTTCCCATTAAGGATGGTTACCCGTTAGCCCAGCATTCACAGACGCGATGTTCTATCGGGTCCCGGGTGCCGCTCTGACTGACCTTCGCCCGGAAACCATACTGCCTTCAAACGATAGCCTCGCTGGGGTAACAGCTAGGTAAAACCGTGTTGTCCTCCGGATCGAACCATGCCTCGGTAGGAAAACAATCCATCATTGAGACGTCCCGCACCTTTTGCCCAAGCCGGGAGTCGAACCGGAGTCTCCAGAGAAGAAACCGGCCCAACTTACCCAACTGGGCTAGGGTGGGGATATAGTTCAAATTATACTTGATATTATTATTATGCAAATGAAATAACGAAATAATATACTTGATAGGTGGTGGTGTAGTGTTATGGGAGAGACTTGGTGTTTTAAGAGGTCTAAGTTCCATTTCTTCTCTCCCTATTATTTTCTATGTCACCTGGTGATAATGAGAGACTATGCGAGTAGGCGGAGATCGGTAGTTGGATCCTTGAACTGAGCGGGTTTTATCTTACCGTACTGTTATGCATTCAGACGAGTGTATCCTGATATGATTTTGCCACTAACTTATTATGGACGATTCGTTGAACTTTGAAAAAATAACGAAACAATGTCATAATATTATATATTTGAACAATTTAAGGAAGGAGAGTAGATAGTAGATACGCCGGCAAAAAGGAGGAAGAAGAAAAAGAAAAAAAGAATGATAATGATGATGTTTAATTGGCAGAAATATAGGCGGCGGGTGTTATTTTATGTATTTCATATTACCAGACATCACCATTAACCTTTCACATCCTTCACATCAGTTCATTCTTTTTTTTTTTTTTTTTTATCATACACCACAACCAATTTTTTTACTTATTCACGAAATATGTTAACACAAATTTTATTAGTTCACAAAATGTTAACACAAAATAAATATACACACAGGCTACATTCACCCATTTACTAACATACCATCTATGGCATTATAATTTAGTGGTATTTTAGATGGAATAAGACTTAAGAACTATTAGGTTCTGAGTGGTGACATAATAGTGCCTCAGTATTCTGTTAGTAATTCAAATTTCTTATTAAACAAAAAATAACATACCAATTCAGGTAAACCATCTTTCTCTTTTATTTGATTAATTAACATAAAATATAATATGATGTATTTTTTTCTCTTTTTATACATGTTATAGTATTACGTATTAGTATAAAATATAATTCAATATATAAAAAGACCTTTTTTAAGGGGGGGGGGTGTTTCGTGACAGACCCAGTTGTTGTGATGGTGATACACCACCCTTGTGATTCTATCACGGTGTGATGACACATTTTCATGATGTGGTCACATTAGTGATGGAGGAGAATGGATAATGATTTGAGAATTTCTTGAAAGGCGGTTGTGATCAAGTATTACCGGAACTAATTTGATTACTTGACGGATTCAATTGATGGAGATGGAGTGAGCTTGTGATTAGTTAGTTGATAAAATATAGATATGATGGTGTGATGGGTGTCCCTTTCTCGATAACGTGTGTATCCCTCTGCCGTTAACGTGTGTATATATAACAATTTACACAAAAACATTTTTACATATTAAGTGTATGAAATTAGTATATAATTACGTACCACGTTTATAATTACGTATTTATATATGTGAAGAATCATGAATTGTAGTTTTATTTTTAATTTCGGAATTTTAATAATAAGTAAATAAAATTGAAAAAAAAACAATTAATAAACAATTATTAAACAATCATCAACGAATCCCCCAGCGAAGCCTTTCACTACACACCTTTGGTAAGGTTGTGGGGTATGGTGGGGCAGGGGTTTAGTGCGTTGGTTGACACGTGGAAAAGGAGGGGCACCGCCTATGAAGCAGCCCAGTGATAGGTATGGTGGGCGGGGGTTTGGGGAGTTGGCTAGGCCACGTGGATTTTTTTTTTAAATACACACAATATTAATTAAGAAAACCTTAAAATATTATTAAACATTCCTAAAACATTACAAAAAAACATATTTATTAAACATATAAAAAAACCCTAAAGCGTTAAGCAGATCTCGAAGAGAGGTGAGCTTGTCGAACACCCTCCTCTCCTTGGACCGGTACTCGATGTTGGCCACCTCGACCCGGTCGTCGTGGCTTATGTCCCCTCCCGGGACGCTTTGGTAGTAGGCCTTGAATCGCTCGAGTTTCGGTCGTAGGTCGCGCCACTTGTGTTGGCAAGCGTTTAGGTTGTGCCGATCGTTCCCGACGTTATGCCGAAAGCTTGCGAAAGCCTCCGGCCAGAAACGGGTTTTGCCGGCTTGGGGAGCCTTCATCACATCGACGACGCACGAGACAAGTGCAAGCTCTTCTTCGTTTGTCCACGAGGCCATGATCAACGTTTGGAAAGTGTCGGTTTCGGGTGGCGGTAGTGGGTAGCGAAGGTGAACAGCGGTGGTGGGCTGTTTGGCCATACCAAACGGTTTGTTTTTAAATTTTAAAATGGCTAGGTTGACCCGCCAATCACCATCCGCCACCTCACCCAGCTAGCCCCGCCCAACGCCGGGTGCTAGGGTACCGCCCAACGGGCCACGCCATAAGCCAAGCCCCTCTGGGGTGGTGACTTGGGCGTTGCCCGCCAACCCACGTTCAAACCCCCGCCCCATACCCCACAGTCTAAGGATGAAGAGAGTGGTTAAACATCTAAAGTGTTTAAACTTCAAAATCAACCAATAAGAGCGTGCCACGTCAATCCACCTAAAGTGTTTAAACTTTTGGTTAAAATGTTGGTAATGGTTAGACACTTGATGAATTGATAAACCTTTTTTTTGTTTTAAAAAAAAATAAATAAAACAACTAAAACATTAATTTAATTAAAAAAGCAATTACATTAAAATCTAACTTAAAAAAACTTAAAATTCAAAGAAATAACCTAAACGTTACTACTCTAAAATTAAAAATCACATGGCCAATTATATTTTTTTGACGATCTTGCGTTTTCGATTGAGCGTGATTTCCAACATCGATGGGTGAACATTGTCGTGAGGCCGGTTAAACATCTCCAAGTCCTTGTCGAATACCATCGCACGCATCGCTGCGGCTTGCTCCTCGGCCAACGCCAAGTATTTTTCCTCTCGGCTCTTTTTTATATCCATCAATTCTTTTTTCATCGCCCTTTATTCTTCAAATTTAGCGGTTATATCTCTTGGACCGTCGTTTGGTGAAGCGGCGGTTTTGCCTTTTTTCTCCATCCTATAGGTTGCATGGTTTGGTTAAAAAAAAGAAGGTTGAGTTTGTGTAGCGAACCCGAGTTGTGGATGAAACGGTGTACTTGAACCACTCGCACTGCCACGTTTTTTTTGCGCCGTATCTTTCGAACCGGGCCCTAAATATTTTTTCTTGTCATCACCTTTGTTGCCTTCCATTGTAAAATATAAAATTGTTTGAAAATATTTGAGAGTATGAAGAAGAAGTGGGTAAAAATATAGGTAAATGGTTTGTTTATATAGGTTGGAATTTTTTATTTTTTTTATAATGTAAACGGCTATATAGCCATTGGAGAGTGTCCAACGTTCAAAAATTCAACAAATCATCATCAGCATCATCTCACCGCTATCCAGGTTTTGCCGATCGGTAAAGGGGGACGGCGGCGGTGTTACCGCGCGGCAAACCCTTTGCCGATCGTGTTTGCCGCCCACTCCCTTCCCCCTAGGAGGGGCAGAAAAAAGTGCCCAAACGTATCGCCTAGGTGGTGCAACATGGGAGCATTTATTTTCCTTAACGAAGGCCCATAAGGCCGTACATAGTCTAATACTATAGTGTGTAACAAGTTACTACACAAACCAACTCGTTCATCATGACCGACTATAGCATGCCCTCAAGCGGACATCCCGGTAATTAAGATGCGTTATTAAGAGTTTAGATTCCTGCATAATGATAATCGCAATTAGACCACTCTTGTGATATGGATTAATTATGCAAACATTAAAACCCAAATTAGCGCCTTTGAATTAGAAAACCAAGACATATATGATTTAGTTACAACGATTTGAGATTCAAAGCGATGTTAGGGATTAAGTACAGCTTTAAAATATTAACATCTCGAGCATTTTCTTGATCCGGATCATGTGAATGGACTTTTTCATATAATGATATCCCCCATCCATTATCATGCACAAACCGAGCTTTTTCCCAATCCTTTTGGAATCAAAGGACAATTCCTAATATCTTCCACCGAGAATGAAAGGTATCTACTTTTTTTTTTTCAAACACAATGTATCAAGCAAGTTGTCACGGAGTAACTTCTGACTCTCGTGTAGCGACTTAGACTTGATCTAAGTTAAGCTTTTGTGCCCAACGATGATAAGGTTTTGTAGGAATCGAGTGATGAATACAAGTGTTGCTTTCAAAGAAACAACTTAGTATTGATTTCAAGAGAGTTTACAAGAGTGGGTTACAAGTACAAGTATTGAACTTGCTAATGTGTTGGGTTATCTCCACATGAGACCCCAATCACCTATTTATACTAGTCCTAAGTTGGATCTAGAGAATTCTATCTCTAGATCTTTCCACACATAATATCTTAGATATTTATAAAGCTAGTTTCTAGAGATTTCTTGTAAAATATCTTAGCCATTCTAAGAGTTTTCAAGGCTGATCTAGAAGATTCTTGGTTGCCAAAACGTTCCAGCAATGTGTAGTCTGTTCCGGAGACTTCCGGGCAACCCTAGACGCCTCTTCAGTGTTCCGGATCTTCCGGAACTTGCGAAAAAAGTTTTGTATTTAGGCGGATCATGACATTCTCCCCACCTAAATTCACAACGTCCTCGTCGTGGTACTTGCGTGGCCGATGCCTTGTTCTCACGATTCTCATGGCGGATAATGCTTTGCCTTGGTACCTTGTATCCGTCTCTAAGGATGCCGTGTGAACTTCTTTGCCCTTAATGATGTACATGGTGTTGAGAAAAGGTGCTGGAATGGCGTTGGACCTTCGGAAGAATGCCATCCCGAGTACGATCTTGTAGTCGTCCATGGGTACGATCGAGAAAGTGATCTTGTCGTTCCACGTCCCGACCTTGGCCTTAGCGTTATAGGTTACTCCTTTGATTACTTTGGGGTCTCCGCCAACGGCCTTCATCATTAGTCCCTCTTGTGTGCTGATCCATAAACCAAGTATTTTGGCCTCGCCCCTAGTAATGAAATTGTGACTGGCTCCGGTATCAACTAAGGCTTTAGCATGTTGCCCGTTAATCTCAAGTGTTATGAATCGAAGACCTTTTGGATCCTCCTTTGTGGAATTTTCCTTGGCCTTACTCGAGCGGTCCTGGGCTATTCTTAGTGGCTTTGTTTGTTGTGTCCTTAAAGCATTAAGGACTTGGAGTTGCATCGTTCCCAGACGAGCCTCCCCGCTACCCACGGCTTCATCATCTTCAGTCCTAATAAGGGCTGTTAACTTAGAGTTCTTTGGACAATCATCGTGCGACCCTTCGCAAATGAAGCACCCTCTCCTTGCGGGCTGGTTGCTGTTATATCTTAGGGGTTTTGGACCTTCCGTCCTTCGAGCGTAACTTGGTTTTGCTCCCCCACCTATGTCGTCATCAGGTTCTCCGACTACGGGTTTAGTTGGGCGCTTTTCCTTAAGATCGATCAAGCTTTCGGCTACGGCAATTGCTGTAGCTAAATCTTGAACGTTGCGACGGTCTAATTCTGTCCTGGCCCAATATTGTAACCCGTCGAGAAAGTACAATAGGGAATCCTTTTCCGATAGGTCAGGAATTTCAAGGACCAATGTTGTGAATTCTTGATATAGTCCTTGAGAGTCCCGGTATGCTTGAGCTTCCTCAATTTGCTCTTAGCTTCGTGCTCAGCATTGACCGGGTAAAATTGTTTCTTGAGTTCTTGGACAAATTCAGCCCAAGTGTTAATTGTCACACCCTGACCCGCAGCGGAATAAGAATCGGGGCATAATTGGGTTATCACCAAAGCTCATGATGTTTACTAATATGTTTCATATTTATTAAATTCAAAATTACATCCTCAATATTCCAAACAAGTTCATACAATTACAAAGAAAAGTAACTAAATAAACAATCCAAAGTCTAAACTGATTTATTCTTCTAAGCCATCCTATATGTTTCTTGCTGCAACTGGATCACCTGTATCATGTGTAGAAATGGGGGTTTTTGGGTCAACAAAAGTTGGCGAGTGAACCTTGTTAGAAAATATTTATTATTGATTTCTTGTTATAATTAATATGGAAAAATTGTGCAATAATCATATGTGAGCAAACGTAAATAATCATACAATAACATAAAATAACATACAATAACAAACCACCTTGCATGAATATATGACATGAATGATAATGTAAATGTTGGCAACGTCACGTTCACGCTCATAGGTAATGGGGAACGGTTCGCTCATAGGTAATGGGGAACAGACGGCCTATGATGAATGTATGTGCGATCAAGGCTCAATCAAACGGAGCCGATCGTATGTTGGTAACGCCTCGTTCACGCTCATAGGTAATGGGGAACGGCTCACGCTCATAGGTAATGGGGAGCGGCGGCCTATGATAATGTATGTACTGAAAATGATAAATTTAATCTAAACATTAACCACACAAACAATTGATACATATTGAATACACATTTGATCATGGATATGATGGATGCACAATTGTTTAAATGAAATAAATAATAAGACACATGATACACCCCAAAAACATGATTAAAACGGGGAATTTGTAAAGATTCACTCACATTGGGTGCGTTCGGCTGATGGTGTTGAATGCGCACGAGTTTAGAGGGTTGATCGACGAGGATTAACTAACCTAAATAATAACGAAAATGTACGGTAAATAAGTGGATTTTATTAACAATTTTAATAAGGTTTTTAGGTTTATTTTTGTGAGTTTAAGGTTATTTTCTAACTTTAAAACATTATTTTTAAGTATTTTTAATTGATTTTTAAATTAAATAAATAAATAAAAATATAAAAAAGTGTTGACTTTTTGGGTTGACCATTGACTTTGACTGTTGACTGTTGACCGGTTCGGTCGTGTGTTTGTTTGCGCTGAGTGAGGTTCGAACTCCCCGAAATATTTCTGTTTTTAATTATATTTATGTACTATTTAATTTATTCAAAATTCATTTATTTTAAAAAGGATTTTAATTCTATCGAACCGGTGTGCATAACAGGTCTCGAACCCGGGACCTGTTGTTTAACGTTGCACACAGTCCACCGCTGGACAACATACTTGTTTTTATTTCACTTATATACTAACCGGAAGTTTCCGTATTTGGGTTTTATAAAAAGTCTGAATATTGTGACGAATCGGAACAAGGACAGACTCGAACCCGGGACTCTATGATTCAAATGCACACAGTCCACCGCTGGACTGTGTGTCTAACCCGAGATATAACCCGATTTATATTAAGTATATACACAGTCTAAACTTCATCTTTTTCGTTAACAACACAGACAAACGATTTATTCTACTGTTCTTGTTTAATTCGATTGACGGACATATAATTGATTAAAATGAAATGGACAGGGAAGGTTTCGGGAATGAACGTACCGGAATGATGACTTTTCTCAGAACTCCGGCAAAGTCGTCAGCTCTGTTTTATGAACTCCGTCTGAGCGGACCAATTAACAGTTTTGATTAACAAATTGTGAAATTGAAGGACTAAACAAGAGTTATGAGAGAGTTTAGATGCTCATACCGATTCACAGCGTGATTTAGGAATTTTCAGAAGTTTTCCGGCGATTGCAGATTATCCGGTATCGTCGTCTGGGACCGATTCTGATTGAAAGGTTTGAGTTAGCAAAAGTCTAACAACAGATAGAAGATGAAAGAATTGAGAAATTTACCGTTTTGATGAATGACACGGTTTTCCGGCGAAAGTCAGGCGAGTTCAGAAAGCGTTTCCGACGAACAGAAAATAGAGCGAAAGTGAAATTGGAGGTTCTGTGAGTGTTTTTGAGTCGCGAGATGATGATATTGCCGGTGTAAATCAGGAAGTAAATGATTTCGGTTATTAAACCCGAAAATCATATGAATTCAAGTTCAATAAAGGCTGAATTGATTAAGAACGTCGGTCGTAATGATTTCATCGGTTATAACCGGTAATATCAACACTCAAACGTCTGGAAAGTTGAAAGCCGATTACCGGTTTCAGTTTTGGCACAAACAGATCGATTCACGGGTGAACTTATGTTTTATTTGTTTCCTAGATTACACAAAGACATCAAGTGGCGGAGTGGTGTTTGATGTTAAGGTCTTCCGGCTGACCCGGGTTCGAAACCCGGCAGCCCCTTTTTATTTTTAATTGCTTTATTTTTATTTTCTAACAATTTTAATTTCCATATTCTAAAATGTTTATTAGTTATGTATTGTTTAAAATTAAAATAAGCGTTAAATGAGCAACAAAAATTTGAAACTGATTATTCGATTAATAAACGAAGCGGGTTTGGAAAACCCGTTTTTCGACGGATGTTACATTAATAGTGCACGTACCTCTGGTGATGTATGTGTATCGACGTCTCCACCATAGTGCTGCTGTGTCTTTTACGTACATGCTGGCCATCTTGATTTTGGTGGCATCGTCCTTGATTTGCACTCCACCCAAGTATTGTTCCATCTCCCACACGAAGTCGTCAACCGCCCGTGCTTCTCTTTTTCCAAGGAATGGAGTTGGCTTTGGGATCTCGACTCAAGGAGTGAAGAGATCGGTGTTGGCTGAATGCACAACTACTTGTTTATTCTCCTTCACTTTTGCTTCTAGGTCCAAGAAGCTGTGATGGCAATCTCGAATACTATTCTCCACCTTGTTTCGTAGCTTCGACATTTCCTCCTTGAACAATATCGTAAGCTCGTGGCGCCAAACACTCATGAGAGACTTGACGTCGTCCTTAACAGCTTCAAAATCAGTTTCCAACATTTGTATTCGTTGGAATGCCTGGTCAAGTTGCGCACCCAATCCGGTGATCGCTGCCTCGTTGTCGCCAATGCGCTTGTCGAACGTTTCCTCTCGTTCTTTCTTAGTTGTGCGTCTTTCATTGCCTTTTGTATCGGTTGCCATCCCGAATGAATCGTCCCGCTCTGGTACCACTTGTCACGGAGTAACTTCTGACTCTCGTGTAGCGACTTAGACTTGATCTAAGTTAAGCTTTTGTGCCCAACGATGATAAGGTTTTGTAGGAATCGAGTGATGAATACAAGTGTTGCTTTCAAAGAAACAACTTAGTATTGATTTCAAGAGAGTTTACAAGAGTGGGTTACAAGTACAAGTATGAACTTGCTAATGTGTTGGGTGATATCCAAATGAGACCCCAATCACCTATTTATACTAGTCCAAAGTTGGATCTAGAGAATTCTATCTCTAGATCTTTCCACACATAATATCTTAGATATTTATAAAGCTAGTTTCTAGAGATTTCTTGTAAAATATCTTAGTCATTTTAAGAGTTTTCAAGGCTGATCTAGAAGCTTCTTGGCTGCCAAAACGTTCCAGCAATGTGTAGGCTGTTCCGAAGACTTCCGGGCAGCCTAGACGCCTCTTCAGTGTTCCGGAATCTTTCGAAACTCGTGAAAAAAGTTTTGTATTTAGGCGGATCGTGACAAAGTTCTCATCAACAAGAAATGATAACAAAGACACCTTCAACATGTTGGAAAAAGGTTCATTGAGATGGTAATCATCTATATCATAATTATTATTTCATTTAAACTCTTTAATTTTTTTATTTTTATTTTTTAACGGAAAATTTGGATCACTGACATACCACTGAAGTATCATCGTGCCACCAGCAGAACCACCTGATCATATCCATCTCCATTTAAGCATAATGCCTATACACAAATTTCAGGAAGAAACCTAATAAATATGGAAAAAAAACCCTTGTGGGAATCATACTCATGTGCTATTGCTCCTAAAGCTACAAATCCATAGGAAAAATTCAAAGAATAAAAAATAGATGAACTCTCTATTTTTAATATACTTTTTTTAACCACAAACACATACCCTCTTAAAATCATACTTAAAATCTATCTAATATTTACTTTGTAAGACTTAAACTTCTATTATTTTATGGATAAACACTTAATATCACGATGCCAATAAGCCATTGGCCTTTTTTTTATTGCATATAAATACTCTATTGCAAGATGATCAGTTTGAACATTGGACTTATATCAAGTCATCACGTTCTTTTCACAGGAAAACTACGAAAAACAGCTAAATAGATTTATGAATATATTCTTATTTTCTAATATAAGGATTTGTTATGACAAAAAGTTTATGACTTTAAGTAACGAAGTGTTTTTATAATCATTATATATTTAAAAGGGGGTTAACGTACAATATACCTTAACCTATGAGTGTACAATATGAAATTACATACGTCATAAAACTCAAAACCATAATCACCCATGTTGAAAAACTATAATCACGTGCATGTCGAAGGGGTTTTAGAGTTTAAGTCCATTCTCGTTATTTTCACTGTTATTTTTTTTTTTCTGAACGACAAATTTGGATCATTGACGAACGACGGACCAATAGAGTATTATCGTGTCACCAGCGAAACCATCGATCAAATTTATCTCCACTGGGCTATAATGCATATACACCAATTCAGGAGTAAACCCAATAAATCTAGGGAAAAATGTCATTGTGGGAATTGAACTGAGGACCTTATTGTCCCTAACCCTTATCCACCTCAAGATAGCATTAGGTTATAGTGTCATTGGTTATTTTCACTGTTATTAACCGTAAACATAAATAATATACATTTACTATGGTGAACGGGGCACCAGCAGGGATGGTGCACTGTGACCCGTTTACCAATCGGGAACGCCGCCCCCATCCCCTTTAACGTGCGGTGAACTTGCCGACTCGGGGAGTAGTCACCGAAGGAGAATGATAGTGAATTTTAATAAATACAGTAAGTAATATATGTAGAGTTGTGTATAGAACAAATTGGAGAATCAACATTGTGTGAGGTTGCCGAGATCCTGCCACTTGAAGCTAACCCTAGCCTGACATAGAAGACGGAAGGAAGGAAGGAATAAAAGAAAAGAAAGTAAAGGGAAGACGAGAAAGGAAGAGAAAAGAAAAGGAAAAGATGTCAAGTTTACTTAAACAGGGAAAATAAAGGAAATAAAAATATGTTTTGTGTTTCTGAGTTTCATTTAAGAAAAGAAAATAAAAAATGTTGTGTTCCCGAGTTTCATTTAAGAAAGGAAAAGGTTTTCCTTCCCTTTCCTTTCTTTTCCTTTCTTAAATGAAACCCGGAAACAAAACATTTTTTATTTTTTATTTTTAAATGAAACTCAGAAACAAAAACTTATTTTTATTTCCTTTATTTTCCCTCTTTAAGTAAACTTTGGAAGAGAGTGTAGAGTTTGAGTGGTGGTTAATGTATGTTATAAAGTGGCCCAATACTACCAAATTCACTATCGTTGATTCTAATAAAATTCATGTATCTAGAAATAAAAAATAAAAAGGAAATGGACTACTCCGGACCGTCCTTATATTTGAGTGTAAAATATGGAGTAAAAAGGAAAGTTGATACAACATGCTGTTATTGGGTTTTTTTTTTTTTGAACGGTAATCATACTAAATATTTATATATAGAGAGCCAACAAGAAACTGAAGAAACAATACAAAAACGAAAACAGAAAACAAAGGAATGAAAAACTCGACATCCTCCACGAGGTTACCACCTTCATTTATTCTCTAAACATAAGATGCTCCCTTTGTGGGAAGTGGATTTCTGAACTATGACGGGTTGTGGTGGAGAGGTTATCAGTTCTCACGAGATGAGCACCCCTTACACCCTTAGAGAATAAAGTTTGGTTTAATAATATTATATTAATGAAGTGAGATAAATTGGATATGGAAAATTTGTAACAGAGACATGAAATCTAAAAAGGAGTTGCAGGCTTTCCAGAGGGAACAACGCATGGAAAGTGTGAAAGGGAAAGGTGAGAGGACGTCCATTCACGACATCCCTTACCACCTTAATTGCTAGCTCTTTCTTTCCATAATTCCTCAAGTCACAAATATATATATATATATTTTTAGTTGCTACCAATTATTTTATATATTTAGAACAACAAACATCCTCTTAAGTTATTGCTACCACTTATTTTATATATTTAGAACAACTAACTTATATCCTTTAAGTTATTTCTAAATCTAACCAATGTATAAATATCTTGTTACACAATTTGATATAGTTAAACTAAACTCTTTAGTAGTATACAAATTATATCTAACTTTTCCTTTTTAATAATATTTACGCGGACTACCTTAATATCGAGTCATGTTTAGAAGAGCCCTAGAGTCGGGTGAGGAGTTTCTCGCTTAGAGGTATGTAAATATGTAAAAAGTTGGATGTTTTTTTTATGTTTGATGCATTGAATGATGTTATGGATCAATCCTTACGCATTTTAAGTGAAAAAATAGGATTTAACGTTAAACAAGCCCGTAAATGAGCTCAATCGTTACTTTACGCGATACACTAGGTACTCTGCGTTCCTTTTAATTAATAACGCGCAATGCATCACTTTGCGTTTGGTTTGCTTGCGCAAAGAAGATTTTACGCATGCAGTGATGAGCGCAAAGTGTGTGACGCATAATGACTAGTTTAGCGTAATGTAGCTTAACACAATGTGTATGAGGGGGCGTCACTTTAAGTTACTATTGAGAACGCAAAGTTGATAAGTTGTATGGAATTATTTGACCAATTTGACTAAGCATCTAAAGGTCGGATTGTGTGTTGCTAACACTAAAAATCTAACTCGCATGTGAGTTTAGAATCCCTCTTTTACTATTTTGGGTTGATATGTTGTAACACCCAAATTTTCAAAGTTAGTACCTAAAGATGGTATTTACGGGATTATGTTGGTGGAAGAATAATCATGGATGAAGAGCCCAAAAAGGTAATTAATTAAGGAAAGTCCATGAGAGAAATATTGTAATTTTGATTAAAAAAACCCTAAAGGGGTAGGATGCATACACATTCTTGCAAAGCCTCCCAACCTAAGTGTAAAACGTTTTTGGAGCCGAATTTTGAAGAAAGATTTGAAGGGAAACAACATGGGAATGATTCCACGCAGTTGATGATCAAATTTAAGAAGAAAAACCCTTTCAATGACGCTTTGATGTGTTTGGGCTCACACAAATCACGCAAACAAATGAGAATCATGAAAAACTTGTTATGTTTTTTTTATGTTTGATACACAAAATAATGATATGGACCGGTTATAATGAGTTTCCAATGAAAAGGTAGGTTCTTGAGTGAAACAACTTCGGGTCTGGAATCAGTCACCACTCTGCGCGACTAGGGTTCTTACCGCGTACGTTGCGCGCCACTTTACATTTTTTATTGATAAACACGTTGTGAACCACTTTGCGCTTGGCATGATAGCACGCATAGTAGACTTTGTGTGATAAGTGTTGAGCACAAAGTGAGCCACGTGTTATGACTTGTGTAACACAATGTGTTCCATGAGGGGGCGTAATGTTGCCAAAGCACAGTGCCAATTGCGCGTGGTATTACCCACGTATTACATTATGTTGTAATTAAGAATGGTCAATGTAACTTTTTTTTGCGTCAATGATGGTCTTCTTTTAGGGAGTGAAGGTTAGAAGATATATAGAAATACCCTTACATGGAGTACAATTGTGTGGCTATACGCCTATACCTTTTGGTGGTGCAATGATATGATTTTAACAATGCAAATATATGTATAACGAATTTATACGATGTGGATGTGTGCCAATGTTTGAAATGAATATTCATTACATATTAAGAAGATATAGTTATACAATTATAGACGGTGTTGTTACATGTGTCATAAACCCGTGTGCCAATGTTTCAAGAATCAGAATTCAGAAATAGAATTTAAAATTGTTTCTTCTTTCAAATGCATGTGTGCCAATGTTTGAAATGAATTTTCATCACACATTAAGAAGGTATAGTTATACAAATTTAGACGGTGTTGTTACTTGTGTCATAAACCCGCATATATAATTTGACGCAAATACCTCTCAACCATTAACCCACGCATGTCACCAGCTTCTTATTTCCGGCGTTTCTTAGGTGAAATTTGCTCGTTTCTTAGGTGAAATTTGCTCCATATAGAAACCAACCCCGTACATATATAAGGTTGCTCATCTAAGAACTAGTATGTCGAGAACTGCATACAACACTTGGACATCTTTATTTCAAGTGTGATAAATAAGACAGTCATAGACCGCTTACTCCTTTATCTTTTCCTCTCTCATTAAATTATCAATGTGACACGTACATACTTTAATGCAGTTATTGCAATTCTCAACATAACTCTGGTTCTTAATAAACTATTCATTTTTCGAATCTTAAAAAAAAAAAAATTTGTTACAAGAGCATCTCTAATGTTGGGGATTTTAAACGCCAATAAACACGGTATATCGTGTATCAGCTTCAACTGTTTAATAAGACGTTCTCCAATGCACCAATTAATGCCATTTTTCAAAAGTACTCTTATTTCGAAACTGTCTCTTATATGTTTAATAATACATATTATATAATATAATGAAAGTGTAAAATACAATATTTCTTAATGTAGTATATGAAATTACTCATGTTATAGAACTTAAAACCCTAATCACGCACGTTGAAAACCATAATCACACATGTTGAAAAATTATTACCATGTTTGGTTATGTTTTTTCAACATGCATTATTTATAGTTTTTCAAAATGCGTGATTACGATTTTGAGTTTTATCTATGTACATAACAACCTACATGCATATGAAATTTCAAATGTTAAAAAATGAGTGATTAAAAATTAGATGATTTAAATTTGTGAAGTATTCCCAAACAAAATTTTGGTGCTATGATATTCATCTCATTAATTAACAAGATATTATTTATAAGGAAAGTGGTAACGGTTGTTAAGTATTCTCAGAAGATTTTACCAATAGAATGGTGATATATTGTCAAAAACAAAACTTTTTTAAACACCCTAAGATAGAAAGATCTTGAATTCAAGTCTTACAGACAGCAGAAAATGATAGAAACTTCCGTTAAAAAAATCTCAAAAAAATTTTGGTGCTATGATATATATTCATCTCACTAATTAACAAGATATTATTTATAAGGAAAGTAGTAGTGGGTAATTTATGGGAGAAAGGAGGAACATGAGTAGAAGGGAACGCATCATAGTTTTTTGTTTGTTTTTGGATATTTATTTATTATTACCACAGTTATTTTTTTTTAAACCTCTCCCTCTATCTCTCTTCAATACTGTACTGGTAATAAAGCCACAGGCATAATGCTTTTCAAACCCTCGACAAACCCATCCCATCTACAGTCATGAATTTAATTCATGCTTCCTTCGTTAATTACACCATAATTCTGTACAAAATTAATGTTATATTAGTTACATATTTAAGTTGCCATTATTATGACAATATTTCTTGATATTATATCAACACAATTCTGAAATGTGACTTTGTGGCTAGACGTAACAAACAAGTTTATAGTTTAACTTTAAAATTTTAAATCATCTTTATATGTTGTATTGTATCTTGCATTCGGAAAAGATATAATATATATACATGATCATTGACAAACACCTCAATAACATTCATACAGAATCTACTATAAGTGATTATGTGTTTGTCAATGATCATGTGTACATCTTTCAGTAATCCAAGATAAAATACAATATATAGAGATGATTTTAAAATTAAATTACAAACTTCTTTGGCTACGTCTAGTTGTGGTTGTTCAAGTCACAATTCAGAAATGTGTTGATATAATATCAAGCAATATAGTTATAATAATCGCTAGCAAACCCCAAGTCCAAACTCCTCTCCACTTGAACTCGTGTCTCTGATACGTTATCATGTATCGAGGCCATGTTGGTGCATTATGTTAAGCAATCTTCGACAAACAAATTACAACAAAAAACAGAATAATTAAACCTTGATGCAACCAACGTATGTGTACCAACTAAACGACTCACACTCCTCCTCGAATACAAATGGAAAAACAACTTAATTTGAAAATTAACTAAACAAAATAAACCAAACTATTTGAATAATAATAAAATTAAATATTGATCTTGATCTCTTCTATCCGTCCCTTGATATCATCTGAACCACCCTCTCGATATTTGTCATCACTATATCAAGGGCTTCACAAAACACGAACATCTTCTTGTTCGGCAAACTTTTGGTAAACATGTCAGATTATGCATAAGTGGCATTCCATTTCAAATGTTGTGTAAATTATAAGTTTTAACTTATATATTTAATGATATTTAACACTAATTATATGTGATATATTAAACTCTTAAATTGTGTTAATTAATTTTAAAATTGTTAAGTTTTTCTTTAAATTTTAAAGAAGAAATTGACATTTTCCTTATTTTGGGTGGTTATAAGCAATTTTTGTATGATATTTATTATTAATTTACTTACGTGAGATATTTCCTTTATTTAATATGTATAAACACGGGTGTATAAGTGTATAACCTAGTTTGTAATAAACTAGTGTTTAACCCCCGCGTTGCTGGCGCGTGAGTAATAAAACCGTGCTAAGTAGTAAGCAATCGACCACCAAACCTAGGGAAAATCGTAAAAAAAACATGAATATATACCGCCATGTGACATAAAACGTAAGGGAGAAATCGTAAAACAAATATGTGAATTATGCCGCCACGTGTCGTATAACGTAGACAAAGATAAACGCGAACTTATACCATAAGCTAACACAAAACGAATACATACTCAAATTTATACCAAGAAATATTTAACATAAAGACAAAAAAAAGACAACTTGAGACCTAAAAGTAAAACTTTCAAACTTAAGGGACTTAGAATATAACCACCTTAGCTAAAAAAATAAGCGTGTACCTATTGGCATACTAATGTGACCATACGCACACCCTAAAAGGTGTTTTTTGTCCTATATGAACACCCTGCAATGTCGAGCAGTGGCCAAAGCGCGACGTTTTGATCCGGTTAACCAAACAAAGACTGACGGGTGTCTGACGAGTCTGTTGACCGGACCAAAACGCCGATCTTTGGCCGCGTTTTAGACTTGTCAACCAGACAAAAGACTAACCGGGTGTCAGTCTTTTGTCTGGTTGACAGGATCAAAACGCGACCAAAGCTCGACGTTTTGGTCTGGTCAACAAACCCATCAGTTTTTGTCTGGTTGACCGGATCAAAATGCCGAGCTTTGGGCACAGCTCGACACTGCAAGGTGTGCATATAGGACAAAAAACACATTTTAGGCATAACTATCTACACACTTGGTGTGCAAATAGTTTAGGCCAAAAATAAAAGACAAAAAAGCCGTAAACAAAAAATAATAATAATAAAAAAGCAAAAGAAGTACTATTCCTGAGAACATACCTCAATTGCATATATACAATAACTAGTTTTTCTCCCGTCCGCGTAACGGGGCGTTAAGCTGAATATTTCACTTTTATAATATGTACGTTTGTGTTTCGGTTACTTATACACGCTACTCATAACACGATCTCAAACAAAAAAAAAATACATAGAGTCAACAAATTAAAACAAAATATTACCATATTTTTGTTAAAAAAACTAAAATGATGAAAAACAATAATTTTAAACTGAGAGAAAAATAGTAATTTTTCAGGACAAATAAGCATGTGCCACGCAGTCGTCTAACACGAATAAAAATTACACCGAGTCAATCAATTAAAACAAAACACTATCATAGTTTTGCCAAAAAAAATTTAAAACGATGGCATAACCATAAGTTTACATCAGGTGCAAATTTGTAATTTGACAGGGAAAAAGAAAATAAAAACGATGGCAAAAGAAAATTTGAAATGAGGGAAAAACCGTAATTAGCTAGGAAGGAAAAGAAGAAAACCAATGGTAAAACGGTAATTTAAAAAAGGCAAAATCGTAATTTGACGGGACCAATGAGGCAGCTGCCTGGCACTATTCTCCGCCCGCGTTGCGGGGCGCTAGGCAAAATATTTATCTACTAATTAAAACAAAACACTATCATAGTTTTGCTATAAAAAATTAAAGATGAGAAAACTGTAATTTTAAACTGATGGGAAAACTATAATTTGTCTTGACCAATGCGCGAGCGCTAGCGAATAAAAATTATATTGAGTCGACCAATTAAAACAAAACACTATCATTGGTTTGCAAGAAAGAAAAACGAAAACAAATGCAAAACTGTAATTTTGAACTAGGGGGAAATCGTTAGTTCGACTAGGGTAAGATCGTAATTTATCAAAAGCTATAACAATAGCAAAACTGTAATTTTGAACCGGGGGCAAAAATTTTGACAGCGGTAAAATCGTAATTTGTCAAAATCTACAAAAATGGCAAAGACGGAATTTTGAACCGGGGCAAAATCGTTAGTTTGACTGTGGTAAATCGTCAGTTTGACTATGGTAAAATCATAAATTGTCAAAATCTACAACGATGGCAATGCCGTAATTGTTAATCGATTACAAAATCGTAATTTTAAGTTGGGGTTAAATCGTTATTTATTTGAGCCAATAGACGAGTGCCAAGCAGGTACGTGACACTGTTCCCCATCTTGTGTTTATATGTTTAGTAAATTAATGTAAACTAGTCATTAGCCCCCCCCCCCCCCCCCCCGTTGCGGGGAGGTGGTGTAAAACCACGCTACAAGCATTGCAGAGAGGGGGCGTAAAACAATGGTAGGTAGCAATCGAACGACAATTAACATAATATAAAAATACGAATTCTAACACCAAGTAACTCACGTAACGTAACACATATATGAAGTAAATTTTATACGACACATATTAGAAAATCGAGGGAGTAAAAAAACCCTGACGGATCAAATTTGACCACTAAACACCATACCAAGTAACTACCGAACGACGATCATATCCGAGAAAAAGCCTAAAGAAAAACTAATAAAAAAGACCAAACTCATTTTAACTTTTGTGAAAAGTTATAAAAATCCAAGTTTTATAATAAAAGTGAAAAACATTTAAAAATTCTAAACTTTATAATAAAAATGAAAAACATTAAAGTTCACAAAAAAATAAAAAAGAAAAAAAAACCAACAAACTCACAAAAGACAGATACTATTCCTCATACATGTTATGAATTAATACATACTAGTGGGATACCCCCGCGCTACGCTGTGGGAATTAAGCGAGAATTTGGCTGGTATCAGTTCGGTTTTTTATGGCATTGGCACTCGTTATAACTAATGAAAGAGAAAACTCCAAAAACAAAATCTTGATATACCCAAAAGAATATTGACACGTATTTTACATCAACTGAAAACAATAACAAATATCAATACCAGTTCCAGTAATACAAATATTGGTACCGATGTTGCTCGGTCGGAATCGGTTCCTCATGGTAGCGGCACTTTCATAAATTAAGATACCAAAAAGATACTCAATATATTATGTGTATATATATTTTTACCATAATGTCTACCAAAAAACATTACACATAGCCGTGTGTCCAACCTTTTTTGAAAAGTTAACAAACACAAACTATTAGAAATATTAAATTAATAAAATATAAATAGATTAAAGACGTATATTACGATACCTGTACCGATTTAAATTAATATACTAAGCTAATGAGAACTTCAAAACTATAAGTTAGGAAATAAATGTGATGCATGATTTCTTTATACATTGGCTGAAATAATGTAACATCCGTCGAAAAACGGGTTTCTAAACCCGCTTCGTTTATTAATCGAATATCAAGTTATAAAAGTTCGTTGCGTATTTATTGTTAATGTTAATTTTAAACAATACATAATTAATAAACATTTTAGAATTTAAAAACTATAATTATTAAAAAGTAAAAATAAATTAAATAGAAAAGGAAGGGGCTGCCGGGTTTCGAACCCGGGTCAGCCGGAAGACATAACAAAGACTTAACCACTCCGCCACTTGACTCCTTTGTGACATCTATCAAAACAAATAACATTTATAATAAAACTCGAAATCGAATTAAGTCAACAGCGCTCTCAAATCGCTCTCGCCGGAAATACCGACGATTTCGCCAATTATCAACGGTTTCCTTTGACTTAACGCACGTATTAACATCGACATCGGTTATAACCGATGTCTAATCCCGCGACATCAGTCATAACCGCCGGAGAAAGGCTGACCACGAATCAAGACTAAATTCAGACCCAATTCATCTTGATTCTTCCTTATAAATACCCACCCAAACCTCTGGTAATCCTTTCGCTCAAAATCGCACAAATTCTCGAAGAAATTTCACTCGCCAGAAATATTCTGTATTGCCGGACTTTCGCCGGAAAACCAAGAGATACATCAAAACGGTAAATTTCTCGATTCTTTCGTTTTCAATCCATTGTTAGACTTTTACTAACTCAAATCCTTCAACCAGAATCGGTCCCAGACGATGTTGCCGGATATTCTGCACTCGCCGGAAAATCTCTGAAAATTTCCGAAATCACGATGTGAATTGGTACAATCATCTAAACCTTCTGATAATCCTTGTTTATTAACTCAATTTCACAACTAATCGATCAAAACTGTTAATTGATTCAATCAGACGGAATTCACAAATCAGAGCGGACGACCATTGCCGGAATTCTGAGAAATACATTCTGATCGGTACATTCGATTCCTTAACTCATTTTAATCATTACATTTCAATCAATATTATGCTCGACGAACGATTTAAACAAGAACAGTCGAATATCGGTCGTCTGAGTCTGTGAATGAAGAAGACGAAGTCGACGATGTTTATAAGAATAATTAAAACAAGATATTAAACCGGGTTAGACACACAGTCCAGCGGTGGACTGTGTGCAAACACTTAGCGCACGTCACGAGTTCGAATCCTTACAAACGCACCGACTTTCCGAATTAAAACCAATTTTTTTAGAACTAAATCAGAACAGGTTCCAGCTTGTTTATAAGATTAATATAAATCGTAAATTAAACAGATAAGACTTTGGGCTGTGCGCTTACAAACCAAAGAACCCGAGTTCGATCCGGCTTCCTGACAGCGGTTCAACCATTTAAATTCTTTTAATATAAACCAAATAAATTAAACATTTAATTAGTATATATATATAATTAAAATATAGAATATTTCGGGTTAGACACGTAGCTCAGTTGGTAGAGCTGCGTGCACGCGTACGGGAGGTCACAAGTTCGAACCTCACTCAGTGCACTTACACCACAGTGTAACATCCGCCAAAAACCGGATTTACCAGACCCGCTTCGTTTATTAACCGAACAACCAGTTAAAAAATTTCGTTGCGTATTTAATGCCCAAATTAATTTTAAACATTAAAATATAAATTTTTTTTTTGAAAATGTATTAAAAATAGTGAATTAAAAATAATATTTTGAAGCCGGGACTCGAACCCGGGTCAGCCGAGAGCTAGCAAAGTCTTAACTCCCACACATTCAACCGCTCCTCCACTTGTGTTATTTGTTAACATATTGAAACAATTAATACATAAATCAATCTGGAAATCAAAACCCAGTAACACAACGCGCCCAAATCCGCTTGCGCCGGAAATCCCGACAATTTCGTCAAAGTTGTCGTTTCTTTTTGGCCATAACGTATACATTAACAGTAAGGTCGGTTATAACCGAAGAAAACCATCAATTACATTCAATGCCTTAAATTTCTGTTGAAACCGAAAATGCAACTCTAATCCGGGATTATACCTTGTTCATCAGTTAATCTCACGAAGCTATTCAACTTACACTCATCATTTCGCACAGAAAACTTCGCCGGAAGTCGCCGGAATTCTCTGAAAAATTACCGGAAATTTTCGCCGGAAAACCGAGTTCAGTCCATCCTTTCTTCTTACCCTAAAATAAGATCCTAGAGCTTATACTGACATCACCCACACTCACCTTAAACCTCTGAAGAATCTCTGTCGCAAGAAATTTCACTCGCCGGAATTCTCTGCAAGTCGCCGGAAAACCGGGACTTTCATCTAACACGGTAATTACCTCGATATTTCTGTTTCATTCCATTATAAGACGAATTCTAACACCATTTCATCGCTCAGAATCAACCTCAGACGACATTGCCGGACTTTCTGTTTTCACCGGAAAACTTCTGGATTTTTCGGAAACCCGCTGTTAACCGGTATGATCGTTCAAACATACTGATAATCATTACTCATTAGTTCAATTTCACATCTAATCCCTCTAAACTGCTAATTGATTCTAACAGCCGAAGGTCACCCGAACAGAGCCGACAAGCTTCGCTGGATTTTCTGAAGAAGACGATCTGTTCGGTATTTTCTTTCCCCAAACTCTTCGGTTCAATACTTTTAAATTGTTCATCTTGTTCATTAACCGAATTAATCAAATAACAGTTAGATAAACGTTGCCTGAGTTTTGAACGAAGAAGACGAAGTAGTTATGTTATAAGATTATTTAAAATCGGTATTATAAACGGGTTAGACACACAGTCCAGCGGTGGACTGTGTGCAAATAAATACATACACGTCGCGAGTTCGATTCCTGTCCCAACCTCATTCGCTGTAATAAAATGCCTTTTTTTTAAACTGAACCGGGTTAATTCAGTATTATGTTAAGTATAATAAAAACTAGAATATTTACCAAGTTAGACACACAGTCCAACGGTGGACTGTGTGCCAAACTAAACCACAGGTCCCGGGTTCGAGACCTGTGGAGTGCACCGGGTCGTCACATTGAAATCTTTTTAAAATAAATGATTTTCGGATTAATTTAATTAGTATATAAATATAATTAAAAACAGAAATATTTCGGGTTAGACACGTAACTCAGTTGGTAGAGCTGCGTGCACGCGAACGGGAGTTCTTGGGTTCGAGCCTCACCCGGCGCATACACTTACGCAATAAAACCGGTCAACGGTCAACAAGTCAACGGTCAAAAAGTCAATATTTTTTTATTATTTTTATTTATTTATTTTATTTAAAAATCAATTAAAAATACTTAAAAATAACATTTTTAAGGTTAGAAAATAGCCTAAAACTCACAAAAATATATCCAAAAATCCTATTAAAGTTGTTAATAAAATCCATTTATTTACCTTACTTTTCTTTATTAATTAGGTTAGTTATTCCTCGTCGATCAATCCTCTAAACTCGTGCGCATTCATCATCATTCACCGAACGCACCCACTGTGAGTGAATCTCTACAAATTCCCCGTTTAAATCACGTTTTTGGGGTGTATCATGTGTCTTACTATTTATTATATTTAAATCATTGTGCATACATCATATCATGAATAAATGTGTATCCAGCCTGTGTGAACTGTTTGTGTGATTATTGTTTAGATTTAATTTATTATTTTCAGTATATGCAATTTCATAGGCCGCCGCTCCCCATTACATTATGAGCGTTGAGCAGTTCCCATTTAATTATGAGCGTGAACCTGGCGTTGCCTACATACGATTGGCTCCGTTTGATTGAGCCTTGATCCCACAGACATTTTTTCATTTTCAGTACATGCAATACGATCGGCTCCGTTTGATTGAGCCTTGATCGCACATGCAATACGATCGGCTCCGTTTGATTGAGCCTTGATCGCACAGTTTCATTTATGTTATATATTTATGCAAGTTGATATGTTATTGTATGCTGTTGGTTTGTTAAGGTATGTTATTGTTTGTTGTTGTTTGATATCGTATGCTAATGGTTTGTTATTGTATGCTAATTGTTGTTATTGTATGTTTATTTACGTTTGTTCATATATGAATATTGCACAATTTTTCCATATTAAATACAACCAGAAATAAATAATAAATGTTTTCTAACAAGGTTCACTCGCCAACTTTTTGTTGATCCAAAAACCATTTTTACATATGATACAGGTGAACAGGATGAAGCAAGGAAAACATAGGAAATTGCCTTAGAAGAAAAATAATGAAGTTTAGAAGGATGAATAGAACATGTTGTATTTGTTTGATATGATTGTATGATCTCTTTTGAATTGAAATAATAAATATGAAACATTATAATAAATGTCATGAGCTTTGATGATAACCCAATCATGCCCCGATCACCTTTTCCGCTGCGGGTCGGGGTGTGACAGATTGGTATCAGAGCTTTTGACTATAGGGATATAGGATAGGTTATTAGACCCTTAGAGCCTATACTATAGTTGACTAGATTTTAATTGTTTATGTGGTTACATGCAAACTTATGATATTTATTTGTTTCATATTTATTACATACACAAATGCATGCAAACATTTCCAATATTACATTTTGTGATACATAGTGAATTATACTTACAGTCAAACATACATATTCATCATACATGTTACAATATTCACATATTCAAATCATCTTCATACTTCCGTTATTCAAGATTTTGTCGCATTTTTCATTTTTCAAATCTCATCAAAGTGAGTTCTGCGACGGGCATGTAGTAACTGTAAGGGTACAAGTACCGGTAGTCGGAACGTCCTGTCTAGGTTGGCATTCGTATAAATCCAATATAACGGACCAGTTTGCCTACCTGGGGACTAACGATGAGAGTACGAAGGACCTATTAGGCCAAAGCATGCCACACCAAACGTCGTTCGAACTAACCCCACTTTGAGGTGTCACCGTGTCCACACCTGGACACATTCCGAATATCATACGTTACATATTTCTCGATTTTCTCCGGGTTTTAGTGTACGTAACCAGGCAAACACATGCGAACCATATGAAAAACCCGGTAATCATGGGGGCCCACATGATTACGAAGGTGAAGTATGGTGGCATGCAAGGCCCAATTACGAGCAAAGCCCAAGACATCCTATGGATGTAGTAGATTTATTTTGCTATGTTTATTTTATGAATGTTCATTCCTAAATACGACACATGATCCCAAAAGCATCCAACTCATACTCTTGATATGTATTCCTTGTAGATGTTTTCTAGCCTCGCTCGTAGGAAGATGAGATCAAGAAAAGCTCGCGAGCGCATGGCTGCCCTAATCGCTCAACAAATGGCTGCCGTAATACCCAACATTATAGTCCAAGTCCAACAAGCCCTTACCGCTAATCCCGTCACTCAAGAAGTTCAAAATGTTGTCAACCCATCCCCAAATACCACAAAATGCACCTATAAGCATTTCAAATCCTGCGACCCTACAAAATACGAAGGGACTGAAGGTGTCACCGCTCTTCTCTATTGGTTTGAAGAAATGGAAAACATTTTTCTAACTTGCGATTGCCCCGATGATCGCAAAGTGCGATATGCTACTGGTCGTTTATTTGGAATAGCACTTACTTGGTGGAATACAGAGAAGGCCAAACGGGGTGTTGAAGATACTATGACTTTGACTTGGAAGAGTTGAAAGAAATCATGATAAGACGGTTTTTCCCAAGGAGCGAATCAAGAAATTAGAGGATGAGTTCTATTCGTTGAAACAAAAGGAAGGCGACCACACCACGTACAACAAAAGATTCCTTGAGTTAAATCAAATGGTTCCCAACTTGTTCACTCCCCACTACCGTTTGATCGAGCACTACATTCAAGGTCTTCCTTCAAAGATTCAAGACTCTGTAATAAGTACCACACCCGCAACCTTGGAAGCAGCAATGGAGTTAGCTGAACTCACCGAGAACCGAATCCGGAACAAAGACTTCAAGGAGGAGAAGAAGAAGAAGGATAAAGCATTGACTGAAACCTCCAACTACACCCAAACCGAATCCCCTTCTCAACCCATTTCTAAGAGAAAACGAGACGAGCAACTTTTCGCTGTCACCCAACGCAACCAACCAGCCTTACAAGCCGTACCCCTCCAAGCTATCCCAATCACTCAAGTAGCACCCAACTCAACCTACCCAAATAAGAAACCTTACCTTGGATCTCACCCTCGATGTAACACCTGTTTTTATCACCATCCATCTACCGTGCTTTGTCGACTATGTGCGAGTTGTGGACGCTATGGTCATTTGAGCAAGGTTTGCCGCACCCCTCAAAACCAAACCTCACCCCTTACTCAAAACATGATCCAAACATATCAACAACCCCAATACCCCATGTTCCCATATGTTCGAGCTTGTTTCAATTGTGGCGACCCTACCCACTTTAGAAACACGTGCCCTCAATTGGTTAACATCATAAACGCTCAAGCTCAAGCAAACACAGTTAACCAAGCAATCAAGAAAACCCAACGACTAGGCCACCAGCAAGAGGAAGAGTTTTCAACATCAACGCCAATCCTGTTGAAGATAATGACGGCCCAAACGAAAACACTCAACTAGTCCCCTTCACTGAAAATCAAGATTCAACTCCAACCGCTTAGTTTTATGTTTTCTTTATGTTATCTCAATTCTCACGTGTCTCAATTTTAAATTGGATATTTATCCAAGGATTTTAATGCAAATTATTGTTTCAGTTTTGTTTTATACTAATTGATTCAACATTCATACCATCATACATCTCAACGTATTTCAATCTCATTATTTAAAGAAGTTGGGCTGTGTCTCACTTCTACATAGACTAACCTCTCCATCACAACAAACGAGAGAGGGACTGTCATCATTCAAACATGTATACTATCAGAATTATGACGCAAGCATTGTTTGTTGTGTTTATTTATGTTTTAGAGTCACATAGAACCAATCATAACTTACTGATAAAACCAATGAAAATTTGATAAGAATATGGTGGATACGCCGCTGGTACTTCCTATATATAAGTATTCTTGTCAAAGGATCAGAGGCATTGTCAGGCGGTTATGAGAAGTTCCATATAGGATTTAGTAATGTTTTGGTTGAAATTTGTTTTACAATCGCTGATTTAACATTCATATCAACTCATCATTTAAAGAAATTGAATTGTGTTCCATTTTCTACATAGACTAACCTCTCCATCATAACAAACGAGAGAGGTATTGTCATCATTCAAGGACTCAAGTTTTGGTTGTTGTGTTTGTTTATGTTCTAGAGTCACATCATAGAACCAATCATAACTTACTGATAAAACCAATGAAAATTTGACAAGAATATGGTGGATACGCCGCTGGTACTTCCTATATATAAGTATTCTTGTTAAAGGATCAGAGGCATTATCAGGCGGTTATGAGAAGTTCCATGTAGGATTTTGTATTGTCTTGATTGAAGTTTGTGTTATACTCACTGATTTAGCATTCATATCATCTTATCATTTAAAGGAATTGGATTGTGTCATCAATCAAACATGTATGCTATCAGAATTAGGACTCAGATATTGGTTGTTGTGTTTATTTATGTTCTAGAGACACATCATAGAACCAATCATAACTTACTGATAAAACCAATGAAAATTTGACAAGAATATGGTGGATGGCCGCTGGTACTTCCTATATATAAGTATTCTTGTCAAAGGATCAGAGGCATTGTCAGGCGGTTATGAGAAGTTCCATGTAGGTTTTAGTAGTAAAAGTTATGTTTTAGGATATAACCTAATCTTTCAAACGTACCCAAACTCATATGCATAACATCATACTTAGTCAATCAACTCTGTGTATCCATGTTCCGTATTCATACACTTTAGGCAACAAAAAGCGATTCCTGTAGCAGGGTATTCAACCATTACAAGGAACGTTACCGCCTCAAACAAAATTTAAACTCTTACTCTCTTCTAAGTATGTAATTGTCAAATTAAAACACCATCCTTTCTAGACAAATATGCCACTACTTAAATTTCGGGACGAAATTTCTAAAAGTAGGGGATACTGTAACATCCGCCAAAAACCGGATTTACCAGACCCGCTTCGTTTATTAACCGAACAACCAGTTAAAAAATTTTGTTGCGTATTTAATGCCCAAATTAATTTTAAACATTAAAATATAAAATTTATTTTTGAAAATGTATTAAAAATAGTGAATTAAAAATAATATTTTGAAGCCGGGACTCGAACCCGGGTCAGCCGAGAGCTAGCAAAGTCTTAACTCCCACACATTCAACCGCTCCGCCACTTGTGTTATTTGTTAACATATTGAAACAATTAATACATAAATCAATCTGGAAATCAAAACCCAGTAACACAACGCGTCCAAATCCGCTTGCGCCGGAAATCCCGACAATTTCGTCAAAGTTGCCGTTTCTTTTTGGCCATAACGTATACATTAACAGTAAGGTCGGTTATAACCGAAGAAAACCATCAATTACATTCAATGCCTTAAATTTCTGTTGAAACCGAAAATGCAACTCTAATCCGGGATTATACCTTGTTCATCAGTTAATCTCACGAAGCTATTCAACTTACACTCATCATTTCGCACAGAAAACTTCGCCGGAAGTCGCCGGAATTCTCTGAAAAATTACCGGAAATTTTCGCCGGAAAACCGAGTTCAGTCCATCCTTTCTTCTTACCCTAAAATAAGATCCTAGAGCTTATACTGACATCACCCACACTCACCTTAAACCTCTGAAGAATCTCTGTCGCAAGAAATTTCACTCGCCGGAATTCTCTGCAAGTCGCCGGAAAACCGGGACTTTCATCTAACACGGTAATTACCTCGATATTTCTGTTTCATTCCATTATAAGACGAATTCTAACACCATTTCATCGCTCAGAATCAACCTCAGACGACATTGCCGGACTTTCTGTTTTCACCGGAAAACTTCTGGATTTTTCGGAAACCCGCTGTTAACCGGTATGATCGTTCAAACATACTGATAATCATTACTCATTAGTTCAATTTCACATCTAATCCCTCTAAACTGCTAATTGATTCTAACAGCCGAAGGTCACCCGAACAGAGCCGACAAGCTTCGCTGGATTTTCTGAAGAAGACGATCTGTTCGGTATTTTCTTTCCCCAAACTCTTCGGTTCAATACTTTTAAATTGTTCATCTTGTTCATTAACCGAATTAATCAAATAACAGTTAGATAAACGTTGCCTGAGTTTTGAACGAAGAAGACGAAGTAGTTATGTTATAAGATTATTTAAAATCGGTATTATAAACGGGTTAGACACACAGTCCAGCGGTGGACTGTGTGCAAATAAATACATACACGTCGCGAGTTCGATTCCTGTCCCAACCTCATTCGCTGTAATAAAATGCCTTTTTTTTAAACTGAACCGGGTTAATTCAGTATTATGTTAAGTATAATAAAAACTAGAATATTTACCAAGTTAGACACACAGTCCAACGGTGGACTGTGTGCCAAACTAAACCACAGGTCCCGGGTTCGAGACCTGTGGAGTGCACCGGGTCGTCACATTGAAATCTTTTTAAAATAAATGATTTTCGGATTAATTTAATTAGTATTTAAATATAACTAAAAACAGAAATATTTCGGGTTAGACACGTAGCTCAGTTGGTAGAGCTGCGTGCACGCGAACGGGAGGTCTCGGGTTCGAGCCTCACCCGGCGCATACACTTACGCAATAAAACCGGTCAACGGTCAACAAGTCAACGGTCAAAAAGTCAATATTTTTTATTATTTTTATTTATTTATTTTATAAAAAAATCAATTAAAAATACTTAAAAATAACATTTTTAAGGTTAGAAAATAGCCTAAAACTCACAAAAATATA
This sequence comes from Scalesia atractyloides, assembly GCA_947069175.1. Lineage (NCBI taxonomy): Eukaryota > Viridiplantae > Streptophyta > Magnoliopsida > Asterales > Asteraceae > Scalesia > Scalesia atractyloides. Next base: position 1,573,034 of record CAMTDV010000025.1, on the reverse strand, counting down.
TCCAAAAATCCTATTAAAGTTGTTAATAAAATCCATTTATTTACCTTACATTTCTTTATTAATTAGGTTAGCTATTACTCGTCGATCAATCCTCTAAACTCGTGCGCATTCATCATCATTCACCGAACGCACCCACTGTGAGTGAATCTCTACAAATTCCCCGTTTAAATCACGTTTTTGGGGTGTATCATGTGTCTTACTATTTATTATATTTAAATCATTGTGCATACATCATATCATGAATAAATGTTTATCCAGCCTGTGTGAACTGTTTATGTGATTATTGTTTAGATTTAATTTATTATTTTCAGTACATGCAATTTCATAGGCCGCCGCTCCCCATTACATTATGAGCGTTGAGCAGTTCCCCATTTAATTATGAGCGTGAACCTGGCGTTGCCTACATACGATCGGCTCCGTTTGATTGAGCCTTGATCGCACAGACATTTTTTCATTTTCAGTACATGCAATACGATCGGCTCCGTTTGATTGAGCCTTGATCGCACAGACATTTATCATTTTCAGTACATGCAATACGATCGGCTCCGTTTGATTGAGCCTTGATCGCACAGTTTCATTTATGTTATATATTTATGCAAGTTGATATGTTATTGTATGCTGTTGGTTTGTTAATGTATGTTATTGTTTGTTGTTGTTTGATATCGTATGCTAATGGTTTGTTATTGTATGCTAATTGTTGTTATTGTATGTTTATTTACGTTTGTTCATATATGAATATTGCACAATTTTTCCATATTAAATACAACCAGAAATAAATAATAAATGTTTTCTAACAAGGTTCACTCGCCAACTTTTTGTTGATCCAAAAACCATTTTTACATATGATACAGGTGAACAGGATGAAGCAAGGAAAACATAGGAAAATTGCCTTAGAAGAAAAATAATGAAGTTTAGAAGGATGAATAGAACATGTTGTATTTGTTTGATATGATTGTATGATCTCTTTTAAATTGAAATAATAAATATGAAACATTATAATAAATATCATGAGCTTTGATGATAACCCAATCATGCCCCGATCACCTTTTCCGCTGCGGGTCGGGGTGTGACAACAGTCCGACCGGTCAACGGTCCGGTCAACGGACCGGTCAACAGGTCAACGGTCAACAAAAAAGTCAATATTTTTTATATTTTTATTTACTTATTTAATTTAAAAATCAATTAAAAATACTTAAAAATAATATTTTTAAAGTTAGAAAATGACCTTAAACTCACAAAAATAAACCAAAAAATCCTATTAAAATTGTTAATAAAATCCACTTATTTACCGAACCATTTCGTTATTATTTTAGGTTAGTTATTTCTCGTCGATCAAATCTCCAAACTCGTGCGCATTCAACCTCATCAAACGAACGCACCCAATGTGAGTGAATCTCTACCAATTCCCCGTTTTAATCACATTTTGGGGTGTATCATGTGTCGCTTATTATTTATTACTTTTAAACACTTGTGCATTCATCATATCCATGATCAAATGTGTATCCAACATGTATCAATTGTTTGTATGGTTAATGTTTAGATTAAATTTATTAGTTTCAGTACATACATCATCATAGGCTCGTCTGTTCCCCATTACCTATGAGCGGAACGTGACGTTGCCAACATATGATCGGCTCCGTTTGATTGAGCCTTGATCACACATACATCATCATAGGCCGTCCGTTCCCCATTACCTATGAGCGGAACGTGACGTTGCCAACATATACATAATCATTCATGTCATATACTTATGCAAGGTGGTTTGTTATTTTTGTTTGATTATATACGTTTGCTCACATATGATTATTGCACAATTTTTCCATATTAAATACAATAAGAAATCAATATCAGATGTTTTTAACAAGGTTCACTCGCCAACTTTTGTTGACCCAAAATCACCCATTTTTACACATGATACAGGTGATCCAGTTGAAGCAAGAAACATATAGGACGGCCTAGAAGAATAAATCAGTTTAGACTTTGGATTGTTTTACTTTGTTTCATTTCCTTGTATTTGTATGAATTTGGTTTGAACATTAAGTTGTAATTTGAATTTAATAAATATGAAACATTTAGTAAACATCATGAGCTTTGGTGATAACCCAATTATGCCCCGACTCTTATTCCGCTGCGGGTCGGGGTGTGACAGATTGGTATCAGAGCCATGACTATAGGGATATAGGATAGGTTATTAGACCCTTAGAGCCTATACTATAGTTGATTAGAATTTTTAAATTGTTTGTGTGTTACATGCAAAATTCATGATGTTTATATGCTTTATGTTTATTGTTACATTCAATGTTATACAAGCATGTTCATAAGTACATACTATTATACAATGCTCATCATGAATCATATCCTCATAACATACCATATCCATGAGAGCACACACCTCACAATTCCTATGATTTTTACAACGATTTTTGTATTTTCAAATCACATCAAAGTAAGTTCTCATGACGGGCATTTAGTAACTGGAAGGGTACGAGTACCGGTAGTCGGAACGTCCTGTCTAGGCTTGGCATTCGTATAAATCCAAAATAAAGGACCAGTTTGCCTACCTGGGGACTAACGATGAGAGTACAAAGGACCTATTTGGCCAAAGCATGCTATACCAAACGTCGTGTGAACTAACCCCACTTTGAGTTGTCATTGTGTCTATACCTGGACACCCTCCGACCATACATCTCGCGAACATATTTCATGGTTTTCCTTCGGGTGACGCGAGTGTTAAACCGCCAACACCAATGTGAAACCTACTAAGCCAATAGCCGTGGGGGCCCACATGACTATATAGGCGATGGTATGGGGACATTGGAGGCCCAAACATGAGCAAACCCAAGATATCCTATGGATGTAGTTGCATTATTGATGATTATGTTATTTTATTATTTTTAACGACACATGACACCTAAAGACTCCTTAAACTCACAATTTTCCTATGTATGTTCCTGTAGATATCGGCTAGGCAACTACGTGGAGGTAGAAAGTCAGGAAGGTCAAACGAACGCTTGGCCACTCAAATTGCAAAACAAATGGCCGGGGTGCTTCCTAACATCGTAATTCAAGTCCAACAAGCTCTCACCGCGAATCCCATCAACCCTCCCAACCAAGAAGACCAGAACGTCGACAACCCTTCCTCCAAGAAGTGCTCCTACAAACACTTCAAGTCTTGCGATCCCCCAAAGTATGAAGGGACCGAAGGTGTCACTGCTCTCCTCCACTGGTTTGGGAAATGGAAAACACCTTCCTCAATTGCGATTGTCCCGAGGATCGCAAGGTACGTTACGCAACCGGGAGACTATTTGGGGTAGCCCTGACCTGGTGGAACACAGAGAAGGGCAAGAGAGGAGTCGAAGACGCCATGGCCTTAACATGGGAATAGTTAAGGGAAATAATGACAAGACGCTTTTGTCCAAGAAGCGAAATCAAGAAGTTAGAAGACGAATTCCACTCGCTAAAGCAAAAGGAAGGAGATCATACTTCCTACAACAAAAGATTTCTTGAGCTGAATCAGATGGTTCCTAACTTGTTCACCCCAGTGTACCGCTTGGTTGAACACTACATTCGAGGTCTCCCCTCGAAAATTCAAGACTCGGTTCTAAGCACTTCACCTGCAACACTGGAAGCTGCAATGGAACTAGCTACCGAACTTACCGAGAATCGCATCCGAAACGGTAAATTCAAGGAAGAGAAAAAGAAAGCCCCCATTGAGGCTCAAACTTCAAACCATTCTGGCTCCTCTTCGAAGTTTACTGGTAAAAGGAAGCGAAACACCAGAAATTTTGCTGTCACTCAAACAAACCCTCCTATCACGGCCGCACCAATCACCCAAGTTGCTTCCTCAGCTGCACCATACAAAAAGCCATAATCCGGCCCATACCCGAAATGCACCTGTTGCCAATACCATCGCTTTCCCGAACATCCCTGTCAATATTGCACCAGCTGTGGCCGCGCAGGTCACACCATCCAAACCTGTCGCGCACTTCAGCGAACAAACCGCAATCAGCCCTCAACCCAAGCCCACCATCAGATAGTGGGTCAAGCCCAACAACCTTTACTCCTACCACCAACCCAACTATCCCATGGTACAACCTATGCGGGCTTGTTACAACTGTGGAGACCCGAACCACTTCAGGAACACTTGTCCACGCTTGGTGAACATCATACATGCTCAAGCTCAAGCAAATCCGGTGAATCAAGCTAACCAAGCTCCTCCACCTGCTAGAGGAAGAGCTTTCAACATCAACGCCAATCAAGCTAGGGCCGATAACAACGTGGTTAACGATACGTTTCTCATCAATGGTAGTTATGCATCCATGTTGTTTGATACTGGCGCGAATAGGAGTTTTGTGTCCTTAGAATTTGAACCCATCCTCAACCAAACCCGTGATAAACTCATGGAATCCATAACGGTGGAAGTTACTGACGGAAAACCGGTCTCGTTAAACTCCATTATCCGAAACTGTACTCTCACTCTAAACGATCACGATTTTCCAGTTGACCTCATTCCTATGAAGTTGGGAAGTTTCGACATTATAATCGGCATGGACTGGCTCAACCAACATCATGCTGAAGTAGTATGCCGCGAAAAGTTCATTCGCATCCCTCTTGCAGACGGTCAGATCCTACGAATCTTTGGAGAAACCCCTTCGAAAGGACTCAAACTGATGTCCTACCTTCAAGCCCGAAAATATCTCCGCAAGAACTATGTCGCATTCCTAACTCACGTCGTCAAGAAGGGAACAAGGAGAAGAAACTCGAAGATATACCTGTAGTGAAAGAATTCCCACAAGTCTTTCCCGACGACATCTCAGGACTTCCTCCCATGAGAGAAGTCGAATTCCGCATTGATCTTTTACCTGGCGCTACACCCGTCGCGAAATCTCCCTATAGGTTAGCCCCATCCGAGATGCAAGAGCTGGCCAGTCAGCTGCAAGAACTGACTCCAAAGGATTCATACGTCCTAGCTCATCGCCTTGGGGTGCACCTGTTCTGTTTGTAAAGAAGAAAGATGGAACGTTTCGCATGTGTATCGACTACAGAGAACTCAACAAATTAACGGTCAAGAACCGCTATCCATTACCTCGCATCGATGATCTACTAGACCAACTTCAGGGTGCCACCTGTTTTTCAAAGATCGACCTTCGTTCTGGCTATCATCAACTCAGAGTACATGAAGAAGACGTCCCAAAGACCGCCTTCCGAACTCGTTATGGTCATTACGAATTCATGGTCATGCCATTTGGATTAACCAACGCCCCAGCTGTATTCATGGATCTAATGAATAGGGTATGCAAACCCTATCTCGACCGCTTTGTCATAGTCTTCATCGACGACATCCTCATCTACTCAAAGTCTAAATCTGATCATGAACGACACCTTCGACTCATCCTCACACTCTTAAGAACCGAAAAGCTCTACGCTAAATTCTCCAAATGCGAATTCTGGTTAAGAGAAGTACAATTCCTTGGACATGTCGTCAATGACAAGGGAATACATGTCGACCCCTCAAAGATCAAAGCAGTACAGGAATGGCAAGCGCCACGTACCCCTACCGAAGTAAGATCATTTCTTGGTTTGGCGGGTTACTATCGCCGTTTCATTGCAAATTTCTCACGTATTGCTGTACTACTCACGGCTTTGACACATAAAGGAAAACCCTTCATATGGGGACCTAAACAAGAAGAAGCCTTTCAAACCCTTAAGCAAAAGCTTTGTGACGCACCTATCCTCACTCTCCCCGAAGGTTGCGATGACTTTGTAGTATATTGCGACGCATCCGGGCAAGGACTAGGCTGTGTATTAATGCAAAGAGGAAAGGTGATAGCCTATGCTTCTAGACAACTCAAAGTTCATGAGAAGAACTACACTACCCACGACCTGGAACTTGGAGTCGTTGTGTTCGCTCTTAAGATATGGAGACATTACCTCTACGGTACCAAGTGTGAAATATACACTGACCACAAGAGCCTCCAACATATCTTTAACCAAAAGGAGTTGAATATGAGGCAACGAAGATGGGTCGAACTTCTTAATGACTACGACTGTGAAATTCGGTATCATCCTGGCAAGGCAAACGTGGTGGCCGATGCGCTCAGTCGAAAAGATTATGCGAACTCCATTCGTCTTATATGTTCACAAATCATAACCGACATCAAAGATCGAATCCGAGAAGCCCAACATGTTTCTGTAACAGAAAACGACGTACGCAATGAGCTGTCTTGTGGAGCAGAACTTAAAATCGAAACCAAATCCGACGGTATTCTGTACTATCTAGATCGCATATGGATTCCCGATCACAATAACCTTCGTGATTTCCTTATGAATGATGCGCACAAAACACGATACTCTGTACACCCAGGAGCCGACAAGATGTATCAAGACCTTCGATACACCTACTGGTGGCCTGGCATGAAGAAGGATATCGCTGTTTTCGTTTCCAAGTGCCTTACATGTTCCAAAGTAAAAGCTGAACATCAAAGACCCTCAGGACTTCTAGTCCAACCCGAAATACCTGTATGGAAGTGGGAAAACATAACTATGGATTTCATTACCGGGTTACCTCGCACCTCCAGTGGGTATGACACTATATGGGTAATCATTGATCGCCTTACAAAATCAGCTCACTTCATTCCGATTCGCGAGGACTTCAAGAACGAGAAGTTAGCTCGTATCTACCTCAGCGAGATCGTAAGCCGTCATGGTGTACCTTTAAGCATTATTTCAGACCGTGATGGTCGTTTCACTTCACGAACATGGCAAGCCGTACAAGCCGCTTTGGGTACACGATTAGACCTCAGTACCGCTTTTCATCCTCAAACTGATGGACAATCTGAACGCACCATCCAAACTCTTGAAGACATGCTTCGAGCATGTGTCATAGACTTCAAAGGGAATTGGGACGCTCATCTACCATTAGTTGAATTTTCGTACAACAACAGCTATCATTCAAGTATCGGCATGGCACCTTTCGAAGCTTTATATGGTCGTAAGTGCCGATCACCAATATGTTGGCACGAAATTGGAGAAGCTCAAATCACCGGTCCAGAATTAATTCAAGAAACAACAGACAAGATCCATCAAATTCGAAACAATCTTCTAGCGGCACAAAGTCGTCAAAAGATTTATGCAGACAAACGACGAAAGCCCTTGGAGTTTAACATTGGTGACCAAGTATTTTTAAAAGTATCACCGTGGAAGGGTGTGGTTCGTTTTGGCCAAAAAGGCAACCTAGCACCACGCTACGTAGGACCTTTCAAGATACTCGAAAGAGTAGGACCTGTAGCATACAAGCTTGACCTACTAGAAGAACTCAACCGAATTCATCCCACATTCCACGTATCGAACTTGAAGAAGTGCCTCGCCGATGAAAATCTCCATATTCCTCTAGAAGACATTCAAGTCGATGAATCTATGCATTTCATTGAAAGACCAGTAGAAATTTTGGACTTCGGAGAGAAACGTTTAAGACGAAGCCGTATTCCAATGGTCAGGGTACGTTGGGAGTCGAAACGAGGACCTGAGTTTACTTGGGAACGTGATAACTCAATGCGCGAGAAATACCCACATCTTTTTCCTGTTACCACTACTACTTAAATTTCGGGACGAAATTTCTAAAAGTAGGGTATACTGTAACATCCGTCGAAAAACGGGTTTCTAAACCCGCTTCGTTTATTAATCGAATATCAAGTTATAAAAGTTCGTTGGGTATTTATGGTTAATGTTAATTTTAAACAATACATAATTAATAAACATTTTAGAATTTAAAAACTATAATTATTAAAAATTAAAAATAAATTAAATAGAAAAGGAAAGGGGCTGCCGGGTTTCGAACCCTGGTCAGCCGGAAGACATAACAAAGACTTAACCACTCCGCCACTTGACTCCTTTGTGACATCTATCAAAACAAATAACATTTATAATAAAACTTGAAATCGAATTCAGTCAACAGCGCGCCCAAATCGCTCTCGCCGGAAATACCGATGATTTCGCCAATTATCGACGGTTTCCTTTGACTTAACGCACGTATTAACATCGACATCTGTTATAACCGATGTCTAATCCGCGACATCAGTCATAACCGCCATGGAAGAAAGGCTGACCACGAATCAAGACTAAATTCAGACCCAATATCTTGATTCTTCCTTATAAATACTACCAAACTCTGGTAATCCTTTCGCTCAAAATCGCAACAAATTCTCGAAGAAATTTCACTCGCCGGAAATATGTTGTATTGCCGGACTTTCGCCGGAAAACCGAGAGATACATTAAAACGGTTAAATTTCTCGATTCTTTGTTTTCCAATCCATGTTAAGACTTTTACTAACTCAAATCTTCAACAGAATCGTCCAGACGACGTTTAGTCGGATAATCTGCACTCGCCGGAAAATCTCTGAAAATTTCCGAAATCACGCTTTGAATCGGTACAATATCTAAACCTTCTGATATCTTGTTTAGTAACCAATTCACAACTAATCGATCAAAACTGTTAATTGATTCAATCAGACGGAATTCACAAATCAGAGCGATAATTGCGGAATTCTGAGAAATATAGTCTGGTCGGTCATTCGATTCCTTACTTTTAATCATAATTCAATCAATATTATGCTCGACGACGATTTAAACAGACAGTCGAATTCGGCGTTGAGTCTTGATAAGAAACGAGTGAGTTTTAAGAATAATTAAAACAAGTATTAACGGTTAGCACACAGTCCAGCGGGGACTGTGTGCAAACACTTGGCACTCAGTGAATCCTTACAACGCACGACTTTCCGAATTAAAACCAATTTTTTTAGAACTAAATCAGAACAGGTTCCAGTTTGTTTATAAGATTAATATAAATCGTAAATTAAACAGATAAGACACACAACCCAACTGGTTGGGCTGTGCGCTTAGAAACCAAAGAACCCGAGTTCGATCCGGCTTCCTGACACCGGTTCAACCATTTAATTTCTTTTAATATAAACCAAATAAATTAAACATTTAATTAGTATATATATATAATTAAAACATAGAATATTTCGGGTTAGACACGTAGCTCAGTTGGTAGAGCTGCGTGCACGCGTACGGGAGGTCACAAGTTTGAACCTCACTCAGTGCACTTACACCACAGTCCGACCGGTCAACGGTCCGGTCAACGGACTGGTCAACAGGTCAACGGTCAACAAAAAAAGTCAACATTTTTTTATATTTTTATTTACTTATTTAATTTAAAAATCAATTAAAAATACTTAAAAATAATATTTTTAAAGTTAGAAAATGACCTTAAACTCACAAAAATAAATCTAAAAATCCTATTAAAATTGTTAATAAAATCCATTTATTTACCGAACCATTTCGTTATTATTTTAGGTTAGTTATTTCTCGTCGATCAAATCTCCAAACTCGTGCGCATTCAACCTCATCAAACGAACGCACCCAATGTGAGTGAATCTCTACCAATTCCCCGTTTTAATCACATTTTGGGGTGTATCATGTGTCGCTTATTATTTATTACCTTTAAACACTTGTGCATTCATCATATCCATGATCAAATGTGTATCCAACATGTATCAATTGTTTGTATGGTTAATGTTTAGATTAAATTTATCAGTTTCAGTACATACATCATCATAGGCTCGTCTGTTCCCCATTACCTATGAGCGGAACCGTTCCCCATTACCTATGAGCGGAACGTGACGTTGCCAACATATGATCGGCTCCGTTTGATTGAGCCTTGATCACACATACATCATCATAGGCCGTCCGTTCCCCATTACCTATGAGCGGAACGTGACGTTGCCAACATATACATAATCATTCATGTCATATACTCATGCAAGGTGGTTTGTTATTGTTTGTTTGATTATATACGTTTTCTCACATATGATTATTGCACAATTTTTCCATATTAAATACAATAAGAAATCAATATCAAATGTTTTTAACAATGTTCACTCGCCAACTTTTGTTGACCCAAAATCACCCATTTTTACACATGATACAGGTGATCCAGTTGAAGCAAGAAACATATAGGACGGCCTAGAAGAATAAATCAGTTTAGACTTTGGATTGTTTTACTTTGTTTCATTTCCTTGTATTTGTATGAATTTGGTTTGAACATTAAGTTGTAATTTGAATTTAATAAATATGAAACATTTAGTAAACATCATGAGCTTTGGTGATAACCCAATTATGCCGCAACTCTTATTCCGCTGCGGGTTGGGGTGTGAAAATAAAAAGTAAGAAAATATTAGTGTTAAAAACAAAATAAAAAAGTTTATACATATGTAGGCCCTACTTGTTTGAAATCTAGTGTTCAAAGTATAAAAATAAAAAGTTAAATGTAGTTAACATGATGTGTTTTAATATATATAACTAGGATTTCCCCACGCGCATTGCAGCGGAAAATCCATTATGAATCAAACAATAAAGATCAGCTTTTTAAGCCACTGTATTACATTACAATATATATTCAAAACCAATTTTTTCTAATTAATAATGACCGGTTTAAACATCAATTTTAGATAACGTAAAAGTAAATTTATATTTTTTTTTGATGGGTACCTGGTTAGTTTGTTTTCTAAAAAAATTATAACGCGAATTAGTTGTAAAAAAATAAAGAACGAAAGTTATAAAGGAAATGAAATTATTGGGATAAAAGCCTATATTATTTGAAGTGTAACGGATTAATTTGAAACTTAAAAAAATATCATTGCATTCTATGTAAAACGGATTAAAAGGGTAATAATAACTTTATTAGAGTTTAGGGACGTTTAATAAGTTTATCAAATTCAAAGGGTAAGAATTTAAGTTGTTTTAAAAAAACTAACAAAAGTAGATGGGGCAAAGTGATAAGAATCAAAACCTTAGTGGTCAAAATATAAATAAAAAAATCTTGTGAGATGGTAATAAATGCCACTCAAAGAGAAGAAAATTACAAAAATGTCATAAAAAATAGAAAAGTGATATATGTTAGTAGATGACATTCTTGTAATTAAAAGGAAAATGATAGCGAGAGTGGTAGCTAGTGATGTTATTTAATATATAGTATAATATAATATAATATATGAATAATAAAATTTGATGTAAAATTCGTTCTATATAAACAAATGTTATTTTTTATTGTTATTTTTTATTTTTTTTCAAACTGATAAAATTTAAGTAGAGCGACAATATTAAACGTAATAATAGAAAACGTGGGGTCCTTAAAGGTAATAAAGGAGTGTTTACTGTTAAGAGTCATAAAGCTGGTTACAGTGGCCTAATAATCTAAAATAATTGATTGATAGTTTTCGTACTTGTTCTGTAGGTATTTTATAACACCAGGAACTTTATTTTTTAAAAATTCATTTTTGGATCTAAAATCTTTAACTGAATTACCTTATAAAGCTATGTTTACGAGTCGAAAATCTAACCATACTGATTTGGCGATTTTGATTAAACCCAAGACGGGACCTCTTAGGTCCGGATTGAACCTAAAATCTTTAACCGATTACCTTATAAAGCTATGTTTATACGATAAAAATCAGACTAGACTGCTTTGGATAATACCAAATCAAGACTAAAACTACAAAAATTTTAAACCCAAGACTGGACCAATTAGGTCTCTTGGTTTAAGCCAAGACTCGTTATGCTGGTGATTCATTGGTCTAAGCGATTAAAGATTGTTTTTTCGAAAAGAAAAAGAAATATGTGTGTATTTAATCTCATTTTTGTCTTGGTACGCATACTTGTATGTTATGGTGACAATGATACATTTTAATGTATATATTTCGTGTTGGAATACTGCTTTATTAGTAGTTATTTATTATTATGTATGATTTATGAGTTTGTGTCAAAGTTTATTAAAGAATTTTAAATACAAGCGATAAATTCTATAAATTTAAAAATAGTCGTAAACCGAAAGGTAATTGTAAAAATAGTCTTTTGCTAGTTACCCACTAGCTTTTCTATGATAATTTCATCGTTGCCGTTAAAAAAAGGTCTTTTGGCCAATCTTTATTAATGCTAGTTTAGATCAGACCAGGCCGGAAACCGAAAGACCATAAATTCATAAGCCAGAAACAAGTAATTGGCTCGAATCAGTTTAGATTGAACCAACTCAAATCGATCCAGTTGGGCCGCCTATTTGAGTGGGGCTAGACAAATTTACTCTATTTATAAATTCTGTTTGAGTCGGGCTAGTGACGGATCCAGTAATATTTTTTTCCAGCAGATTACTTTTAGTACTAATTCTCACTAATCTTTTTCAGACTACACAAAGTTTCCACCGACTTTTTCCAGATTTTCTAAACCGATGAGGTTCCTGAACACCCTAAAAAACCCTCTAGATCCGCCCAGATTTAGGCTTGATCCATAAGTTTACTCTACTTTATAAATTATTGATTCATAAAAATAAAATAATAACTTAATGGATTAGAAGTTAACTTTAGCTACAAATATAGAGGGCATAAACTGTTTACAAGATGTGATTATTGTATAGGTTAAAAAATGACAATAGTGGTATAGTACAGGGACGAAAAGTGGAAAATGAAGATGATCTGACAGATGTATCTGGGGCTTGTCGTTAAAATCTAGTTTGCTTATGACTTTTTTTGCCGCCACCAACTTCTTTCACCGCCATTCCCATATCTTCATGTTTGTAAATTAAGCACTCATTTTTACAGCCAATGGGTTATATCCGTGCTTTGTGGTGGCGGGACAAACCATTTTTTATTGAAAACGTAAACACAATAGTAAAAATAATGCTAGTGGCAAGAATTCGTTTGATCATGGTTCAGTTCATTAAAATACCGATATTTACCGAAAGATCCAGAAACAAAAAAAATCATCGTACGACCAAAAAATATCGAGATGCGTTTACATCGATCGGAAATAAAAACAAATATCAATTCCAATATTAGCGTTGTTCGGTCAGTATCAGACCATTCATTTTGTTACATGTACAACATCAGGTTTGATTCCAAATTAAAAAAGAAAAACAAAAAATAGACAAAAAAAGAAAAATGAAAAATGAAAAAGAATTCACAAAAGGAGAAAAATATATTACTGGAGCTAAGAAATTTATAAATTATATATATAATATGTAAATTACACAATTATAAATGTAAAAAAAATAAAAATAGCCTTTATGACAACTAGAAATATTATAAGAAAAAAAATTACGATTATTATATACTAAAAAACAAGGCTTATGATAAGATGTTCACGAGTATCCCACGACATGTTTACGTATATAATAATGATATATGTAGATTGTGATACTAATGTGTATTTATTCATGTACTAGTGTTGACACCCGTGAATTTCGAGCGTTAAGAAATGATATGTTTTTTTCTATTTTTTGAAAAAAAAATTATTTTTATACTGATCATAAAGAAACTGTACGCATGGACTTATTATGGAAATCTGAAGTTAAAGATGAAAATACAACGAAGCAACATACTACAAATGTAAAATAACCGAAAAGATAAGTGAACGAAGGAAATATGTTTTTCTGGTTTGAAATATAAATTGAAAGCATATTACTCTAATACTTCTGGTAACCAATAACGTCGAATTCATTTTTGACCAATTGAAAAAACAATCATACCTAACGAAAAATGTTCGGCTTCAATTATATCATGTGATCCAACAACAGCGTGCCTATCGTAAACAAAATATATGAAATTTTTTTATTAGTAATATATTGAAACATGGAGAAAAATAGAGTAAAATAAATGTAATCAATAACATGAGTAATCGATTCACAAACCTTGTTTGACCACCAATATTCTCTGTACGAAGATTCATACCTAGGGGACACATGACACCCATCTAGGGCTAACACCCGCAGACTTCGTGGGGCAGAATAAACAATACGTTCTTAAATTATAAAAGATGGTGACAACGGATGGATTTTTCTAACTCCAACAATAATTTAGCACGATGACAATTAGCTACAATCTTTTCCAATATACTAACAAAAATTTACCAAACTGTTTAGAAATCCTACACATGAACATTAGCCTACACAAACTATTTAGATGAGTTGAAGCAAAATAAATAACCATCCAAAAATTTAATGAACACAAATTCATCAAATCGCACAATACACTAATCGAATTTGTTCAAAATTGTTCATACAGTAACTGACAGATAGACAAAATGAAACAAACTTTAAAAATCGTTTCAAAGTAGACGTCACCCTTTTTAATTAATATACCATCTATTATAGCAGAAAATGAAATCTAACCCCATTTATTACATCCAGTTAGATTCTTAATTTTCTAGCCACACTCTTATACCTACATTAGTAAACATGTCATTACTTTCCCTTGTACCATTCACATTTTAAGCATTTCTTCATAAGCCCCTAATATTATCATGGTTGCTAGAGAAAACGTTACCGACAACGTTAGGAAGTGGTCATTTTTAACTCCACATGTTACCTAACCCACTACAATCTCGCTAGTGCCTCAAATAGTAAGAGTTTAGATATATTCACCCCATGTTTGCTTATAATCAGATCCATATATAATATGATTTGGTTAAATAATAAATTTGACCTTAAAAGTCAAAGCGTACTTGTAGCATTTGCTGGTAGTTCATTAAAGGAGTGTATTTAAAAGAGGAAAATCTAAGATGACTATATCCTTCAGGTCCTACAAAGAGTCAAAAAGGAGAAAAGGTTAAAAGAAATTAAGTAAACCTAAGTTACAGAAACTAAAAACATGTCCTCTCAAGCAGCTTTAAAGTTCTATTTATGCACAAATGGGTACTGATAAAAAGTCAAGAATATTTGATCGTTTGCAAATCTACGGTCACTTTGTTACCAACAAAATCCAAGCTCCAATATGCAATCTCACATATTAGAAAAATGCAGGTTGTAAAAGCAACCTACAATCCGAGACGCTACCTTACCGTATGCACTATGACATATTACCAATGAAATATCACCTGCAATTTGACCCGTTACCAACAAAATCCAAGCTGCAAAATTACCCTAAACTTGGTAAAGAGTGAAGACAAAATAACTACTGGAATAATACTCTTATATCTTACCCGATTAATGAAACTTTAAAATGAAAAAGGATACAAAATACACTATATGATATATACAATTTCAAACAAACGTTTACAAACGGTGCAAGCC
The DNA here is from genome assembly GCA_947069175.1 of Scalesia atractyloides. Taxonomy (NCBI): domain Eukaryota; kingdom Viridiplantae; phylum Streptophyta; class Magnoliopsida; order Asterales; family Asteraceae; genus Scalesia; species Scalesia atractyloides. Next base: position 1,557,916 of record CAMTDV010000025.1, on the reverse strand, counting down.
GATGACCAACATGTACATTAAAGTATATGTTTTGACCCATCATCCAACTCAACCTTTTCACATCTACAGTTAAGTATGGTGGTTCTAAAAGTCAAAAGATCTTTTTCAACATGATATATACTCAACTAAATACTTGATGGAAGAAAGATGCAGGCTTGAAAATTGATATAAAATAGTAGAAATATGGCATGTTTGGGTGTGCTTTTAAAAACAACTTATTGACTTATTGGCTTTTTCAAAAAGTCAATAAGTAGAAATAGTGTTTGGTTAAAGGAAAAAGACTTTTCAAAATAACTTTTTTGTATAAGGTGGAAAAATCATTTTGAAAAGCTAGAATATCCTAGCTTGTCAAAACTCCTTTTAACTTTTTAAGATACAGTTACAAAAATACCCAACCTAACCCTAAAAAACAACATAAGCTAATCCTAACACTTTTTTAAAAAAAACAACTTATTGGTTTTTCCCACCACGTAAGCTAATCCAAACACTTTTTTAAAAACTCCTTTTCAAAAAGTCATAAGTCAATAAGTCCTTTTAACAAAAAGTCATTATTGAGTTAAATAAGCTTAGCCATGCATGCCCTATAGTTACATCTAATCTATAGCTTATGCACAAATAAGTTCACATGTGTGAAGTACCAGGCCCAGAACAATGGTTGAGTTTGTGCTCTTTAAGTTTGGTGCGAACTGGCTTAAATCCTGGTGACCATTATACCAGCAAACAAATCCTTAGCTGAGTGCAACCCACTCAAATCCTACAATGGTTAAAAAGTTCATATTATTTTCTTGTTCAAAAGAAAGTAGGTCCTTGCTACGACCTTCTAATGAGAATTGATGTCCTCGTGCGAGTTAATTTTAAATATATAAAAGTAAAACAATAAAAATAAACCGAATCAAGCTCGAGCTTAAAAAATTAGTCATTGGCCGAGTTCAACCATTGATTAAATGAAAGGAAAGAAAAGATAAGTTAAAAACTTTTGTTAAAAAAGTCAATAAAGTATATTTAGCCAATCATTATAACTAAATGAATAGTAGTTACGTTATATATGAGTAAGCAAATGTCTGTTGGCGAATAATCACAAACATGATAAATAGAGCACATGATTTTTTTCCCGAGTGCTATAAAAAAAACGAAAAACTCAAAAATGACACTATAAAAAATCCACTTTTTAATTAGAGGATGATGTTAAATTTTGTAGAACTAAAACTATTGCTTAAGTAGGAAAAAAAACAACATACCTTTGTTGTAAAATTAAGTAGAAACGGACTTCTCGCCTTTGTTTATTTATATTAGCATAACCTGCTAAAAAATTATCTAATTCGGAAATTGATGAATACCAAAACATTGAGACTGAACATTCCAAACCTGCAGGGTAAAAAACAAAAAAAGGTGGAAAAAAATGAGCATTATAAGACTCAGATTGATAGAAGTTTAAGTTTCCTCGATCTTTTACTGTCCGCGCATTGTACAAAACCCCGACCACAACCGATACTTGAAATCAATAACGACTCACACTCAAAACAGATCATCAACTGTGATATATGTGGCAGCCTTATTCATCAAATAATACTTAAAGATTAGTTGAAAAGAAATGAATCTGACTCGTTTAGCAATGTAAGGAACTACTCTGCCCATTTCCTCTTTTTCTTTATCTTAATGTAAGGAACTACTCAGCCTATTTCCTTTTTTTCTATATCTTCATACTCTTCACATTTTACACTATTGACGTCTTGACGAAAGAACAACAATCAACCCACCAAAAAATAACAAAGAAACTTGTTTTGATATTTCAAATCACCACATTTGATTCAACTCATAGACTTTACATCGACATTGCATCAAATTTGGTCAAAGAAAAATTGAAATTGGTAAGCACGTGCATACTAGTGAATCAGGAATGTGACTCTACACCTGAAACGTGACTCTACAATTTTTTCTCCCAATGTTTTGTTAAGAATGTGACTCAACACTTGAACAATAAAATTGCAACTTGAACCCTTGCCAGATGCTAAGCCTGTCAATTCGTTATAAATGATATTTATATGCAATCAAAATGAGAAAATATAGTATTATATGACGGAAATGATGGAATCATGCTATTTTTTTTACACAATTCAGTATCTAACAAATAAATTTATAGATATGTGGTATGATTATTACAAATCTTATAAAAATTAATTACCATAATAATATGTGGTATGATTCAAGAAATATTAGGTGGGTTAAAAATAGCATAAATTGTTAAATTTTGTTGTTGATTTTACAAAATAAAAACTCTCCTAAATGTTATTGGAAATGAAATAAATTACATGTCAAATTTTTGTTAACAAAAATAAAGTTTGATTTTCTTATATTTGGAACTAAACGCCTGTAACTGGAATTAAATGATTATAATTATAGTCAAGGTTATTTTAATAAAAATAAAAATAATTACTAAAATATCAAAAGTACAATAAATGCAATTATATACCATATATATGGAAACTATTAAATCATCCTAAAGATACGTGATGAAATAAATTATTTAGTAAAATCTTCTTAACATAAGTTAACAAAAATAGGAGTAAATTAAGCCGAAAATCTATTAAATTTTGAAATAAATGATTATAATTTTAGTCTAAACTGTTATTTTGATAAAAATAAATAAAATAAAATATCAAAAGTACACTAAATGAAAATGTATATCATACATGAAAACATAAAATTCAGAAAAAAATATACTTTTGAATCAAAATTATTAGTAACTTTGAAAAGTTATCTAATCATATTTAAAACAAATTTACTGTATGATAAATATAAAAAAAAATTTAAGTTTATATTTATATATTTATTTTATTTATATTTATTCATAGATTATGTACAGCTGAATTATTTCACATAATAAAAATCAACCGAAATTCAATTATTTTATTCTTTTCAAAACTACTGAATATGTAATCAATTTAACAACACATTATAACCTAAATCAGTTATACGTAATAGTTAAAAATATATAAAAGTTTAAAAAAGCTAAAAATCTATTGTAGTAGAAACTGGCGAAAACCCTAAAAAGTTAGAATTCTACCTTTGAGTTGAACAAATCGGAGTGAAAACCCTAAAATAAAATAAAAAAAAATCTAAAGTTTGAGCAACAAACCAAACCCTAAAATGAATACACATTGTAGTAGAAATCAGTGAAAACATAACAGAATGTGCAAGAAAATCCTAAATCAAAACGGTTAGAACTGAAATAAATATTAACAAAATAAGCAATAAATATTATTTGAGAGTTAGAATCCTAAATCTAAGTTCATGAAGACATCAGAGTGCATATCTCGACAATGGAGGAAAGGATGAGGATCGTATCATATCGGGTGTTGATAAATTGAAGAAACCGGAAAGAAAAAATCAAGAATGATGCTTATTAAGAGATTAGGATTCATAGTTCACTTACAGATTTAGAGATTTGGAATCTTACCTGGAAGATTTGGGGAGAAAGTAGACTGTTGCGAGTTGGAAGCGTGTAGAAGAAGATGAAACCCCAATAAAATAAGAAAAATGAAGTTGTTTATGGGTTATACAAATATATAGTCTCCAACGAATTTGACTCATATTACAAAAGGGGTCCGCATGACCCATGCACCAACGGGAATTGTGTTTTTAACGAGAAAATAGAAAAAGAGGCCATAGTGATGTATTCCCAAATACTTTATTAGATATATAGATATTTGCGAATTAATTACTTATGTGGGTGCTTTTAAGTATATATTTTATTTGCAGCTTTTCTTTACTGAGTGTAACGAATTGAGTTTTATGAAAACAATTTGTTTGGTACATGAAGCAGTGAATATGCTCACACGACCAAAGAGTTTAGGCTACACATGTAAAGCTTGTTTAGATTAAAAAAATAGAGGGAGGTAATATTCACATATCCCATCTCTCTCTCTCTCTCTATACATACATAGATAAGTATAAAAGAGATAAAGTAAAAAAGAATGTGAGAATAAGATTTAGGGATGTGGAAATAATGGAAGAAAAAAAAACTTGTGTTCGTGTCAAGCCTCACTTTTAATAAGGAACTAGTAGGATTACTCGCGTTGTGGGTTTTTGTTGGTCTCGGTTTGATTTGGTATCGGCATTTGGTATAGCAACTAAAAGAGATACGCACAAGACTTGTGATTTATATTGGGTGGAACCATAAAAAATGAATATTGTATTCTCAAATTATAGGCGTATTACCAATGAAAATACATGTCGAAAACTGCCTTTTTCGACAACGACAGCTTAGGCGGGATTCTTACTCGAAATCTTCGCCTCAAAGTAGTGATGTATTACCTACATGTTGATAATGTGTCGGCGATAGCCTTTTTCTTTTCCTTGGGTTAGGGTATCCGTTCGTAATCAACGGTTGATCACAAATGATTTTTAGTTTTATTTATGGTGTGTGTGGTGTGGGGGGTGGTTGGACCAAAGAAACGGGTTAGCACGGGCGCCTTTATAGTGTGCGGGGAGGACCGTCACACAGGTCCCATGATTTCGAGATATACGTGTTTGTTTTAAATCCAATATATATATATATATATTATATATATGGGAGAGGATCCTGTAAAAAAGCCCAAAATGTGAGAAAGGTAAGAAAGAATCTAAACCGTTAGATATTTAATCTAATGGTTGAGATTTTGATAGCAATCTTATAAATAGATAACAATTAAAATAATTAATTTTCTAGATTAAGTGTATAAAGGTAAAATTAACATTTTTAATTTTAGAAAGTCACATGCAATCCACTTGCAAGTTTCCCTTTTATTTTTTAAACGCCAATAACTTTTACACGTAACTCGTTTTTTAAAAAATTACACCATAATAACGAGTGTTTTCTAATCTTTAATATGAGTACCATATTACTATACTTATATACAGAAAAAAATTTACGTTCAATTGAATGTTTCAGTTAATGGTTTTTGTTTCATTTCATGGTGTTATATAATTATTGAATAGTGTTATATGTGTTGAATGGTGTTATATAATTATTGAATGATATTATATAATTATTGAATGGTGTTATATATGCGCTGAATGGTTGTTGCAGTGTATTCGTAGTGTTTTTATAGAGATCTTTAAAATTGTGTTATATACTTATTGAATGGTGTTATATAATTATTCAATGATGTTATATACGCGCTGAATGGTGTTTGTAGTGTTATTTGGTATTCCTATAAATTAGGGTGGCGGTTTATGGAAGGTTTTGAATTAATTAAATCAATGATAAAATTACTTGATTACCCTTTTCAATTAATTTAGATCTAATGGTTGAGATTCTTTCTTACATTTCTCACACTTTTGGTCTTTTTGTATAATAACCAGCCCCTATATATATATATATATAGGGACTGGTTATTGTACAAAATGGCTTATCCTACAATATGTACGCAATATTCTCAGTCGTCCGATCCAATGCGAAATCACTTTATTCCATGCGAATTCATCTCCTCTAAAATGAAATTAGATGGCGCATTCACTCTACTCCATGCGAATTCACCACTAAAGGGTGCGAAATCACATGTCGTACGTAATGTACGTTAAGCCATTTTGTACAATATACTTTCTTATATATATATATGTGTGTGTGTGTGTGTGTTAAAATTTTCTTTTTCTAAACAGGATAATCATACCAATTTTAATATAGGTCCATTTACAAATCAATTTTTATAGTTTAGAAATGGTTGTGTTAAAATAAGAGATAAGATCTAAATCTAAGCCAATTTACAAATCGATTTTTATGTTCATCGCTAAGGTATAAGGACACATTTTTCGATCCCGAATAAGTTACATGAATTCTTAGAGACGTCCCTACGAGTTGGGCTTGAAAGTTGTACACCCAGAGGAGAGCATTAACCTTGAGTCCTTGACAAAGTAATAACTTATTATGATATTGAACTTCCAAAGTTAATTATTGTACTATATATTAATTAATACAGTTTCACAATCAAACACAAAAAATGATAATATGTATTTTAATCCTAAAACTATTTTTTTATTAAGGTTAAATTCATGTAATTCAAAGATATTGCGAAAATAGTTACAGGATATATACAACTTACAAGAAAAAAAATCAATAACTACTGATATATTATAACTTTGAAATGACATGAGAATTTCTAAGTAGTCAGAAATTATTTTGGAGTAATGTAAAAAAGAAATAAACGCATGTGGGAACATGGTGTTAGGGCAAACAAGATCAAATTTAATAAACCATGAGATAGAGACGAAGGTCGAGTAGACAAAGTTAGCTGCTTTTTACTGACCTGTGTACACACATACTGGAACTGTGTGAATTATGCGCATGAGACAAAGCCATGTGAATAGTGAAATGACACAAAGGTGGCCCTACATGATTAGGGTTCTTTCGATGGTGCTTTTGAAACCCTAGTATTTACTTCATAGAAGTGCCTAAAAACACATTCAATCATTTAAGTTTTGTTTTATTCAGAAATAGGTTAATATTATTAGATATTGAATATATGTTAAGGGTAGAAAATCTATGTTGAGGTGGATGATCGAATGGAATTGTAATCCAAGACTAATAACACACTTTGGAAAATTTGGGTTTGAATGTTATTCAATTTTTCTATGTTTCTTAATTAGTTTTCTCATGTAGTTATAAATTTAAAGAAAGTGTAAAATACAATAGCGCTTATTATGTGTTGCGTATGTGAGCAAGATACTGAGCCGCGTGTCTTCCTTTTTTTATGCGACTACTAAATTCAACGGGGTAATTAGGGTTTGGTATGCGTGATTTAAGGTTTAGTTCATGCGTGACTTCAGATGTTTTTTTTTGTTCATGTGTGATTTTCATTACGTAGGCATGCGTGATTTATGTGTTTTTTTTGGTCATGCGTGATTTTGAGTTTACCCTATGCGTAATTAGGGTTTGACTTTTATAACATGCGCAATTTACTTGTGTACGCATCACACGTTAAATAATATTGTATGTTAATCTTTTTCTATAAATTTATCAATTTAACGTAACTAATAAACAAAGGGATAAAAACTGAGTGGTAGTTATTAATTAATTAATCAAGAAAGATAATTACATACATCTTAATATTTAAGTTGATCTAATGACAAATTAAGAAAGATGATTACTTTTGAGTTTTGACTTATACCATACATCTTAATATTTATGTTGATATAATTACAATTTATGTTTCATAACATTGATCTGAATAGTAACAAACCGCTTGTTGTTTTGTTTATATTCAATCTTACTAGTTGGGTTTTTTTTTAAGTTTAGCCGTTAAAAAAAAGGAAAGAAAGAGAGACGGATCATGAAAATAGATGACCAGTGGCGCAGGATTAGTGGGGCGGGGAGGGGTGTCTGCCCCTCGAATTTTTCGCTCAGTGGTGTTATATATGTAGTTTTCGTATAGAAATTTTTGGGTATTTACATTTTCGCCCCCGGTTCTATAGAAATTTTTGGGTATATACGTTTTCGCCCCGCCGGTTTTCGAGAAAATAACATCGAATTCTAAATGTTGTTACTTAAAAAATTGTATGTGGATTATTTTTTGAAGATCAATGAAGATGCATCGGCAACTCGACAAGTAAGTAGGGTTTTGCTGCTTAGGAAGGTGTTTGACTCTCATACCTTCATTAGAAGAGGGATAAAGCTTGATCTTCTATCTTCGTCTCAAAAGTTGGTAAAAGGAAGACATTGAATCAAACACGTTCCTATGGCTCTAACATATATGTGTTTTCTAGATTTATAAACCGTTAGTAAATTTATTTTCTAGTATCGGGCTAGTTTTGAATAAATTTGCCGTTTAAAAAGTAAAAAGAAGAGCCACTCCCATTAAATTAATTAATTGATTTTTTATGTGCTTTTTATATAACAATAAAATTAATTGGGGTAAATTTAATCTATATATCTTTTTGGTTATCACAACCTATGTGAATTTTACACGTTTATAATTACGGATAATATGATATGTGTACACATTAAAGCTCAACTATCTATTGTGCTGCATCTAGTGAATTTTTATATATCTATTTTATACCATATAATAAAAAACTATTAAAATGAACACTTGTCATCATATTAGATATATAACTTTGTTTTAATTATAGATAATCTCCTACTAAACTATAGATAATTGTTATTTTATCTCATTCTTAATTATATATAATTATTATTTAGTTTAATCTCTCATAGATAACTCTCGTACTAAATTATAGATAATTATTATTTAAGTTAAATATAAATATTATTTTTTCATTATTAAAAAATGATATACGATTTTATTACATAATTTATAAATCAAATTGTATATAACTTGCAAATAATAAATTGATATATAAAATTAGATTTATTCAAATCGTGTAATACACGGGGCTTTCAAAAATATAACTTTGTATTAATATATTATTTATTTTTTCATTATTAAGAAAATTATATCGGTTTTATTACAAAATTTATAAATCAAATTGTATATAACTTGCAAATAATAATTTGATATATAAAATTAAATTTATTCAAAGAGTGTAATGCACGGAGGTTTTTAAAGATATAACTTTGTATTGATGTATTATTTATTTTTATTTTCATTATTAAAATATTATATCGATTTTATTACATAATATATAAATCAAATGGTATATAACTTTCAAATAATAATTTATATATCGATTAGATTTATTGGTACCGTGTAATACATGAGGATTTTAAAGAAATAACATTTTTATCATTTGATGTATTAAATTACATTTTTTTCAACATGTGTAATACACGTGGTTTTTAAAGATATAATTTTTTTATTATTTGGTATATAAAATTACATTTATTCAATTTATACAATAAACGAGGTTTTTAAAGATATACTTTTTTATTATTTAATATATATAATTACATTTATTCAACTCATGTAATAAATGTAGTTCTTAAGATATATTATTTTATTATTTAGTATTCAAATTACATTAATTCAACCCGTGTAATATACGGGGTTATAACCTAGTTTGAATTATATACAAGAATAATATTTTAACTTCTAAAATTAGGGAATTTAGGATTTTATAGAACTAGTACTGGAGCCATGCTTCGGCGCGGAGTTGAAAAAGGTTCTTGGCGAGGATGTACTTGTTTCATCATATGTCGATTGGTTATCATAGACCATGAAGGCTTTAATCTAAATGATGATAAAAATAAGCAATCAACACAATTAATTAAACATCTCTAGAGTTAAAAGTTAGCTTTAACTATAATAATAAGGTAAAAAAATATTATTATATTTGGTACTTGGTATATTAAAGGATTAACATAGACTATGTATGCTTTAATCTAAACGATGATAACAATAAGCTAACAACACGATTAAATAAACATGTCTAGAATTAAAAGTTATCTTTAATTTTATAAGTTAAATAAATATGATAAGTAAATAAAAAAAAGGATTAAACTTATAAAAAGATTAAAAAATAATATTTATTAAATTTCAGAAGTCGTATGATAATTCTAATTTTAATATAACAAAAACATCGTCCATGTCAATGGGGCAAGTTAATATTTTTTCCATAAAATTACAAAATGGTTAACCTTTTTTTTTTTTTTTGTTAATTTAAAAAGTTTTCTCAGGAATGGTTCGGATATGAGAAGATGATATCACAGTAAAAGATAACGAAGTATGTATCTTACCATACTAAAGAAGATGATTGGAGAAAATGATCCGGTGAAAAGGTGATCTCGTCAAAAAAGATGACCGTGATTATAGTTATCAAAGATCGCTTACCTTAGAAGACAACAAACTTACTAATTACAAGTTTACACAAACTCTACTACATTTTCATATAATCTTTGTTAAACTAGCCCTACCGAAATTAATGTAAGTCAAAACATTATACTATATGATTTTGTAAAACTTATCATTAGTTATCCTAGTGTTGTTAAACATACGTATATGGAACATGTACGTGTTGTGTTCTAGAAATCATGCAAAGATCAACGAGCAGAATTTGAAAATAGGCGCATGTATTAATTGTTACAATTAGTGCTTTAAAAATCACGTTATTCTAGTTCCGATTGGGTAGTTCATTTTGAAAATAGTTATATCAATAGTTACATTAATGTTTATATAGTTCAGATTGGGTATAATAATCAGTTAATTAGTTTATTTTCAAAATAGTTACATTAAGGTTTATAGTTTAGAATACTATCTCATGCAACACTTCTAAAGCAAATATATACATTACCAGGTAAGAAAGCAGCTCTATATTGAAATTTCAGTTGTACTCAAGAAACCAAATATTTTCCCTTACAAGTTTAAGTGTTAAACATCATTTAGTTTCTCTCATTATTATTACTATCAATTAATATTTCATCCATCGATTCTAGACATTTACTTTAAGCCACATAAATAAAGTGCATTTATTATTTTTCGTATTAAACTATTTTTTTTGCATATAAGACAGTATTAGTTATAAAAAAGACCCCAATGCATAAAACCATAAAAAAATATTCACCCAAGTTATCCAAACCAAACATCAAATAATTATATTGTATCTCTCCGAACGACATGGTATGATAGTAAATATGTATCCTCTTTATTTAAAAGGTAGACGATTTAAATCATACAAGATACAAATATACAAGTGTTTAAGAGTAATTTTGTTTAACATTAAAAAATAAATAAATATCAATTGCATGGCTTCCAAACTTATCAAAGTGCTAATCAAGCGATATTCTCTATTAACCTCTCTAAAGGTTTAACATTATTATGTCAGTAAATTTTCACAAATTCTAGTAATTATGAATCTTAACCTTTTAAGTTAGTGAGTAAATTGTTAAAATAGTCCATCAGGTTTTGTCACTTTTTCTATTTTAGTGTAAAACTCAAATCTTTTGAACCTGAGTCCATGTGTTTTCATCTAAAAATAAAATCTAGTCAGATTGTTCATTTAACATTTAGTTTTTTTGTTTTTTTCCTTCATTTTAATGAACGAAATTGATCAGATTTTTTAAATCTGTTATAATAAAACGGTTAAAGACAATTTTACCATTCATTGGCAGTTTACTCTAATTTAGTTCACTTATTCTTGTATCAAAGTTTTTTCTTTCTTCAATTCAACATCAAACAAACATCTAGTATGTATTTAACAAAAGTATCAAATATGAATTTAAAAATTAAAAAAAATATTAAAATTTTTACAATGTGAATTTTTGAAGCTAGCAAAAGCACAAATTTATAAATTGCCATCATCATCAATATTCATCATCATATGATTCATATCATTCACCCCTACATTACTTCATCACCAACACAAAGTACAACCCCTTAATGCACACTTCACCATCTCCCCTCCTATAAATACCACATCTCTCAAACCATAATAATAATTAAATAATATTATTATTAATCTTTAAACAAATGGAAGAAGCCATGAGAAGACTCGCCGGCTTTACACCATCATCCGAAACCGACCTCTTCCCACCACCGCAAACCACCACACACACCACCACAACAACCAACAAACGAACCAACACCACCCACTCATCCGACTCAACCACCACCAACAAAAGACTCGCTTTAAAAGACTCCAACGGCTCCATGAGGTACCGCGGCGTACGCCGCCGTCCATGGGGCCGTTACGCCGCCGAGATACGGGACCCACAGTCCAAGGAACGCCGTTGGCTTGGAACATTCGACACTGCCGAGGAAGCCGCATGTGCGTATGACTGCGCCGCACGTGCCATGCGTGGAACTAAAGCTAGAACAAACTTTGTCTACCCACCCCAAATCATAATCTCGTATTTCCCTTCAGTTTTAACAACAAATCTCAACCGTTACCGTCGTCACCCTACGATAACTTACCTGTACCGGCAGTACAGAGGAGTGGACCTACCTTAAACTCAAACCTTCATTTGTTTCATGATTTTTCTAACTCTGGTTCTTCTTCCTCGTACAACTCGAACTCCATTGGTTCTGTTTTACCTAATAAAACTTTACCTGATAAAACGACGCCGGTTAGTGTTAACCATGAAGAGTTTTTTCAGTTGGAGTCTGATAATTCGGGTCTGCTTGACGAAGTGTTGACCGGGTTTTACCCGAAACCGAAGAGACAACAACAACAAGCACAGGTACGTGAACCGGTTCGTGAAGTGAAACGGGTTGAAACAAACTCTTTTGGGTTGCTTTTGGAGAGTCATGGTAGTGGAAATAATCAAGTGAGCCAGTTTGACTTTGACCAGCAGTTTAACGGTGGTGGTGGTGGTGGTTTTCCGGTTTATGGTGGTTATTTACCGGCGGGGACGACGGTGGGTTGTGAGAGCTCGGAAAGTATGATCGGTGATGTTTTTCAGTATCCAGATTTTGTTGGGTTGTTTGCGCCTAGGGTGCAGAATGCTTAGGTTTTTTATAAACTTTTTGGTGAAAGTTATCCGCTTTTGGGTTAAGTGAAAGAATTATTATATGTTTAATATATATATGAAGCATATTATATATGTTTTAGATGGTTTTTGTAAGGTTTAATTATTATTTATTTATATTGAAGGAGTGTCGGGTTATGTATCTATCGCTCTTGTGTTACTATGGTGTTTCTGTATTCTTATGTGCATAACTATAGATTATGAATTTGTTTTCTAATGTTTTGAAAACATGATGTTAACAAGTAGTTGGTTAATATAGTTTAGAAAAATACCAGTGGCCTATTGAACGAAACTGAAAAATGTAATGTAGTTTTTGTGAATCCTTCCCCTCGTTAAGGTATTGCTGTATATATCCGCCAGAAACTATAATAACTACTGGTATTTTCACGTGCGGTAGGCATTCGGTTTGTATGTTTATTGTATTGAGATTTGGGTTTTGTATTTATTACTGTATTGGTATTCGGTAGTGTATCTAAAAGAGAACTTAAAAAATAAAGTCATTTTGTATAATATTGTAACACCTCGTAAAAACCCGTCCTGTAAAATTTTGACACGCGTCCTAAAGTCCATGTGTTAAATAAGAGGGATTAAATAAACCGTCATGTTATTTTTATAACCTCTGAACGAGAAGTAAATAAATTAAAAGCGTCAACATGTTTAATTATACCTCTGAGTGACCATTTGTCGGAACCGGAACTTAACGGTGTTTAGTATACTTCCTAATAGTACCTAAATCTAATTTAAAGGACCAAATGTGTTTAAAATAGAAGTTATAAGTCCAGGGGCTGAAATGGCATTGTTTAAAAGTTGTATTGCTGACTCAGGGGGCGGTCGCGGCCCGCGAGAGCCCAGGACATCTCTCTCGCGGCCCGCGAGAGAGTGCCAGTGACAGCCTGCTAAGGCTAGTCGTGGCAACTTGCATGTTTGCCAAATCTTTCGCGAATTTCCATCGTGTCTCAGCTTTTAGCACGTCCCTAGACACTTGTTTACCCCTGGTGTGCATGTCTAACACCTGTAATGACCTCCTTCATCCTCCAACTCCATAAATCCAAGCCTTGACTCCATTGAAGAACTTGCAAGTTCTTAAAAACTCACTCTCACTAATCCTTGCAAGTTTGGAGCTCAAGATACCTGCAAGTCCATCCCAATTCGTACTAGGACCTTTTGTAAGTGTTCTTAATCCTCCTTGTTCATTTTATCAACTTTCAAGCCAAAAGTCAAGCTTGCCGTAAAAACGGTTTGACTTTTGGTTTAATCTTTATCGGTTCAGTCATGATCTGATCTAAACATGGTTACGTGATCGTAATGAGATAGGAAACAACACCGCATAAGTGAACCTCCTGATTACCACATTAGCATGTCCAATTGACGAGTCAAACTTATTCATAAAAAGTCAAATTGGGTCAGATTTGGTATCAAACGCATAATTAACAACATGCATGCTATAAAATCAGTTTTGACACTCTAAATACTTGGTAATAATTATAAGAACATGTTTGGCTCGTCAAATCCATGTCTAAGGTCAGTTCGCAACCGAAAGTCGCAAGGTTTGACTTCTACTTTGACTTTCGGTTCAGACCCGATTTAGTATCTTTCAAGGCCGATTGTTAGTTGCATTATGACCTTTATATAATGAAGTATAACCCTTTGAGGTCATACTACATGTTCATAATCATAATCCGAGTTTATGCGCAAGTTTCATTAATATGCCTAATTTTGACTAAAATGCCCTTTTTGCTCAAAATAAGTTTTAAACTAAAAACGAGCATGCGATCAAGTTACCTACTGATGTTATAAAATATGTAGAATTATTTGGAATATTAAATCTGATTATAAATTGATTTTGTGTGCATATCCTTGCATGCCATCGGTGAATGACGGAAATGCCCTTATGGTGCATAAAACGATTTTAAATGTATTTTAATAACAAAATCAATTACCTACTGTTATAAATAATAAATAAAATATTTTAATTATATAAAACTGTTCATAACATCGGCTTTCCTTAAACATCGTTTAATTCGTCATTCATCGACTTTATCGCCTTTTCGGCGCATAGTATGGCTTAAAACCATATCTATGAACCAAGGCATGTCACCTACTGATTATAAAACATATTTTGAACATTATTACAGTAGGTACAAGTTATAAACTCAGATTTCCAAATAAGCCTTCAAACCTATGTGTGAAATGACCAAAATACCCCTTTCAAACTGAATTCGGTTTTAAAACTATAACGGGCATGCATGTTGATATCTTACTGATATTATAACATGTTTTAAGTGTAATGGCACATGAAACTGGTATATGACTCATCCGGTTACCCGGTATCGCATATATGCGTATGGTTAAGCCTACGTGACTAGTTTACGTAAATTCACCGAACCGGGTCTAACCTTATCATTTTTATATCAAAATCCAGAATGTTATATGTCTACCCAAAATATACAAGTCCTAGTACTTGTTGGGTTTAACCAACATTCTTTCCGGTCATCGCTTAATCTAGCATATCGTTCCGTTACGTATCCTTTAAGCTAACTGGTTCGAGTCAACGACTCAACCTAAACCTGTTAGCATTCTAATTGGTTATTAATACCATCAATCCAGACTAGAAGCCTCCCAGTAGATCGATACTTGCATTTGTCTTCTTGATTAACGACTGAGTTACTATTCGTTAGAAGAACTAGTTCAGGTAAATACTTTAACTTATTTTCCCTATACAGGCTTAGGATACAATATTATAGTACCGCTTGGTCGGGTATGGGATCATGTTTATCGGATTATGATTCACTAAATCTTATAACCCGTTTTATTCTGTATTGTCTAAACATTCGGGGTTACCTCGACCGTGTCCTGGATATCCTTGGCTCATTTAAATTACTAATGGCCACGACCTAAGCGCGGGTGTAGGCATACACCTAACAGACGCTAATGCTAAACAAATTATTTTTATTATACTCCCTCGCTGGTTTTATTAAGTGGTGTGTCGGTTAATCAGGTTATTCGGTTTTTGCACCGGACCCCATATGTATTGACAGGCTTGTAAAACTGTAAACAAGATCATTTTGAATTGTCCCATGCTATAAAAGATTTTCGTGCTCAATGCACCTAAACAAATTTTAAATATTTTCAAAAATGAGTCGGTTAAATGTATTTACCAGTGAAAAATGACGTATTTTTCCAAAAAAGCTAAGTGACAGGTTTCGGCACGGAATAGGCTAGGAGCTGCTTGATATGATGTAGAGAATTTTGCAAGTTCTTAGTCAAGCCTAAAGTCTGTCGGATAATGTCGTTTTTGTACTTTCGATCCGCCTGTGGATCTAATATTGCAAATCTTGTATTGTTTTAAGACTTTTAAACTCTATGGTTTGTAATAGTATTTAATATTCAAGTCTTCCGTTGTGCTGTATATGTTTGACCATGATGATACCAATCTTACGTCACAATACCCGGGCCCACCGGGATTGTGCTGGAAATACGGGGTGTGACAGGTTGGTATCAGAGCCAACATCCGAGTGAATTAAACATAGCCTTTTGTGTTTAATCTCGAGTATACACAATAGCACATTCCTTAAACTCTGAGTCTAGATATCAATTTATGATTCTCCAACCCTTATTAAAAAATTTATTTATTTATTATTTCGTTTTGCTTTGTTTTCTAATTTGTTTTGGAGCAGGAAAAATGTCGCCAAGATGCCTTGGTAGCATTAGGAGAGGATGAGGCTCAACAAGAGGAGGAGCATCCGGGCAAGGACCATCCCGTGTACCGAGCCCAAACCCATACGAAGGATCAGGAGATTCTTCGTCATCATGGCGACCGTTTGGGTACCCGCTTCCACGCGAGTACTCTCCCCCACGTTCAGACTCCCAAGACTCACACTACTCTTTCCATTCGTACCACTCGCATCACTCCGATCACTCCAACCCTCACCAAGAAAAGCCTCCAACCCAAACAGCTATGCGCGTTCACCATCTATAACGCCACCGGTTGACTCACCCACCCACATGGATGAAGATCCAGAGATGCCACCCTTGGGATCGTATGAATATCCCACTGAACTGTCAAGTGGTCCCCCTTCACGTACAGGTTCACCATTTGAAGGCCCCGATAGTTGGGATTTAAGATGGAGCCAATACCAGTTTTACTATACACCTTCTCCTCATTCTTCCAAGCCACCATCACCTCCCCAAGAAGCTGAACAAATGGAAGTGGAGAAACAACAACCACAACAACAACAAACACCTCCAAGAAGAAAGCGTGGAGCACGTATATCGGTGCATGCAGGGCAATGGACGGGTTCGCAACCACCTACGTGCAAAACTTACCCTGTCATCCCTGAGGACTCACAAATGGGTGGACCCTCAAACACGTCACCTGTAGCAGAATTGCCACCTCTTTCACCAGCCATTGAACCTACTGTTCAGCTGTCATTGCCAGAACCAGGAAACCCGATTCCTTCTTATCCAGATTCATCTGGGTACCACCATACACCTACACCTTTACATTACAGCTATTCGGCGCCATCTGTTGATCCATATTTGGAAGCAGCCGCGTATACTGCTTATAACCCAACTCCTTTTCTTCCATACTAAGCTACATCATATCCTGGCTATGGATACCAATACCCTTCTGCATCCCACTATCAGTCGCCATCGCAACCCCCGCCGCAGCAAACACCGCAATCAACGCCACAACTAGAGGCCATTAATCAGGCCCTGGAAAGAGTGGAACAGATACAACGCCAAACTGAGAAAAAGGAGAAGAAAACCTTCAAAGCCTTCAAGAAGTTGACAAAAATATGGAAGGGAAAGAAAGATGAGTAGAGATTGAGCTATTAGTATTTCTATTTTAGTCCCTGCGTGGACAAGTATTTCTATTTTAGTCCCTGCGTGGACAAGTATTTCTATTTTAGTCCCTGCATGGACAAGTATTTCTATTTTAGTCCCTGCATGGACAAGTATTTCTATTTTAGTCCCTACGTGGACAAGTATTTCGTTTCAGTCCCTGTGTGGACTAGTTATCTCTGTTAGGTCCCTGTGAGGACCAATTAATCTTAATTTTGATTAAAGACCTGTTTAAGGCCCTAATGTAATCCCTTATTTATATTAATGAGAAAGGATTCAAAATTTTATATGTGTGTATATATATATATGAGTATTAAAATTATCCTTTGTTCAAGCGATCGTCTCGACTTTTCTCGAAATTTTAATGATCTGCTAAAATTCCAAAAGATCTTCTTAATGGTTTTCCCAGCCAAAATGGCAATAGACCGTAATAAATTGGCAAACTATGATAAGTTAAGGACTGATAACCTTCTATCATGATAGCTAAGGAAGAGTATCCCTTCTATCCAGAGGCAGTGAACTATGTTCCACCTCAAAGCCTAATGGTTAACAAGATCATAGTGTACATCAGGAATGATAAACACTTTACATTATCACTCCAGGATGAATGGCTTACGAACCATACCTAATCATCCAATGGAGTCAAGGACGTTGTTACCTTTAAGGTTCCCTGTCCAAGATAGTGAGCCACGCTCCAAACCTTATTAAAATGATCATAAATACAACCTAGGCTTTATTATAAAAACCATTTTAAGATAATTAATCCTAGTCAACATCTAAGCGATGATGACTCTCGTGGCAGTGTGACTTGAGGAACCACACTAGTCATCGAGGTAGTTGGGCTACGCCCAAACCTCATCGATCATAAGTGATCAATCTTATATCATCTTGTTAGATAAACAATGACAATAAGAAAATTTGAACATCCATTAGTGATGAAATGCCTTTGAGTCATAAATCCCATGTCCAAACACCATGCATGACTCTTTAAAAGTCTAAGCCTTTTGTGCCAAGTTTATTAAGAAACATGTACTTTAGTGTACTTAAATGGTTAAGAATACCATGACACTCTGCGAATCATCAACTTCAATGATCAACAAATGGATTTTTAAATTGTGTAGTACCAAGATCTACAAAGATGGTTGACTCTGGAGGAGCCAATAGTCACCCCGAGAATGATGATCATGCTAACGTTAACATCAATGACGATGCCTTCCAAGCTCGCATTGATGAGGCTGTAAGCAAGGCCATGAACAAAGCTTTGGAAAAGCTAAAAGATACAAGCGCTACTCATTTCAGAACCGCATCTACTCCACGATCCTCAGCTAAGAGGAGTAGTTCTGTTCATTCGTCAAATAAGAGAAGTGAATCTAGAAAGACAAATGACCAAGGGTCACATGAGCATAGAGAAATGGACCATCCCATCAGAGATAGTTGCACCTACAAGTACTTTGTCTCCTGCAAGCCACGAGACTTTAATGGTGAAAAAGGTGCAGTGGAATGCCTTAGGTGGTTAGATGAGATGGAAACTGTTGTGGATATTAGTGGTTGTGCTAGGAATGATGTGGTGAAGTTTGTTTCTCAATCATTCAAGGGCGACGCCCTGATATTGTGGAAAACGATGGTGCAGTCTACAGGGAAGGTAGCCCTGTATGGAAAAGGTTTGTTGATTTATTCAAGGAGACATACTGCCCTCCCCACGAGGTAGAGAAGATAGAGTCTGATTTCTTGACTCTCTCTATGAAGAACCTAGATTGCCGCAAGTTTGTCACTGATTACAACTCCTTGTCAAGGTTAGTTCCCTATCTGATCACCCCAGAGCCAAAGCGCATTGCGCGTTTCATTAATGGTCTTGCTCCAGAAATTAAGGGGATGGTCAAGGCTTCTAAGCCTAGCACTTACCAGTCTGCCGTGGACCTAGCATTGTCCCTTACTCAAGACATAGTGAGGCAAAGATTAGTAAAGAATGATGCTGAAGGGAAGAGGAAAAAGGAGGATGACAACTCCCACAAGTTTGACAGGAAGAAGCAGAGGACTGGGTTCAAAGGGAACCAAGGTCGATCCTATGATAGACCCGCGTGTAATATTTGCAAGAAGAAGCATGGGGGTCAGTGTCGATTTGATCCACAGGCTAAGCCTTGTGGGATCTGTAAGAGGATGGGGCATAAGACCTTGGAGTGCAAGGATCTGAAGGACGCATCTTGCTACGGATGTGGCAAAAAGGGCCACATAAAGACCAACTGCCCTAAGGCCACCAAGGATGGTGCCAAGAATGGAGGGGCAAACAAAGGAAATGCCCGAGCCTTCCAGATGACTGCTAGGGAGGCCGTCAACGACAACAATGTCATAACAGGTACTTTTCTCATTAATGACATTTTTGCTAGAGTCTTGCTTGATTCCGGAGCTGATAAGTCTTTCGTAAGTCATAAGTTTAGTGAGTTGTTGAATTTTCCCATAAGAGCTTTAGACGTGACCTATGAAGTAGAACTCGCCGATGGAACCTTAGAATCCGCATCTACCATTCTTGATGGATGTTCCATATCCATAAAGAATCAATCTATTCCAGTCTCTCTTTTGCCAATGAAGTTGGCGGGATTCGATGTAGTCTTAGGCATGGATTGGTTGTCCAATAATCAAGCTCGCATCGCGTGCAATAAGAAACTCATCGAAATCGTATCCCCGTCCGGTGAAACCCTTACCATGAACATCATCATGGGTTACCCGAAAAGGTGTCTCTTCTGAAAGCCTCAAGATGTTTGAAGAAAGGCTGTGTCATCTACATGGCGCAAGTAACCATTGACGAACCCAAACCAAATATAGAGACTTAAAGGTTATCTCAGAATATGTTGACGTATTTCCTGAGGAATTGCCTGGTTTACCCCCTGATAGGCAAGTAGAGTTTAGGATTGATATCCTGCCTGGAGCTGCACCAATTGTGAAGGCTCCTTACGGATTAGCACCCTCAGAAATGAAGGAACTAAGAACCCAACTGGATGAGCTTTTGGAAAAAAGCTTCATACAGCCTAGCTCATCGCCTTGGGAGCTCCTATATTGTTCGTAAAGAAGAAGGACGGCTCAATGCGTCTGTGCATTGATTGTCGTGAGCTAAACAAGGTAACAATTAAGAACCGTTACCTCTACCCAGGATCGACGACTTATTCGACCAGCTGCAAGGAGCTAACAACTTTTCAAAGATTGATTTAAGGTCTGGATACCATCAGTTGAAAGTCAGAAGTGAAGACGTCCCGAAAACAGCTTTTAGGACCAGGTATGGTCATTATGAGTTCTTAGTGATGCCTTTTGGATTCACTAATGCACCAGCAGCATTCATGGATCTTATGAATAGAGTCTGCAAACCATACTTGGATAAGTTTGTCATTGTTTTCATAGACGACATCCTTATCTATTCTCGTAATCAAGCCGATCACGAGAAACATCTAAGGTGCATTCTAGAACTTCTGAGACAGGAAAAGCTGTATGCAAAGTTCTCTAAGTGCGAGTTTTGGCTTAGAGAGGTCCAGTTTTTAGGGCATGAAGTAAGCGAACATGGTATCCAAGTTGACCCAGCTAAGATTGAAGCTATTATGAATTAGGAAGCACCCAAGACTCCTTCTGAAATTCGTAGTTTCTTAGGACTGGCCGGTTATTATAGGAGGTTCATTGAGAACTTTTCAAGAATAGCCACTCCTTTAACAATCTTGACTCGTAAGAATGTCAAGTTTAATTGTGGTCCTAAACAACAAGATTCCTTTGAGACTCTTACACATAAGTTGAGTAATGCTCCTGTCCTTACTCTGCCAGAGGGAGCTGAAGAATTTGTTGTCTACTGTGATGCTTCGCACACTGGCATGGGCTGTGTGCTTATGCAAAGAGGCAAGGTGATTGCCTATGCATCGCGACAATTAAAAGTGCACTAAAGGAATTACACTACCCACGACATGGAACTGGCTGCCGTAGTGTTTGCACTAAAATTATGGAGACACTATTTGTATGGTACAAAGTGTATTATATACACTGACCACAAAAGCCTTGAACACCTATTCAATCAAAAGGATTTGAACATGAGACAACGTCGTTGGATGGAGACATTAAACGATTATGATTGTGAAATACGATATCACCCTGGCAAGGCAAACGTAGTTGCCGATGCGCTTAGTCGTAAGGAGAAGATTAAGCCAATCAGGATCTACGCCAAAAGTATTGAGCTCAGAAATAGTTAGAATGAGAAACCACTTGATGCTCAAAAGCAAGCTATGTTGGAAGCAAACCTCCCTGAGGAAGGGCTAGGTAAAACTACTGATCAATTGACTCCTGGTAACGATGAAATACTTAGATTCAATGGGAGAATCTGGGTTCCGATTTTTGGAGGACTAAGAGATATAATCCTTCAGGAAGCTCATAGCTCCAAATATTCGATGCATCCTGGAAGTGACAAAATGTATCAGGATCTAAAACTGAATCATTGGTGGATGGGTATGAAGAAATCCATCGCCAACCATGTAGCGAAGTGCTTGACGTGTTCGCAAGTCAAAACTGAACATCAGAAGCCGTCAGGACTTCTACAACAACTGGAAATCCCCACATGGAAGTGGGAGATGGTAACTATGGATTTCATTACCAAGTTGCCTAAAACAAAGAGTGGAAACGACACGATATGGGTAATTGTCGATAAACTAACTAAGTCAGCACATTTCTTGCCCATAAAGGAGACGCATAACTTTGACAAGTTAGCCAAGCTTTACGTGGATAAAATTGTGTCACTGCACGGTGTGCCGGTATCTATTGTATCCGATAGAGATACAAGATACACTTCTCACTTCTGGAAGAGTTTCCAGCAATCCTTAGGAACCCGATTAAACTTCAGTACGGCTTACCATCCTCAGACAGATGGTCAGAGTGAGCATACCATCCGGACACTAGAAGACATGCTTCGCGCTTGTGTGATCGATTTAGGTGGAAGTTGGGATGACCACTTACCCCTAATCGAATTCTCCTATACAACAGTTATCATACAAGCATCAAGGCTACTCCTTTTGAAGCCTTGTATGGAAGAAAATGTCGAACGCCTATTTGTTGGGCGGAAGTTGGGGAGGCCCAACTATCAGGACCAGAGATAGTCCTGGAGATGACAGAAAAGATTGGTCAGATTCTTGATCGTCTCAAAGCTGCCCGAGATAGGCAGAAGAGCTACGCAGATAAGAGACGCAAACTCTACATTTCCAAGTAGGGGACAAGGTGTTGTTGAAGGTATCACCTTGGAAAGGTGTGATGTGCTTCGGGAAGAAGGGCAAGCTAAGCCCTAGATACATAGGACCGTTAGAGATCATCGAACGTGTTGGGTCGGTAGCTTACAAGCTGAAATTACCTGAGGAGCTAAATGGAATTCACAATGTGTTCCACATTTGCAATTTAAAGAAATGTCTAGCCGATGAGTCGCTAGCAATGCCACATCAAGATGTGCAGATTGATGAAAACCTGCGTTTCATTGAGAAACTGATAGCGATCGAAGATCGACAGTTAAGAAGCTTCGAAGAAAGCACGTGCATATTGTAAAGGCCAAATGGGATGCCCGTCGTGGTCCCGAGTATACGTGGGAAGTCGAGTCCACCATGCGACAGAAGTATCCCTATCTTTTTGAATAAAATCTCGAGGTCGAGATTTCTTTCAAGGGGGTGAGGATGTAACACCTCGTAAAAACCCGTCCTGTAAAAGTTTGACACGCGTCCTAAAGTCCAGTGTTAAATAAGAGGGATTAAATAAACCGTCATGTTATTTTTATAACCTCTGAACGAGAAGTGAATAAATTAAAAGCGTCAACATGTTTAATTATACCTCTGAGTGACCATTTGTTGGAACCGGAACTTAACGGTGTTTAGTATACTTCCTAATAGTACCTAAATCTAATTTAAAGGACCAAATGTGTTTAAAATAGAAGTTATAAGTCCAGGGGCTGAAATGGCATTGTTTAAAATTTTATTGCTGACTCAGGGGGCGGTCGCGGCCCGCGAGAGCCCAGGACATCTCTCTCGCGGCCCGCGAGAGAGTGCCAGTGACAGCCTGCTAAGGCTAGTCGTGGCAGCTTGCATGTTTGCCAAATCTTTCACGAATTTCCACCATGTCTCAGCTTTTAGCACGTCCCTAGACACTTGTTTACCCCTGGTGTGCATGCCTAACACCTGTAATAACCTCCTTCATCCTCCAACTCCATAAATCCAAGCCTTGACTCCATTGAAGAACTTGCAAGTTCTTAAAAACTCACTCTCACTAATCCTTCCAAGTTCTGGAGCTCAAGCTACCTGCAAGTCCATCCCAAATTCGTACCAGGACCCTTTGTAAGTGTTCTTAATCCTCCTTGTCCATTTTAACAACTTTCAAGCCAAAAGTCAAGCTTGCCGTAAAAACGGTTTGACTTTCGGTTTAATCTTTATCGGTTCAGTCATGATCTGATCTAAACATGGTTACGTGATTGTAATGAGGTAGATAACCACACCTCATAAGGGAACCTCCTGATTACCAAATTTGCATGTCCGATTGACGAGTCAAACTATTCAAAATCAATTGGTCATATTGGTATCAAACGCATAATTAACAACATGCATGCTATAAAATCAGTTTTGACACTCTAAATACTTGGTAGTAATTATAAGAACATGCGGGAACATGTTCGGCTCGTCAAATCCAGGTCTAAGGTCAGTTCGCAACCGAAAGTCGCAAGGTTTGACTTCTGCTTTGACTTTCAGTTTGAACCGATTTAGTATCTTTCAAGGCCGATTCTTAGTTTCATTATGACCTTTATATAATGAAGTATAACCCTTTGAGGTCATACTACATGGTCATAATCATAATCCGAGTTTATGCGCAAGTTTCATTAATATGCCTAATTTTGACTAAAATGCCCTTTTTGCTCAAAATAAGTTTTAAACTAAAAACGAGCATGCGATCAAGTTACCTACTGATGTTATAAAATATGTAGAATTATTTGGAATATTAAATCTGATTATAAATTGACTTTGTGGCATATCCTTGCATGCCATCGGTGAATGACGGAAATGCCCTTATGGTGCATAAAACGATTTTAAATGTATTTTAATAACAAAATTAATTACCTACGATTATAAAATAATAAATAAAATATTTTAATTATATAAACCTGTTCATAACATCGGCTCTCCTTAAACATCGTTTAATTTGTCATTCATCAACTTTATCGCCTTTTCGGCGCATAGTATGGCTTAAAACCATATCTATGAACCAAGGCATGTCACCTACTGATTATAAAACATATTTTGAACATTATTACAGTAGGTACAAGTTATAAACTCAGATTTCCAAATAAGCCTTCAAACCTATGTGTGAAATGATCAAAATACCCCTTTCAAAGCTGAATTCGGTTTTAAAACTATAACGGGCATGCATGTTAATATCTTGCTGATATTATAACATGTTTTAAGTGTAATGGCACATGAAAACTTGTATATGACTCATCCGGTTACCCGGTATCGCTTATATGCGTATGGTTAAGCCTATGTGACTAGTTTACGTAAATTTACCGAACCGGGTCTAACCTTATCATTTTGATATCAAAATCCAGAATGTTATATGTTTACCCAAAATATACAAGTCCTAGTACTTGCCGGGTTTAAACAACATTCTTTCCGGTCATCGCTTAATCTAGCGTATCGTTCCGTTACGTATCCTTTAAGCTAACTGGTTCGAGTCAACGACCCAACCTAAACCTGTTAGCATTCTAATTGGTTATTAATACCATCAATCCAGACTAGAAGCCTCCCAGTAGATCGATACTTGCATTTGTCTTCTTGATTAACGACTGAGTTACTATTCGTTAGAAGAACTAGGTCAGGTAAATACTTTAACTTATTTTCCCTATACGGGCTTGGGATACGGTATTATATTGCCGCTTGGTCGGGTATGAGATCATGTTTTCGGATTGTGATTCACTAAATCTTATAACCCGTTTTATTCAGTATTGTCTGATAACTTAAACATTCGGGGTTAACTCGACCGTGTCCTGGATATCCTTGGCTTATTTAAATTACTAATGGCCACGACCTAAGCGCGGGTGTAGGCATACACCTGACAGACGCTAATGCTAAACAAATTGTTATACTCCCCCGCAGGTTTTATTAAGTGGTGTGTCGGTTAATCAGGTTATTCGGTTTTTGCACGAGACCCCATATGTACTGACATGCTTGTAAAACTGTAAACAAGATCATTTTGAATTGTCCCAGGTAATAAAAGATTTTCGTGCTCAATGCACCTAAACAAATTTTAAATATTTTAAAAAATGAGTCGGTTAAATGTATTTATCAGTGAAAACGGACGTATTTTTCCAAAAAGGCTAAGTGACAGGTTTCGGCACGGAATAGGCTAGGAGTTTCTTGGTATGATGTAGAGAATTTTGCAAGTTCTTAGTCAAGCCTAAAGTCTGTCGGAGAATATCGTTTTTGTACTTTCGATCCGCCTGTGGATCTAATATTGCAAACCTTGTATTGTTTTATGACTTTTAAACTCTTTGATTTGTAATAATATTTAATATTCAAGTCTTCGTTGTGCTGTATACCTTTGACCATGATGATACCAATCTTACGTCACAATTACTCCCCACCGGGCCTACCGGGATTGTGCTGGAAATACGGGGTGTGACAAGTATGTAGAAGAGAACTTAAAAAAATAAAGTCATAGAATATAAAAAAATTGAGGTGATTAACTGAAAGGGCATATGCAGCTTTGCTTTGAACAAGAAATATAGAGTTTTTGTGTTAGATTAGGGTAAGAGGGGTGGGTGCGGCAAACAAGTCGGTGACCCCGTTTGCCGATCGGGGATTCCACTGTCGTCGCCAACCTTGCCGCGCGGTATCCATTGAATCGGAGAGCTTTTATGTGTTAGATTAGGGTAAGATGGGTGGGTGCGGCAAACAAGTTGGTGACCCTATTTGACGATTGGGGATTCCACCGTCGTCGCCAACTTTGCCGCGAGGTAACCATTGAATCGGTGACTACTCTTTGCATGCGGGAAGAGGAGGGAGAGGGGGTAATAGTGGGCCTCATTCTTTTTCAACCAATCAAACATTTTTACTTTAAAAAATGGTTTTGGTGAAACCACCCTTGTGATTAAGTACTTGAAGGGAGTTAGAGAGGGGTATTTACATAACAATATATGATTGGGTGGGTAGAAAATTTACCCCATCACATGAGAGGTGCACCTCTTTCACTCTTAGAACTGATGGTACAATTTTCGTTTTGAAGTGCAAGTATTATGCAAGCTTCTTCTTGCTTGTTTTGCTTTTATATAATTTTGTTGTTTCTAGAATATAAAAATAAGATTGTAAAAATATGGGGTAAAATCATAAAATTTATGAAGGCGTCTTGAACAAAAAGGTCACCGTAACAATTACAAGGGATGAGCACAAAACCGACTCAACTAAAAATGAATGAGTGAACCGAACCGAAGCAATAACCGATGGTTCTGTTATTGTTTTTTGAATGACCAAACTTTCGGTTTGGGTTAATTATATAATCTAAAACCAAAAATGTCACACCCTCAAATTATCACTTGCGGAGTTCTACCGCGAGGCGTGCGACTGCCCAGGATCCAGCCACTAATCATGTCGAACTATAGTAATAATATAAAACAAGTCATCATGTCCAACATGAAAAGTGAACTTCAAATTAAACATTTAAAAATAGTATGTGTTCAGCAGAAGCAAATGTACAATTGTTTAAATAATGAAAACCATTTTTGTTCAAAAAGTAAACATAACATTAAGCGTTTTATCAAACAATACGACCCATGACAACTCCTACTCCTCAGACTACAAGTTCCCATGCAAGATATATCTAACAACCTGCAAGCAATTGGAAAAAGTGTATCATTGGAAAAAGTGTATCAGTGATTAAGCTGGCGAGTTCACAGTTTTGTTTAACGAAAACCGATTTGTGTTTAGTTTAAAGACATGTTGATAATAACTAGATACTGCAGTGACGTCAGTTTGTTTACCCTTCCCCAATGCCTATCAACATTGAGATCATGTGGTTAAGGTCATTAGTTCACGCCCGTCCAATCCAGGTACAGTGTGAGGTTGTCAAGCCTAATAGCGCTATCACCTAATACCCCGTTGGCCTCCAAGTAACTAGTTCGGTAATAGATGGGACTTAAGTAATAGAGGTGAGTAGATTATACAACATCGAAATTAAACTTCAACAGTTATGAAAAGTATTCCTCAAAGGAATAGTAGTTTCGTAAATGTATTCCTCCAAGGAATAATAGTTTGCTTGTTCCCTCGGAACACATGCTTGTAAAAGAGCAGTGAACTCACCTTAGTTTGCTCGGTTAAAAGACGGAAAGTAAATGGGGAGTGGAACGGGTCAATCACGTCCTAACATGATTACCTGTTAAAAGTTAGTGTGTCAACTCACATGGAGACGAGGATTCTACACGTATCTAACACGTAGCACGTAAAATATTACATTATATATACACACATGCATGCAAAGTGTCGCTATTCGAAATAGCGACCACCTTTTCGTCACAAATCACATAATAAATCTTGTCACAAAAATTCAGCTTTTAAGTGCATTTTCGGACAATTTGCGGTCGTTAATCGGGACCGTTCGGGCACCGGATAGTTCCCGAAGAATTACAGAACGTGTCAATCGAACCAGAGACCATTGTATTAAAATTTTGGAGTCTAACTCTTTACTAAAAATTTATAAAAAATCTTTAACTAAGCAGCAATCAGATTCGTCACTTTCTGACTGCAGCTCACGGAAAAATTCATTTAAAAATCCTCGATTATCCGATTAACGTAAATCCAGTTGGAGATTTTTGGAATCATCTAGAAGTACTTACTGTAAAAATTTCAGATCATAACTCAATTCCTACATTGAGTTATGACTCCCGTAATGGGCTGCAAATTCTGACGAAAAACACAGCCTGAACCTTTGAGACGAAATAAATCATTTAAAATATCAATCAACGTCGAAAAATGTGATTCCAGTGGGTTTGAAAGATTTTTCCTGGAGGTTCATCTTAGACTTAAGAAAATACAGTTTTTGTTATGTTATCACCCGGTTACAGCCAACGCAAGTTGGCTGTAATATTCTGGGCAGATTCTGCTTAGTTACCCGATCCCCGAAACGATTACTTAATACCTCAAACGACCTATAATCATTGATCATAGCAGGTTATTATCACAACATAGATCATATAACAACTGATTTTGTCATTATCCACTAGATTTAACCTATCAACAAAACCCTATAGACTTAACCAAACCCGCAAACAACTTACGCATCATATACGCATGACTATGAATAACTAGCACTACAAGCGATCAATGAGAACATTAAGAATTATGCAAAGAAATCCAGAAACGCAGCAAGATACAAGAAACTTAGCAACCAAAATCATACAGGAAAGATATAACTAACAACAAGCCGCAAGATACGATACCTAGTAATAACGAGAGTGCAAAGGGGCCTTGAATTGGAGATCTTGAAACCTTGGTGCTTCGTTCGATCGTCCACAGCAGCGTCATGGAGGTGGAGAGAGATTGTAGGATCGTAGGTTTAGAGAACTTAGGGTTGTGAGCTTTTTGAAATATTATAACAATATCTCCTACATGTTACGTATTATATTATAACATGGTTTATTGGAGTGATTTGGTTTGGAAAGTGCACAAGGACCGAAACAACCAAATCATCTTGGACCGGGATTAATATTAATAGTGGGGTTTGGGCTAATCAGGTTCACAATGCATAGAGGAGTGGAAGTTGGTTGGCAGCATATGCTGATCATGTATACTTTCAATTTTTTTTTTACATCACAACTAATAATTAAAGTATAATTAATTAACTATACAAATGAATAATTAATTAACTAATGTGAATGTATAATAGTCATGCTAAGGTTCGGGCCTCATAGGTTTCGAGCTATGCGAGTGGGTTGGATCGACGCGCGAGACAAGTGTTTTGGTTCAAACGGTTTGAGTCGGTTCAACACGATACAGATAAAATGTATTTAATTCGTCAAATAGTAGTTTTACGTCAAAGTCACGGGTTGTCACATTATCCCCAAGTTGAAAGAAATTTCGTCCCGAAATTTGTAAACAGTCGCTGAAGAAGCTAGTGCGGTTGAGCTTTTTTGCGGGTGTCACAGAAAATAAGCGAACCGAACCGATTAGCCAAACATGTATATATATACGAAACTCTCTTAATGTAATATTATTTATAAGTTCACGACTAACTAGATTTTTTTAACCTTTCAATCTGTCTAATTGAGGGTCCATTAGTATTTGTTTTATTATGTACATATGGCTCATTACCAATATGTATATGCAATCTATATAATTTTGCAAGTTTTATATTCATGAGTTTATATTTTACAAGTTTTATATTCATCGGATAATTAATCGAAATCGATCCATAACCAATGGTTAACCGACCATCAGTTATGGTTATGGTTAATACTTTTCAATCAACCGAACCCTCGATTAACCATCCACAGTTAACCAGACTTTACACACCCCTAATTCAGTGTTATTAATTTTATATGAGTGTTCAAACTGATCAAAATAAAATACAAATATCATAAAATGTGATTATAACTTAAATCATTTATTTTTCGCAACAACCTTGTTGAAAAAGATGACCGTTAAATATTACCCAAGTTAATATTTGTTTCATTTAATTCAGTTAATTTAATTTAGAATTTTTTAAAAAATTCACTAACAATGAAAGAATATTGAAACCTAAATGACATATTTGAAGTTAAAATAAAGTTTTGAGTACAGAAATTAAGAAGATTAATTACTGTTATAATAATTATAAATCTCTTGAAAAGATTATCGACTGAAAATAATGTGTTACACATCTTAAATCTTAAATATACAACAAAAGAAAATCAGAAACTCTAAAAGCTTAATGAGTATTAATGAAGATTATCCAGGATATATTTTATGGGTTTCAGTTTTTATTATAGCTACTAACAAAACAAATATTATTTTAGGATTTTGGTCAGGAAAGAAAGCCAATAATGTAATGGAGTAACACTTCCTAGATACGGGGAAAGTTGATGGTAGGATCTTGTTTCTTTTTTCTTGAGTTGACCCTTTATATTTGATGATATAAAAGTTTTCGAAGCTTTCAGATCACCCCTTTTTCACCTTTCAATATATGATGATGGCCAAATCTTTTTGTGGATCCATTTTTCAAATTGTGTCAATCAAGCTATATAACTTGAGATGTTAATTCACTATTTAAATTGTCCTAAAAGGTGTAGTGGTAAATTGAGCTGTTTTCATTAGTGGAGACGTAGGTTCGATTCTCGCTTGAGCCATTTTCGAGGGATATCCGGGTGAAGGTACGAATCCGAATTTTAATCCCGGGTTCGAACCTGATGGGGGCGAGGGTTTACGGATTTCATCCGCTTCCCACACATTAGGGGGGATGGTCTAATGGCGGTCGATGAGTCGACCTTGGAAATAGCCCCGACAGGGAGGGTTTACACGTGAGATTCTTTGCCGTTAAAAAAAATCACTATTCAAATTAATTTTAGGTATGAAAAATTAAAATTCAATGGTTTTAAATTTAAATCGAATAATGTTTTACCTGAACCAAATTTATAAATTAATTATAAAATCGATTTAGAATTGAAAATGGAAAACCTTGAATTTTTTTGTTTTACAACTTGAAAATATGAAATTTCAAGCTCCAACAATCATGATATATACATAAGTCTTGTAGTACACCACTATATGTTTAAACATGAAGAAAATAGTTGCTTCAAAGTTAAAATAAAAATTAAAAGTTGAATGTGTATAATAATATCATATCTAATTATTAGTTCTAATATAGAGTTATATATTTATCATATAAAAAATAAGTTTAACTTCACAAACTCAAATGATGTGTCCCTTCTAAAGTTTCATTAGATATAATTTATAATAGTTAAATGTGTATATATGATGAGTGAGTGTCTTTAATTCTTTATTATATTTTTCTTTTCGAATAACACTTTTTTTACTTCGAAATACCACCTAAACAAACTGCATTTGAAAGAAATTTTGAAATCACACCATATTTATATGAGTCAATCGTCAATCTTATCTAATGTTGATTATGTGTTTATCAAGTGTAAAACACATAATATAACTTCAATTTATATTAGTAGTAAGCATAGATTGAATTTCTTAATTTGGCGATCCCTTACAACTATGAGTATCCAAATGTGATTATTAAAATTTTGAAAGTGCATCACTATATGAAATCAAAGTGCCAAAGTAAAGTAAAATAAACTAGTCATTCTTTTCAATGTGACTCCCTCTCTCTCTCTAAATGTATATGTACAAATAAAGCATTAGATTTTTTTATTAACTAGAATTACCATCCGTCGCAATGCAGCAGGGATTCGTTAGTTATATATATCATATTAGATGAAAGCCAAATGTTTTTTCACATGACCGCGAGCCTGTGTGTAAAACATAGAAAAGAATAATTAAATCGATCTATGATCTGCGTGTTGCAACAAACCTATCAAACGGGGAAAATAGACGCGCTGCGACGGGTCTGTCAAACGGTAAAAAGTAGTTGAAAAAATGTTGAGCCTCACATACACGTTGTGGCGTGTTAACTTGGAAAATCTAGAGCGAACGTTAAACAGAAAACTTGAAAAGATTAAAGTAAAAGGGACCAAAGTTGAAAAAGATGAAAAGCTTTGGGTTAAAAGTAAAAAAATCAAAGGGGTTGAATTGCAAAAGATGAAAACTTTTAAATTAGAAGCGGAAAATAAAATTAATCAAATGGGTTGAATTAACAAAGATTGAAACTTTAGACTTAAAATGTTAAAGATTAAAACTTTAGAGTTATAAATGAAACTTCAAATTTTTTTTGAAAACTCGCAAAGCCAAGAGTACAAACACATAAGCATAAATTTGTTACTTATTTATATGTTTTTAATTATATGTTTTTAATTATTCATGTATTTTTGATGTTTTTACCTTTTACAAAAAAAGTTTAAAATACAAAAGACTCTTAACGTGCGACTTAGATACACGACCTTCAATATAACGTGCGTAATTATGAAATAACGTGCGTAATTAGGATGCAAAAAACGTGCGTAATTAGGTTTTAACCCAACCCATGCGCAATTATGCAAATAACGTGTTTAAATTAATGTAAATGAAGTCGTGGATCTTCGTACGTTAAGGAGTTGTTGTGCGTTAACCTTCCCCTACAAATATATACATATAAAAACCCATCAAAATTTGTTCGTTCATATATTTTTTAATGTTTAAACTTTATCCTACGTATGTATCAGGTTATATATAGGTAATACCCTTATAGAGAATTTGTACATATGTAAGTTGTATAAATAAACAAAATTTATTCATATATTTTTTTAAGTTCAAGATAGTTGAATTTGACATGCAAATTAAGTGCATTATATTGAAACGGGTTTCTTTTTATTCTAAGAAAAAAATCATTGAAAAATGACCCAGTAACAATTTGGCATGCATATTAAGTGCAATTTTAATGAAAAATGTAAGCCTGTAAGCTTTTTTTAGATTCCATTCATCTAGTAAACGAAAATTATGCACATCCTGTGGAGAATTTGCACAAAATGTTCGACTAAGTATCCTGGTTCGTGTTCATGTACACATGTTTTTTTATTGGCTCATATATTAAATCCATACATATTCAAGTTTTTCATATTTACGCCTATTACACCATGCCTAAGCCCTTAGCGGGCTCCCTCGTTTCGGTTTTTGCGTGCAAGCTACGTCAGTGCGTGACTCCACTACATATAGTCTAATTTAATAAACTTGTCAACCTGATATCATATATCCCTTTATTCATGTGTTTTATATATATTATATATACTTATAAACCATCAAAGTTGATGTATTTTTTTTATATTTAAACGACTATGAAAAAAATAAGAGAATCAAAGACTTGAGTAAGGTTTACTTTTTATCTTGAAAAAACTTACAAAATAAAAATACTCGAGAATAAAAATCCTATATACAAACAACATAAGTTGGCGATGAAACAGCATAAGTTTGTCTAATTGTTCATTGTTGTAATAAATACTTTTTTGGACCATTAAAAGTTTGAATTACAGAGGATGGACCGTTCGTAATAAAATAGTTAATTAATATAATAGTAATAAACTTAGTCTAGAAGAAAGAAAAAATAGCCGTCACTAATTAGTCTTAAACTCTTTCGAATCAAATTTATTTTCTAGTTACCATGAACAGCACTACTTGTTCACCAAACCGAGTTATGTTTTTTTATGAACCAAACCGAGTTATGTTTTTTTGATGACGAATTTTACAATAACCTACATCAAATTAATCATAATCTACTTAATGTTAGGATTTGAACTCTTGTTTTTTTTTTCTCAAAAGCCAGGAGTCTCTACCACCAGCTATATATAGCTGGAATGGCAAAACCGAATTATGTAATTATTATTTTTTATTTGTTATTGCATAAATCTTAAGTATTTTGATAATTAAAAGTTTAAAACAGTTATATGGTCATATTTAAAAGAACGGATATATTTTTTCAAAGAAAAAAATAATAAAAATATTTTTGAAGTGAGTACTTACCCACAAATACAACAAAAATATCTTTCCATAGTTTTTTTTTTTGAATGGGCAAAGGTTACATTACTCCTAAACTACACCAATAAATACTAAATTACACTCATGTAAGGATTTGAACCCTGGTCTTTTCTCCAAGAGGCAAGAACCCTGGTCTTTTCTCCGACAAATACTTAATTTACATTGTCTTTTTGTTGTGAAGGCCTTTAGTTCAAATTGCATTATCAATGCCATTGGTTCAACTATTGATGATTCAGCCTATCTGAACCGCATCAAAGGGCGATCCAATTCGTTGTTTTTCCGGTCCGGTTGCTCGGCTAGTTTTAGCCACATTGCTTCCCAAAACATGTCTTCATCTATTTGATTTCTAGTGAGTCATGGGAATAACGGTATTAAATTATTAGCTATATGATGTTATACATATCTAGGGTGGTTATTGTGTACCGTTAAGAAAGTATTGTAATGGGCTAATTATGGGCCAGTGTAACAAAAAAAACCCAAAGTAATTTTAATTAAAGATGGAGGAAGTGCTGAAGTAGAGGCCCAATGCAACTAATTGGGTTGACCCTTGAAAGATAAAAGTAACACAATCAGGTTTTTGTTAATAACCGGTCCCGGGTATAGAATCGGTTCCCGGTATGATCTGGTATTGGAACATCGGATATTGAGAGAAACCGGGTAGGGTTCGAGTACATATATTTATTAGAAAAACCGTAACCTATGTACCCAGGTAGGGTATAATCGAGTTCGGGTATAAACGGGTATGGGTCCGGGTATTAATTTCCGGTTTTTAAAAAATAGTTTTTAAACAAAAATAATTCGTTCAAAATTAAATTTGGTTTGTAATTTCAAAAATAATTAAATAAATTACACTAACATAAATTCACTCAAGTAAAATTATTTGCTTTATAATATGTTGTTTTTAAAAACTTAAATATAAAAGTTGTAAAGTTAACATAAAAATATACTTTAAAAATTCGGGCATTCTATCTGGTATTAATAAAAACCGGTATCGGGTATAAGGATAACCTGGTTCGGGTATAGGGTATGATTGGTTCCAGGTATTTTTTTGGTATAAATCGGGTACGGTTTTAGTTACGGGAATTACGGTTAGTCGGTTAATTAAAATACACGGGTACAAAAATAATCAGTTTCGGTTTTTTTTTCTTGGATCCGGTTTCAAGTACAAGTTTTTTGTCCACCTCTAATAACGGGTGTCGGAATGATTGAGGTGTGCATAATTTTAGTTTATTGGTTTGAATTGTAATAAATATTATTATAATAATAATCTAATACTATATTTTTAGACCATAACTAATACATGAAGTTGAGTACTTCTATCAATATTATACTTAATGGTCATTTTTTATAATATATCAATTAGCAACACTCTTACGCATAAGTGGTTTGTAACTTGTTTTTAGGGTTTTCTCAAAAAAAAAACTTGATTTTTTTTTTTAACCCAAATACTTTTTACCTTTTGCAATTTTAACCCTACATAATTTGTTTTTTAACTTTAACCCAAAACTTTAAATCTTTTATAATTTAACCAAAAACTTTTTTTACTTATAACTTTGATCCCCCATACTTTTTTTCTTTCTCAAGTTTTTCGTTTTACGTTTCGTTCTAAATTTTCCGAGTTAATATGTCGTAACATGCGTGTGTGGTTCAATATTTTTCGTCTATTTTTTCACATTTGACAGGTATGTCGCAACGTGCTTATTTCTCCCCTTTGGCGAGTTCGCCGCAACGGGCGGATCCTGCACCGGCTTAGTTATTCTTTGCTACGTTTTACATTTCTGTCTAATTATTTTGCATTAACACATCGTAACGGGTATGCGTGGTTCAATGATTTTACGTCTGCTTTTCGTTTGGTGTAATTTTTTCCCATTTTATCTTTTTTATTTTACGAGTTTTTCCGATGTTGAGGGTCGCTGCCAGTGGTATGGCATTGGTGCTACTTAGCATGGTTTTACGAACGTTGTTAGCCTATTAAACTTTTTACAAATATTTTGTTTCAGTTTACCTCTATAGTATTTAAAACTTGTATTTTTAGCTTATAAAGTTGGACATTGGTTTATAATAAAAACATTTACTATAGTATTTATTTATATACTATTAATAGGAAACATTGTTAGGTAGGGATGAGCATGGTACCCGTTCGGTATCAGTACAGAAAGTACCGGTACTGAAAAACGATAAAAGTTGGTACTGGTACCGAATACATCCGGCCGTAACATGGAGCTCATGTATAATGTTTAGGGGCTGTTTGGCAACTTCTGAATTGTTAAGTGCTGAATCAGTAAGAGGTTAGAGGTCTGAACTATTAACTGCTGAAGCAGTAAGAGTAAGAGGCCTGAACTATTAACTAATGAACCAGTAAGAGTAAGAGGCCTGAACCATTGAGAGGCAGTGTAATGCTTAACCGTTCAAAGGCAAATGTCTGACCAATTCAAATTAGAGGTCTTAACCATTGAGACTCAGTATAATGCTTAACTATTCAGACATTTACTCGCGAAACAAACAGTCTAAATCATTAAGTGCTGAACCAGTAAGAGGTCTGAACCATTCAGAGCATCATTAAGAGGTAAACAAACAATTCCTTAATTGTTAACTAACCTATGCCGGCTGAATTTGTAAGCCCCAACCGCAACGCGGCGGGGTCTTACATCTAGTTTTCGTTTAATTAAGACCCTAAACATTTAAAAAAGCATCAAGATATGACATTAGCAATCAAGTATGAATTGTGAAATATCAATCAACTGAGAATGATTTTTAGAAGTTTGGCTGATCATCCATTTGGACCAATTTGATTTACCTTAATCCGAATCATACATATCCTTTCAACAAAGAAATTCTGTCAAAATCAGTCGAACCAGACCATAAACATCCTTAGATTTTAGTTCGGAAATGAAATTTATAAAAGCATAATATTTGTTGTTATCTTATTTCAAATTTATACCCCATTCATTATTATACTTTTAGATTATTGTTAAGACTTAATAAGTAGTATAACCAAAAAAATTTCTCGCATTTTGAACCTTTAGAATTAATTATACCAATTATACTTATGATCACATACTTTTTATTTAGCAAAGGGCTTGCACCTTAGCGCTACTAAGATGTTGAAAGG
Organism: Scalesia atractyloides; assembly: GCA_947069175.1. Lineage (NCBI taxonomy): Eukaryota > Viridiplantae > Streptophyta > Magnoliopsida > Asterales > Asteraceae > Scalesia > Scalesia atractyloides. Next base: position 1,520,919 of record CAMTDV010000025.1, on the reverse strand, counting down.
TATCCTTTCTCATGAGTTTTCAAGCCTTATGGTGAACAAATGTAGAGACTTAGGAGTATGATTTTAATATATGTGTTAGCTGTTCAAAAAAGCGTATATACACTTCTTTTTTGTTTATGATTTAAATAATAATAGTTTTTTTAATTTATAAGTTTTGATACAAAGTGTAAGAAGTCTATTTAGTTATGTTTCGTACAAAGTGTAAGAAGTCTATGTAGGCATAGTGTTTTTAATTTTCGGTATGATGTTTTATATTCTTTTAGCATGATATTATATAGAAAAACATCAAACGTAACAATTTAAAACACAATTCAATGTATTCTAGACATGAAATCTAAAACATCTTGCAAACAATTTAATCAATGTGTTTTAAATTAAATGTCTAGAATACATATTATTGTGTTATAAATTGTTGTGTTTTATGTTTTTCTATGTTATACGATATCAAATGAATATAAAAATCTTACCTAAAATTTAAAACACCATTCCTACATAGACTTCTTACACTTTGTTGAAAAATGTCCTTTTTACACTAACCTTAACCTATAATGTGTTATATAATTTGAATATATGTGTTTAGGTTTTGATATAAGTTTTATTATAACTTGAATCGTATCCAATATAATATATCATATTTGATACACCTCTATTGTAATACTATTTATGTCGGAATGTTGAAAAAAATTTGACAATAACACATTTGAATTTATATAAAACATCCTACGTTAATAACGTTAATAGTTATAAAAGAAAAACACACTTATAATTTAAATATAAAAAGAAAAATAATAAGAAACATAATTTAAAAATAGATAGTTTACAAATTAAACTTCTATGGATTAGACAATTATTGGGCCGTCGAAACTCCTTTTATATGACATTTGACATGCATGAAAGTGGAAGGAAATAACCTATTGACGTTGACTCCCTTATTTCTTTATAGATGCTTTCGGCTTTTACCAAGTAACTTACTTGCAAACATTGTGTGAATCATGTAATTTAAAACCATTATATAACAAAGTTTAGTAATAAATTAATAATCTCTTTCGGGTGTAAGCCTATGTATCATGTTAATAAATTATAGATTATAGATTATGAATATATTCAAGTTGACTGATAAACATGTGGATTGTCAATTGGTTTTACGATGGAAGGTGATTGTAGGTTGGATTTGGACAATTGGTAAAGTAGGTGTTGTGTCGAAAAATCTAATACAACTGGTACCAGGATTACGTTGCAACTTCATGTTGATGTGGTTGTCGTACTCGCCTTGTTTGTCCTAGTCCAACGATCAAGGTGGATCGTGCTCCTTGTCTTGTCCACTTTCAAAGAAAGTGTTTTTGTGCGAGTGTTGTAGATTTTAAAGTCAACTAATAAACTTATGACCATTTCAACTATTGTCAAGTGGTTTAAAAAAGTTTGTTTACTTCTTTAGAGGTCATTCTTGATGTTATTCAACTATTGTCAAGTGGTTTTAAAAAGTTTGTTTACTTTTTATAGGTCAATCTTGATGTTATAGTTCAAAGGAGATTCTAATTATATGCATTTTTTATATGACCGTCCTTCTCAGCTCGGGAACCTAAATTTGTATCTATTGTCCATATAAGCGGAAATTATATGACAAGTTAACCAAATACACAAGAATTACTGATTAATCGTCTGTTTATTAAGTCCAAAAGTGTTACAATTCAGTCGCCAAACACACAGAGCTTCGCCGTCAATGTCGCAAAGTTCTTACAATGAATAACCATGACTCAACTATATATAGACACACAAGTTCGCTCGAACTGTGGCTAGTCTTGATTAAGTCAGACTCACACAAGTTCGGCCGAACTTGTGTTACACCATAAATATTTTTCCAAATTCTAACACGTTCAAGCCCTAATCGTACAGACTCGATTTAATACGATGACGTAGGCAACAAACATATGCACCAACAATTTTTAATCTATTTTTCTGTTTAATACAAGAGGCAATTTCAAATCATCAGAATCATTTAGTTGTATCATATGACTTTTTTTTTATATATAAATTGTACTTGTAACAAATCCTTTTGATAGTTTATAAATCACCTTCTTGTAACTAAACTTTAAAAGTAGTATTTTGTTTTTCCGTCAGTTATAAAAAATAGAAACTATAATAGTTTGATTTAAATAAATGTTTACATTGAACTATAAACCATTTGCATTTTGTTCTTATTTACCATGTTAATATATCTATGTAAAATTAGGAATTTACAAGCCGCGCGTTGCGGTAGGGTAATGCAGATTTAAGTAAATTTATAGCGTATCATATGTGTTTTGTTACCGTTACATAGGAACGTACGTAAAAGCATGCATGAAAAATATACCAAAAGTTACATGAAATGTATATAAAGAGGTATGTACATTTTCTTTGGGTATATAAACAAGTATGTACATTTTCTTTGGGTATATAAACAAGTATGTACATTTTCTTTGGATACGTTTTATTTGTGTAGATACGTTTTGAAACTCATATTGTTCGAGTACTGTGTATATTTAAACGGTGTAATTCTTTTTCAAGTATTCAAAAGAAGTGGTTAAGTTCATACCGTCGAAGTATAGCGTATTATATACGTAAACCCATGCATTACTGATAACAACCCCGCCATATGTTTAGTCTACTATTAACACATGAGGAGAAAAAAAAACACATAAAAATATAGTTTATAGAAGAAAAGGTATGGGCACAACAACTATCAATGTGCAACTTATAAAGCAAAATGGTAGTCGCTGATTTAAGTTACATGTAGCCTCTATACCCTTAAATGTAGCTTTTAAAGCAAAATGGTAGTCGTTGATTTAAGTTACATGTAGCCTCTATTGGTAAATGTACCCGAGCTTCTCGAGGGGGGGGGGGGGTGTTAGGGAGCGCAGCACGACGGGGAAATTAGACAGCTAAATCATCAAGCAATAATATATTAGCCTTTCGAAATGTTCATTACAAACCCAAGTGCATCCCGTTACATTACACACCCAACTACATGCCATAAAATTAACAAAAGAAACCAATCTCCATGGATAAAAATGAATTCACATAGTTTATTTTATGTATTACACCTTTCATTCTTGATTAGTTAAATTAATGGAGCGTAAAGAGCATATAATTAAATCATCTTCAAATCAACAATGGTTCAAAGAATTTAGTTATTTTAAAAAGGAATATTGGAACTATTCGTTGTTGGCCGTTAACAGTCTCAACTTCAAAAATAACCACCGGCAATCCCAACTATTGACATATTGACCACCAATAGACCTGACTGACAGAACCCTAACGCCGTTAGTCTCAGGTTGCCGGAAAACCGTTTCTTACCAGGAAAAGGTTTCTAAAGGTCCGATCTAAGGTTACAAAGAGGTTTGGGAAGATGATGTTAAGTTTTCTGGCCAAAAAGTTAAGTTTTCCGGAAAAAATAAGCTTTCCGCCCAAAAACGGAGTTTTCCGACGATGCCAATAATTGGGGCTTTTACTAGAAAAGGTTCCTAAAGGTCCGTAATAAGGTTACAAAGAGGTTTGGGACGAAAATGTTGAGTTTTCCAGCCAAAAACGTTTTTCCGGCGACCGGAGACTAACGACGTGAGGGTTCTGTTAGTCAGGATCCATTGGAGGCCAACATGTTAATAGTTGGGACTGCCAGTGTTTATTTTTGAAGTTAGGACTGTTGGCGGCTAAAGACGAATAGTTGAGATTATTAAAATCTAATATTCCTTTTAAAAAACAATATAACTTGTATCATTAAGTCAAAGGTTCTAGACTAAAGGCGAGGTGGCGTGATAAACACCTTCATCAATCCAATACCATCAAGAAAAGTGATGGTCACAACCTATTATCATGGTGCTTGTTGAGTAAATACATTTCGCCAACCAAGGCTATCTATCATATTGGTAACATTTTTATCACTATGACCATGGCAACATCAATGTACTTCATGCTACAAACAACATGCCTAATTTATCAGTCACATGTTTAAAACCAATAATAAAGAAAGCTCATTGCATATGTCAATCGTCATATACCTATCATATAATATCGCATACATACAAATTTGGTATTAAAACAAATACAAGTGGCTAAAACAAAAGGTAATTTTGGTATTCAAAGAACCAGGGACCGACCCTATCGTATACTAAACAACCCTAAAGTGATGTAAAAAATGAAGAATCATCACTAAAGAAATGCCGATACAATAAATAAAAAACAACAATCATCACTAAGGCAAACGATCGCAAAAAGAATACATAAACAAAGATCATAAAAAACGAAGAATCATCACTAAAGAAACCGTGATACAATAAAAAAAACAATGAATATCACTAATGCAAGCGATTGCGTAAGAAGACATAAACAATGATAAACAAAAAGAAAGTATCACCATTAAAGAAACGACGATATTACAAATAAAAAACAATAATCATCGCTAAAACAAACAATCACATGCATAGCAAAAAAATGAAGAATGATCACTAAAGAAACAATGATACGATGAATAAAAAACAACGATCATCACTAAAGCAAACAATCACGTAAAAAGACATAAACAATGATTATCACAAACCAAGCGATCAAAGAGGAAGACATTACCATAGATATCGTTAAAATCGTAGGTAGAAGACTCACGATAGGAAACAAAGAAAAAAGACGCTTAAATGGAACTTAAAAACATGTAAAGAAAAAAGACACATGTATCAAAAGAACATACATAAGTGGCAAATGAAACCAACAGGGACCAAATGTGCAAAATTAAAGTATGAAGGAACGATAATGCAAACCTAGAGGGACCACAAATGGAGAATTACAAAGCGGAAGGGCCAAAGTCGAGAGTTTCTTTCACCACCTAAGTTGTTTTGAGGCGATCGAGGCGGAGGACGTTGATGGCGATGGCGGAGGATAGGTAGCGGTGGGTTGATTTTGGGGGTCATTTGAGGATTTTTGAGGGTTGTTTGAAACAGGGAGAGAGAGGAAGAGAGAGGCAGATGAGGTTTTGAGAGTGCAGGTGGTGGTTCTAGAAGGGGGAGGTGGCTGTGGGGGTGGTGCTAATGTGAAAGTGGTGGTGACAAGTGGTGGTGTTAGAGAGAGAGAGTAAAGAGGGAAAGAATGTGTGTTTTAGAGAGAGGGAGAGAGAGTCTGCTTTAAGAATTTATAGCAGGAATGACCAAAATACCCTTGAGGAAAAGGACAAAAACAAAGTTTTTTTTTTATAAATCTGATCTGATTGAGATTTGAACCAAAATGACAATAAAACTAAAACCACAGGGATTCAGATGCAAAAAGTTTGAGATTTGGACTAAAATGGCAAAACTGGCCAAACCTCAGGAACAAAAATGGCAGTTTACTCTTAGATTTATCATGACTTCAAAAGGAAATTGAGAATGCTAGGCATACTTTTCTGTGTTGGTGAGCCGATCTCTAGTCATGTTCTCGAAGTTCTTTATGAGTGAAGTCCAATTTTCAACTTCATTTTATTAAATATAGAGAGTATTGTGTTGGATATCCGTTTAATTATTCTTTGATCAAAACATGGTTATGCCACAAACACATTGTGCTCGTTTCGTGTCTACTAACATTTAGATTGCAAATATATTGACCAAGGGTTTGTCACCTGCTCGCTTTTCCACTGTTTGGTCTAAGTTTCACTTAATGCAATCGTTTCGCTTGTTGGGGCAAATTAAAGCATTTACATTTGCTCAACATTTCTAATTATGTTATAACTCATAGAACAATTTTATGTTTAAGTTTGTTATATTAGTGGAATATGTTGTCTACCGTTTTTTCGCCTTTGCAATCATAATCACTTGTTTAGCTTCATATACATACATTGAGGTAAATATCTTTGGCTTATCAACCAAGAAATAGAATACCAGAATGTCACATTCTTAATAGTTTATGTGTATGTTTCTCTTTTCAAATTCCAATACAATTTCTAATGCTAATAAATTTATAAAATCGTTTCTTTACTAGACTCCAACTTGTAGAAAACTAGAGGGATGAATAGTTTTTTCTTAAAACTTTATGTTAATTAAACACTAGCTTTGAATTGTTTTAACTTATTTAAAACCCAAAAATTATGTTAGGATCGCTAGGATTGAACTCACACACGAAGCTGAACACACACACGAAAGCAATAAACGACACGAAGATTTAAAGTGGTTCGGTCAGCTGAACTACATCCACTGTGCTGCAACTAGGGTTTCTTTATTATTCAGGTGCTTAAGGAATTACAAGTACAATGATATCAATATATAGAGACTAATCTAGGGTTAGGAAACTTGTTCCCCAAGTTAGACCCAAGCCCACATAGAGATAGCTAGGGCCGGCTAAATTAAAACCCTAATTTAACTACCAAATAAAAAACGTGTGGGCCAACCCAAGGCTAGGGCCGGCCACCCTCCCTTGATCGGGCCTCCAGACCAATTAGCCCAACAATCTCCCACTTGGAGGCTCGAACAACGCCCAATAGTCTTCAAAATTTGTACATCTTGTAATCTTCCTTTACCACCTAGTTGCAGCAGTCTTCTCAACAATTAACCTGAAGGCACGTTGACGCTCCCACTGAGCCTCAACTCATCGGTCACAACCTGTGACTCGTTCTCTGTCCCTGCCGACTCCCACTTAAACGAACTGCCAAATCCTGAGAAATCCTGAGAACACACACTCTCCAATACTAGCAAGAGATTCTCTGGAGAGACTTTTCCATTTGGAATTCTGGTCTTTTTAACCCACTGTCGCTCTGAAACTGTAACTGAAACACGCCTTGCGCTCCCATTGTGACAATGTCCCCCGACTGGTTTGACCTTCCAAACACCATCTTCCCTGTGACTCTAGGTTTCTCTCTTGCAAAGGAAACCCTCTTCTGTCCCTGAGATTCTGTGAACTCGACTTTGTTTTTCTCCAGAACTGGAGCGTCACTTCCTTCTGATGGTATACTGACCATGTATAATGAGCCTCTTTTCTTTCCATGAGCCATGACCATATTCCCTTTGACAACCTTCCACAGTCCATTCCCGAACTTAACTTCATGTCCCTGATCATCCAACTGGCCAACCGAAATCAACAACCTCTTCAGACCTGGAATAACCCTGACATCTCTTAAAGTCCACAAACCAACTGAAGTCTTCAAAACAATGTCACCCATGCCCGTAACATCAAATACCTCATCATTCGCCAGTTTTACCTTTCCAAAGTCACATTCTTTCAGATTTTGCAGTGCTTCACTGCTGTGGGTAGCGTGAAATGAAGCACCAGAATCCATGACCCAGGAATCCACACTGCTCTACACACTACAGACTAACGCATCATCATCATCATCACTGTAGTCTCCTGCAGAGTTTATTTCTTTCTTCTGTTTCGAGCACTAGTCCTACTTCATTGCAATTCCAACATACCACATCCTTCCGAACCTTAGACACACTCCTCCTCTTGCTCTGACGACTTTCACATTGATTCTTTCTTCCCCTGGCCTATGTACTCAACAAAGAACTCGAAGACTCACCTGAACCACGATGTCGAGCACCCTCTCCCAAAATAAGATCCCGCATCTTCGCAAATGTGAATTTACTCGATTCCGAAGTGCTAGTAACAGCAGTTACGGTTCCGGACCAACTATCAGGCAATGAGGATAATAACAGTAGGGCTTGAACCTCATCATCAAACTTAATATCGACAGACACTAAGCGAGACAAGATTGAGTTTAGGTTATTGATGTGATTTGTTACCGAGTCACCCTCCTTCATCCTGGTATTCACAAGCTCTCGAATAAGATAAACCTTAATCCTGGTATTCACAAGCTCTCGAATAAGATAAACCTTATTGCTGCAGAAGGCTTCTCATACATGTTAGATAATGCTTCCATCATACCTTTAGCTGAGGTCTCCTTCTAGATGTTATAGGCAACATTCTCTGACAGAGAAAGCGTTATCACTGCTCTGGCTTTCTTATCCAACTTCACCCAATCTGCTTGTGGCATATCTTTTGGCTTCTCACCCTCAAGCACTACATCTAAGTCTTTCTGACAAAGTAGTGCCTCAATCTGCATCTTCCACCAACCAAACTTATTCCCATCAAACTTCTCTATTATAACCTTTCCGTCTACAGCCATGGCAATGACTAAACGAAACACTAGTTATGGATAAACAGAGATAAACACAGCAAAGCAATCTATTTAACACGCAGCGGAATAACGAACTTGATAATCAAAACTGAAACTTTAACTGAAACGATAAAACCTGACAAACGCGGTTGACTCAGGTTCTAGGTTTCTGTAGTCGGCCTCTTTGATTCAGCAAAACTGTTCTTCTGCAAAATAGATCTCTGATTTCGGCTGATTCGGGACTGGTTGTTAAAGCTTTCGAAAAAACGGAACCTAAACCTTCTTCTGTGACGGCGGCGAAAACCCTAAGGCCGGCGGCGGAACCCTAGCAAAGCTGGGTGGCGGCGGCGGTGGTTGACTGGGTGGCTGACGACGAAAGAACTGAAGGTGGCGGTTCTGGTGTTCTCGTGTGATCCCGATCAAGAGGCAAAGCTCTGATACCAGTTGTTAGGATCGCTAGGATTGAACTCACACACGAAGCTGAACACACACACACGAAAGCAATAAACGACATGAAGATTTAAAGTGGTTCGGTCAGCTGACCTACATCCACTGTGCTGCAACTAGGGTTTCTTTATTATTCAGGTGCTTAAGGAATTACAAGTACAATGATATCAATATATAGAGACTAATCTAGGGTTACGAAACTTGTTCCCCAAGTTAGGCCCAAGCCCACATAGAGATAACTAGGGCCGGCTAAATTAAAACCTTAATTTAACTGTCAAATAAAAAACATGTGGGCCAACCCAAGGCTAGAGCCGGCCACCCTTCCTTGATCGGGCCTCCACACCAATTAGCCCAACACAATTATATTGTGCAAGAAATGTATATAGTTTAAGAGTTGGAAATACAAAACCAATTTGTAGAGTTTCAAGTGAATGTTAACTAACCCACTCTAAGTTCTCTCCTTGGTTCTCCAATTGAGAGTTGCTCAATTTATACGTTTCTCTTCAAGGAAAGAGATCACCGGTACGCAAGTGTTTCATTAAGCAAGGTAGTGATCACCTAACAACGTATCTCTAAACAAATGTAGTGATTACCTTCTTTGTTTCACTAATCTTAAGAAGTTGCAACACCCCGAATCATGCCAACAACCACCGCACACTATCTTTATTCTCATGCAAGGTTACGGTCGTAAACATAAAGAAAGGGACTTAGTTTCTTTTGAGCATATTTTCGATCAAATAGCATGGGTTGTCTTGGGTTTATGATAGGATTTGGTGTAGTCATCACTGTCAACGAGAAAGAAAACATGACTTCGGTTCTTGGAACTATTCATTCGTTCCTCGAGTGTAAACTTGATTAACCCAACAGTTTGCGCAGGTGGTAGGGTTTGCCGGTGGTGATTCGCGTGGGTGCGAGAGGTATAATCTCTGTCATTGTTGAAGTTTGGTTGCCGCTGTTCTCAAACCATTATACAGGTAACAATCTTGTCTCAAAATCATGGTTAGGGACAACGTGTAGGTTCGGGTGCGATTACTTGACGGGATGTGCATACGTGTAAACCGATTAGGGTGCTACTTATGGTTGCGATAATTACCATCTTTATGATGATGATCATCTTACATGCCATGCTCGTGATCAGATCTTTGGTGGTGTTGTAACTGCATATTGAATGGAATGGTTTTGGGTTAACGAAGGAGATGGTTTATTGTGATACATGACGGTGATGATATTACTGCTTAAAAACCAATAGGGTTGGTTTGGAAAGCATATAACTGATCGAAGTGGCAGGTCGTTGAATTTATAGGAGGCTTGGGTTATTTAGTGATGGGATTATTAAAGCTTGGGTTGGTGAAATAGCACATAAGATGATAAGGGTGTTGTTGCATGGATTGTGTGTGTGGACGGATAAGAGTGCATGAATGTGTGTGTATGAAGAAACAAGTTCTAGGTGTGTGCTTTGGAAATGAAACAGGAAGCCTAGATGACTTAAGTAAGCACACACATACACACACCTTAATTAATTAAACACACACACACCCCCCTCAATTCTCTAACCTAGATTTTAAAGAATTTAGTTTATGAACACCAATTTAGTTTACGATAGTATGTGATGATCTATAGGGTTTTAGTAACCTTATTTGTGTGGTGACAAGTTCGGATACGAGTACATATTCGCGAGACCGATTTGCGTGTGGAATGCAAGTTTCGCAACTAGCGAGTTCTAATCCCCATTTTGCGTATTTATTTTGGGGCTGGCATACATGTGTGATTACATGAGTTTAAGTATGTTTTCATGTGTTTACATGTTTTCTATAAATGATGAGTTTTACGTACGTATTGTTTACTCAACGTTTTCCAATGAGTTTATTTTAAAAAAGAGAGTTATATGAATAGTAGAGGTGTAGTTTAGAAGATGTTGACATTTTGTGTGATTACCTAAGTGTAGTCAAATCATGAGGTAGATATATAGAATGTAATATGTCAATGGTGACGAATACGTGGGAGATTAACTACATCCTCGGAGGGGAAAAAGGGCAAGTTAAATGATATATGCACATCCTTAATCAACAACTTAGTAACACAAGTTACATGAAAACTTAGTAAGTCCAAGTATTATCAATACAAGAGATAATGAGGTGTGTGATTAGCACTATGCCATTGATGTCCCAACACAACCCACTCAATAAATTGTTTAGCATCAACCCTTATTCATAACGATCTTGTTCTTATGGATGACCAACCACTTAACTTCCTCTATTGGCTTTTGTAGTTGCCTTTCTTCATCATCACCCAAGTCTTTCCTTATTTATATGAAAAACGAAACATAACGATAAACGATCTTTGATTATCTTTCATAACACCTAAAGTTTCATACCATTCTTTAGTTTTCCGTTGGTCAATTTAGGGTGCTAAAACTTATCACATGAACTATTGGAAAGTTCACATATTGAAGTTATTAGTTTACTCTTAATAGGGTGATAGTCACTTGAACTAATCTTATTACACCGAGTCTACTATTGAGGTAGTCTACACAATAAAACAATTGTAGTTTTTTTTGTTGACTCTATATAGTTGACACCATCTTGTCATGTGGGTTCGTTTACTTCTAAACAATACACCATGTTGGTTGTTTCTAATTTAATTACTAACTAATTATATATATAAATATATTATTGGTCATGTTTTGATTTAATGCATCCTTAAAACAATTAACTAGTTCGAATGTTAATAAATTAGTTTCGTTCTTCAGAAGATAATACAAAATTAGTTCTTTAAAGTAGAAGAATGATTGAACCACCTTATACATAATGATTTAGCCATGTGGGTGATGCCCAATTGCCCATAGACTTTGAATTTTTCAAATTTCGAATTTATGATTGGATAATTTCAAACAGAATAAATATAAATCTTTAGGTATTTTTATATAAAAAATAAAACTACTTTTAATTTTTTATTGCAAATTCAAAGTTTGTGTGGTAGCTGATTAAAGGATAAGGTTATTGTACAAATGAACTTAACATGCTAGACGTAAGAAATTTTTCCCATCTTGTAAAACACGTATATTAGTCTTAGATTTAAAAAAAAAATTGTATACTTACACAAGTAGAGTAACTATGTAATCATTATAGTGTAATCGCACATAATTACTCTACTAGATTAAATACATCAATTTTTTTCGTTTTTACATTTTTCAACTAAACATCAAAACAACATATTTATATCAGTGGAAAGTTTAGTATACGAGAATTAAATAAACACTTAGAAATTCTGCTTTAACTATAACAGATTAGTCGGTTATGTAACTGCATGTTTCACTCTCTTTATCTTTTACTAAACCAGCAAACCACTTCATACAAATATATTATCCCATTCTAGTAATCATATACTTATAATTAGTTTCGTATTAAAAGCGTGCTAGAAAAAGACATAAATTATCCAATTCTTGTAATCCTACAATTAGTATTGTTTTTAACCTATAGCGTATAGAGGGGTGTGGGTGGTGGACGAGTTGTGTTCCAGGTATAATAGCGGGGTGGAACGGTAACTCATATTTTTGTGGAGTGATGGTGGGCTAAAATGGTTTGTTGCGCATCTTCGAATGGGTTATGATTCCGGTTTGACGAGTTACGGTTCTCTTACTTAGTTGATGGAGTTGATATGGATGGTCCAAAAATGAAATTTGAAGCGTTATACACGGTGTTTCTAATGACGGTTTAGAGGCTTTGGTTGGGGAGAAACGATAAAGTTTTCAATCAGGAGACCACGGTTCCTTCCAAATTAAGCTTGTTTATGCTGTGGTTTTGGTTTTGTTGGTTGGAATACACTTCGGTTTGGTTGTTAAAAAACAAAACAATGTTTTTTTTAGTTTTTTAATAGCATTATCCTAAAGGGGTTAACATTTTTCGTGTCCCGTGTCTAAAGTGTGACACATTTAAGCCTATACAAAGACCAAACTAAACCACATGTGAATTGTACGCATTCGTTCATTTAACTTTGACCGAACAAACAAACACTTAAAAAACAAAATTTCTTGCTCATGTTTTTCGTTAAGAAAATAAACGTGTTCATGTTGTTTATATTCGTTTGTTAATGTTTTAAAGGATCACAAACAATTGATTGGGCCAATTACATTACGCAACACTTCGTTCTAAATTTGATTGTGTTGTTGGGCTAGTTAAAAGATTAACTTACCAATAACTAATAGATGGATTTGAATGAATATTTAAATGGACATAAATAAAAATAGATGAACGAACATAAACGAACGCAAATAAGCGAATGTGACACATGCCTATGCTCATTTTCATTATTAACAAAAGCTTTTGTTAAGGTTAATGTTCATTGTTAAATAACTCAACATAAACAGAGTTTTTATCAATGAATGAAAACTCAACTCAATTAAGGTCAAAGTTTTTATCAATGAAAACTCAACTCAATTAAGGTCCTATAATATTTAATGACTTCCATTGTTTTCACATCCCTAAAATCTCATTCTTACACCCTATAACTATACGACCCGTATAGAGTTATACAATATTATACGACCGTATAATGTTATACAACCCAAAACCCATATAATGTTATACGACATGTATAATGTTATATGGTCCGTATAAAATGTTATACGACCTAATATTTTCTCTATCTATACGAGCCGTATAACATTATTCGAGCTATATAGCATTATACTTCTCAATATTTTTCGTGTTAGATTATTCTATACAGGTCATATAACCCAATATGACCCTCCCTGTTTAATTTAGCCACACCTCAATAGATTGTTAATGAGGGTGTGTGTGTAGCTTTTGTAAATATGGAGGTGAAATATGTTAATGTAGATGGTTCCGTTGCGTATGGGACCGTGGTCTGTGGGCCAAACCAATTCCACCGTAGACAAGCACAAGTGCCGAGTCAATCCTCAAAAGACGCGTTGCCATGCCATGACTCGGCCATTTCTAATAAAATCTTTTTCACTTGACCAAACTACCCCTCACATATTTGAAAAAGAAAATATTGCAACAGTTTCAACAAATTTTCTAAATAATAACTTTTAGAACACTTATTAAACTTAAGGTTCTTTTTATATAAAACTATATACAAGACGCACTCTGTATAATATAGAGAAAACAACAAAAATATCACTGTATTGAAATCTCTATAATAAAGAAAGTTTTATGATATTAAAGTAAACCTCGGTATTTAGAGGCTCATATCCAAACCTTTATATTTTAATTGTGAATATGTTGGAAAGAGAAATAAATAATGAAATAAATGATTGTGAGTATGATAGAGGTATAGATAGAGAGTTAGATGTGAGAAGTTTTTGAAAAGTAAACATAATTTAGAGAAAAATGTGTTTTTTTTGGTTAAATTATATAGATGGAGATAAAGGCTCGATTGCAAATCCTCTAATTTAATTAGATGATTTTTTAGTTAAAGCTGTTTAATGCTAAGTTAATTCATCTTTGTGCAATACTTATGGTTAAATAGGTAAAAATAATAAGTTGCAATGATAAATTGATCCTTTTAAAGGAAAAAATGTCCTATGTTCTGACAAAATTGTTGGTAATTTGACATGAATGTTGGAGCATAGTTTTGTCCTCCAAATCTTCACATTTAAAGAAATTTGTGTTGTGAAAAATTTGAAGACGAGTAACGCTATTCCATTCATCATTCATCACTCAGTCTTGAAATGTACTTAAATATATATAGAATACATATTTTCATAGTATTCTTTCATTATCTACTCTAAAGGCATAATCATTTTTATACTAGCTTAATGTATATTTATATAACACTTTATTTTGATTCTTTTCATAACAAAAAACTATACCACCTTAATGTACCTTATATAATATTAATAAGTTAAACTGATTAAAGGGTAAATTTAATTTTTGAGAAATGAATAGTGTTTCTTTACATTAAATTATATCTTTTTAAAGGTTTCATTTATATATCAAAAGAAATTTCTCCAAAACTTCAAATTTGAAGCAATTTGGAAAGTTAAAATATCAATTTTTAAAATAGCACTTGGACCATCATGCTATATAAAATATTAAGTTGGTGGATTTTGTTATTCAGGAGTTGTATTTTAAAAGGTCATGTTATATTAAATATTACTTTTTAGTTATTTGTTGATATTTAAAAAACCTAAGCTACAAAAGTCAACACCATTAATTCTTTTTCTCTTTCTACTGATGAATATATAAAACTAGTTGATGCCCGTCTGCGTTGCGGGGCGATAGGCCGACTATTTCTCAACCAACTAAATAAACACTACCATAGTTTTGTTAGAAAAAAAGTAAAACGATGGCAAGACTGTAATATTTTAGCGGGGGGCGAAACTGTAATTTTCCAGGACTAATAAGTGAGTTTTAGGCAGCTCATTCACACGAAAAAAAAAACTCGAGTCAACCAATTAAAAACAAAACACTTCGATAGTTTTGCTAAAAACTAAAACGATAGCAATACTGTAAATTTGAATTGTGGGCAAAACTGTAATTTTTGACTAAGGTAAAATCATAATTTGCTAGAAAATAAAGCGATGGCAAGACCAAATTTTAAACCGAGAGCAAAACCGTAATTTTAAACAGAGACAAATTTATAATTTTGAACTTTATTGTATAGTAATATAAATATTGTTGCAATAGGAAAAAAAACAAAAGAAAAAATACTTAGTGGTGTCATGTGCCCCACACCGCCATGATCTCAGTTGTTATGACTTACTATTCTTGCAGTTGTGAATGTAAATATAGGTAATGAGTTTCTTCAAACTAAATACAAGTAAATTCACATTATAATTTCATGTTCACTAAATCATTGTAGATTATTAGACTAACAGCATGGTCAAATTCTAGGATGGAACCAAGAAAGGATCAAAAGGATCCACTAATGGCTATGGCTTTATAGCCTAATGAATTTTTAGAGTTGGATAAGGGTTTGTGACTAATAGGCCGTCGGTTTGATTCTCACAGGGGGGTCTCATATTTATTGGGTTTCCTTCTGAATTAGTGTATAAGCATTATACCTATGGAGATGGATATGATCGAGTGGTTTCACTGGTGGCACGATGGTACTCAAGTGGTCCGTCAATAATCCAAATTTGCGTTTCAAAAAATAAAAAGGATCCACTAGTTTTTCGATTGTTTATAATCATTAAATTTTGATAGGAAAAAAGACAGGGTTTACGAGGATAACAAAATTTATGTCAATCTGTAAGTACCTCAACCAAGCTATTATCAACATTTAAGTAAAGATAGATTATAGTTTATCAGATTAATATATAGTTGTTAGTCATCCGGTTACAAGTAATGATATGTTTTCATAATACCTCTCAAATCACATATCTAACCAACGTTTGAGATGCTACGCATCTAACCATCACAGGTTAATACTTTGAGGAATAATATCTTAATTTCCTTTTAGTTTGACATCCGTAGTTTTTTCCATTTAAATAGTTAAAAACAATCGTAAAATGAACGTTTGATGTGGGGGTGTAAATTGTGAATGAGTCAAGTTCAAGCTAGTCTAAACTCGAGCGTAAGATCACTAAAACTCGACTTGATTTAACTTTTTTATTCGAGCTGATGTCGTGTAACTCACAAGTTATCTACAACTCTACTTTAGCATACATTAAATTATTTAGAATATAAAAGGATTAAAGAAACAAATGGTTAATTAATTAAATAAAAAAAACAAATACAAAAAATACTAAATAAATAAATAAAACAAATACAAAAACCAATTCCAAGGGCAATTTTGTCAAATAAAAAAACAACCCTTTCTCAAACCCTCTATAGATACAAGATTTGTATCTATAAATGCCTATCATCATCATAGCAAATGAAAAGAAGACAACAGAAACAAACGGCTTCTTTGTTCATCCATTAAAACCAGACTCAAATTTCACACGCTTTAAAAACCCCACATCACAATCTCTCTTGTTTCATTCATCAAATCCTCAATTTCTTCATTCATTTCCACTATTTGGGGTTGATCTATTTGCTTGATTAAAAATGGCGATGATTAGTTTATCAAAGTTTCTTGATAAAGTTTACTTGATGGCTGAAGGTGGATCTCGTTATTGCTCTAAAAAGTCTGATGATCTTTGTGGTGATGTTTGCGATGAGGTAAAACCCTAATTTAGGTTTTCTTGTTTCAGTTTAAAGTTCTTACCTTTTTTTTAAGTTGAATAACTTGGATAATCAAATTAGTTTGTTGGGTGGGACTGAAAATTGTTCAACTTGACTGTGCCACAAATTTTTATTTTTTTTTGAGAATTTAAGTTAGATAAAGTTGGATGATCAAATTAGTTTGTTGGGTGGGATGGAAAATTGTTCAACTTAATTCTGCCCCAATTTTTTTAAAATTTTTTTTTAAGTTGGATGATCAAATTAGTTTGTTGGCTGGGATGGAAAAGTGTTCAACTTGCTTGTGCCACAAGTTTTTTTTTTTTTTGGAGAATTTAAGTTGAATAAGTTGGATGATCAAATTAATTTGTTGGGCTGGAGTGAAAATTGTTCAATTTGTTTGTGACAAAAAAAAATTAATATTTTTTTTATCAAACTATTGGAGCCCTAATTTGGTAACAATTAGGGTTCTTTATGTGTTGTTTATGCCTCAAGTGTTGTTGAAGAATCAAAAATTATATAAAAATAGGCTTTTTTTATTACTTTATGCTTAATTGAAGCTTTGAATTCATGTTATGTATCTACAAATCATGTTAAAGACTTCTAACTTTAAGTGATCTCCATGTTCTTGAGATTCCTTTTTAATCTTTTTTTTAAGTATATTATGTGCAGCTGTCATGAACTGAATAATTTTATCCCCAAATAGAAAATTAAAGTCTTTTGTAAATCATAATTCATCTTAACAAAACTTGCATAATTGGTTTGCAGGATTCAGGAAAGGTTTCAACAATGTCAAGAGTGCGATGCATTCTTCGCGGGCTCGATTTGAAAATGCTTGTTTTTCTTTTCGTGTTGGTCCCGACTGTAATCCTCGGGTTATACGTACACGGGCAAAAGATTTCGTACTTTTTACGCCCATTGTGGGAAAAACCACCGAAGCCTTTCCACGAGATCCCACATTATTATCACGAAAACGTGTCGATGCAAAATCTTTGCAAGTTACACGGTTGGGGGACACGTGAGTTTCCGAGGCGTGTTTTTGATGCGGTTTTGTTTAGCAATGAAGTTGATCTTCTTACGATAAGATGGCATGAGTTGTACCCGTATGTTACCGAATTTGTGCTTCTTGAATCAAACTCGACCTTCACGGGTTTACCTAAGCCGTTGGTCTTTGATAGTCAACGCGACAAGTTTAAGTTTGTCGAGCCGAGATTGACGTACGGGAAAATTCCGGGAAGATTCAAGAAAGGGGAAAATCCGTTTGTTGAGGAAGCGTATCAACGGCTTGCGTTGGATTATCTTTTGCGGAAAGCCGGGATTCAAGATGATGATTTGTTAATCATGTCGGATATCGACGAAATACCGAGTAGACATACGATTAATCTTTTAAGATGGTGTGATGATATACCTCCGGTTCTGCATCTTCGGTTGAAAAATTATCTATATTCGTTTGAGTTTTTACTCGATAATAATAGTTGGAGGGCGTCGGTTCATAGGTATCAATCAGGAAAGACGCGATACGCTCATTACCGCCAATCGGATGTCGTGTTGGCAGATGCAGGGTGGCATTGCAGCTTCTGTTTCCGTCACATCAACGAGTTTATATTCAAGATGAAAGCTTATAGCCATGTCGATCGAGTACGGTTTAACAAATTCTTGAGCCCGAAAAGGGTGCAAAAGGTAATCTGCAAAGGTGCGGATCTCTTCGATATGTTACCCGAAGAATACACGTTTAAAGAGATTATCGGAAAAATGGGCCCCATCCCGCATTCGTATTCAGCTGTTCATCTTCCAGCTCATCTTTTGGAAAACGCCGATGAGTACAGATATCTTTTACCGGGAAACTGCGTACGAGAAAGTGAGTAGAAGTATAGAACACTAAAATTAATATCAAGATGTTCTTATTGGTGTAAAGTTTGGATCTTTGAAGTTTCCATACGAAACCCGTGTTGGGTTGACCAAAAGATAGTTGACCCGGGTTCTAAATCCGTCGATACTAGCATCATTCTTTCGGAAACACTCGATTTCTGGGGTGATAGTGTACATAGTCTTTCGGGTCTTCTTCATAACGGGGATACACATTTTCAAGATTCGTCAGCAAAGATTCAACGTCAAGGTAATCGACGAAAGTTTGCGATAGATTTATTTGGCTTTAGGAAGTTTTGAATCTTGATTCTTGACACGAACCGATTATAAATATATTAATTCAAATTATGTTACATATTTAACTATTGAGTTGTGTAACTTTGTCCTGTTGATAGAGGATGTTGTTTGTTTGTGTTTTTTTTAGTAAATGTCATTTTCGTCTCTTTGGTTTGGGTCATTTTGCCAGTTAAGTCCAAAGGTTTCATTTTTCGCCTGAGGGTTTAAAAAGGTTTCACCGTTGCCATTTTAGTTCACTGGGTTTACTTCATAAATTTTTTGTGTTAACGAGAAGGGAAATTAGGTCATTTTATATGTAATTATGTTAACTAGAATGGCAATCTGGCCGTATAAAATGACCGAATTGCCCTTCTCGTTAACAGAAATAATGGATGAAGTTAACCCAATGGACTAAAATGGCCAATGGTGAAACCTTTTTGGACCCACATGCGAAAAATGAAATCTTTGGACTAAACTGGTAAAATGACATTTAACTCTTTTTTTTTTTTTATAATTTTTGTCCAACTGTTTATGTAAACAGCTATGAATATTAATAATAAAACATTGGAACAGCCGGAAGACAGAATGATTCTTGGCATGAAGAAGAATCTGATGCCTTTTTGGACAAAGATTATTATTGTTTGAAGTTGGCATGATGTCCTACAGATACAGCTGCTATATTTGTTCTTAAAGAAAATATTGCAAGTTGACAGCAAGCATGTTCTCTTGTCTATGATTGGCTTAGAATATGGTTTGTGTTAAAGTTGAAACATGAGTTTTGGTCCAGGTTCCTTGTTCTTAGACATGGCTCATGGTTTGGTACTTTGTTTGTTAATCATTGAATGAGTTTGTTGCCAAATTTTGGGTGTGTTTGGTCCTTCCAAAGTTCCAAGATTGATCTTTTAACCTCCGAAACGCTTTTATATCGTAGTTCTAACTATTATGTTAACGACGATTCGAAGGTGAAATTAAGAAACAGCAAATCCGCTACGTCTGTATTGGTATTGTTTTTTTATACCACGTATCTTTTAAACCTACCTACCAAGGGCATAAGAGGTTTGGTTGTGGGGGGGGGGGGGGGTCCAATAATATTGTGTTACATCAGATCCCATACATCTATTTTTTTTGAACAATTACTAGATTTTCTAGAGTAAACACACTACAAGTTGCGTTCTACAAAATTTAAATTCTCAACCTTTTGGTTATGGAGTAAACCACTTTATCATTAGGATGTCCTATTGAGAATATCCCATACATCCATCTAGCACGGGGTTGTGAACCCAAAATCCATCCGCAAGCCGAACCCATGGTGGTTGCGACGGTGTTCCCGTGGTACCCAGGTGAACTCACGGTTCAATTTTAGTATGGGTGTTCACGGTTCGGTTTAAAACTGTGAAACTAGTCATCGGTTCGCTTTCGCGGTCAGTTTTCTTTCTTATGTTCGGTCGGCCAGATTCAAGAATCCATACAATTTATTTTAGAGATGGACTACCACAAAAGGCCAAACTTTGAAACCAAATAGTTAGTAACAGTTCGGTTTCAAGATTAAACGGTCAGGTTTCGGTTTTTGATTATCAAAAACTATTACTAACGACTTAGCTTACGCTTTAATATAAAAACCGTAAAAACCAGACAGTGAATACCCCTAGATCTTAGATACGTCTTGTCCACCCTAAATTTACATTTTTTTGCTCATCATGGCTTGTGTTTGAACTTAGGACATCATGCGTTTGTCCCTTTGGCGTTTGACACGTTCGGCTCCTTGGCGCCGGAGGCGGTTCGGTTCTTGGCTAGAGTTTAGCGTGTGGTCCACAACAATTTTACGATCCTTTAGGGGCGAGGCTTTGTTTTTAGTAGATTAGGGTTCTCTATTCAGAAGGGGATGACGGCGCAGTTTGTTCCCCGTCTACCTGCTATCCTTATGTAATTTGCCTTGTTGATTGGAATAAAAAATCAATATATATAAAAAAAATACAATTATTTATTGTCAAAAAAAAAACGGTCGTTTACACTTTACACCTTTTTTTTTTGTTAATAATAATAATTAAAAAGGTCAAAGTATGTATATTTGAAAATATCTGAACGGATTTATTTATTTTAAGTAGGACCCTTTACTGTTCCAACGGTCTTGAAGAATAATAAAGATTTGGAAACTAATAATTGGTGTGACCCTTTTGGCAACAATTGGCACCAGTTGAGTCGCTGTGGTTCAGTCGATTATTGCCCCATGTGTCTAGGGTGGCAGTGGTTAACCACCCCAAGCCCTACTCAATTACTTCCAACTATTTATGGATTTCCATAAGAAAAACATAGATAAAAGTTCTTTAAAAAAATTAGATTATGTGTTAAAGAGACCTCATGTTGGTTTACAAATTATTTGATTTAAAAAATATTGAAGGCGTAAAGGGGACATCCTGATCGTTAAGGTGTATGCCTCATGACCAAAAATTTGAGTTTTCAAATCTTATCGAATGCATGTTGTGATATATTTATACATATAACATAAGTAAAACCTAGGATGAGGATCATTTCTAAACACTAATTATTGTGAGAACTAAAAGAACTATAAATCAGTAAACTTTGGGATTTAAGGTTGATATTTTTTAAATTTTATGTTTCTTACATTCATATGTGTATTATAAATACGTAAAAGATATCATATGTAGGTGATTTAACCTACCAATAACGTACATGTGTGTAGGTTATATAAAAACTAAAAATTTTCTATATTTTGTTTTTAATTCTAGTGTAAGAAACAATAAATCTTACATATGTAACATTTTCATTTACTTTTTAGGATTGAAAAAATTGGTTATTCATTTTGTTTTGCGTGTTCTCACAATATTTAGTGTTCTAGATAGAACCCTCTCCATAAAGAATATATATGTATTTATTGAAAAAATACGTGCACATACAATTCGAATATCTGGTACAAATCAGTTTGAAAATCATAAATTCGAATTTTAATTCGATTCAAAATTTTAAAAAGCGAATTTGAACTTCTGATCAAGTTTTTGTTTTTTAAGACTAATTTTCAAATAACAAATACCTTCAAGCAAATGATTTATCTTTTTTTTTCAATGAATCGACTCCAATTATTATGTAATGATTATTGAGATAGAAAGTGAAGAAAAAGTTGAAGATGTTGGGTTTTAAAAATGGTGGGTTTGAAGTTACAGACAAAGAAAAGGAAGAAGATAAGATAAGAATGACTAAAATACTCTTTCACTTTATTTGTCAAGTTTGACACATGTCATAACCCTGTTTTTTCTTACTCTTCCTAGCCAATTTGATCCTTACCCTACATTTTATAAATACATTATGCATTTAAAAAATAATAAAAAAAACATTACATTTTCCGTTGAAAGAACATAAAGTATATATAAAGAAAAAATGTGAATGTGACATTTGGAAGAACCAACAAGTCAAGAAGACTCTAAAAGGTCCAAAGAACCTAACCCAACTCAAAACTAACGTTAAGGAAATAAAAACACTTAAATATGCAACCAATCCAAGACAAAACTTTAATAAAAATAAATGCATTTTTTCTTATTTCCCACGTTAATCATAATATATACAACATCCTTTAGACATAATCTTTTCAATTTTTTTTTGTTAAGATACATTTAGATACTTAAAAGTTAAAAGTATGAAAACCTGACAGGTCATCGAACCAATATCTGATCTAAAAAACCAGTCAACTCGCAATAGAAGTTAATCTTCATTGTTTTTGTCCGGTGCGTTCAAAACTATTTGCTGGTAACGAAACAATAACACCCAGTGACGGATCTAGCCCAAAAATTTGGAGGTATCCCCACAATAAATTTTGCGATCAGGGTATTTTTTGTATAAAACCGAAAAACTAATATAAATTTTATACTACGTAGACGAAGTTGAAGGGTAATTTTACACCTACGAATATGGGGTTGAGCCGTAACCCATGCTACTCCTACTATAACACTACCTCCGCCACTGATAACACCAACGATTCTCAGTGTAACTGGCCGAACAAGCCGGTCTGGTCCGATTTTCAATACTTTGTTGCAAACATTAAAAAAATGTGTGTATGTTGAGTTAAACTAGATTGTTTGTTTACATGATTAAAAGTTAATGTTTCAATTTCTCCCAATTAATGGCGGATTTTAAGAGAGATTGATACTTTAGTTCCTTGTCATCATACGGATGGACTTATCTCAAATCATTTGACTTCATATCCAATAATACAAATCTCAAAGTATGAGTTGTCTAATATATAAACATGTGGAGTGTGTACAACGGATCATCGTACATTAAACCTTAATATCATCTAATATGTTAACCTATGTTAACCGTAGTTGCTTTAAAAGTTAAGACCGGGTTTAAATTTTTTGTCGGGCCAAGCATGAAATAATGTTATGATAAAAAACTGAATTAATTTAAATTAAGTTTAGAGCGCTGATCAACATGATCTCACAATCATCGATATCGGATCTCGTATATAACATTTATATAGGGCTGTCCAAAAATCTCGCGGCTCGGAGCTCGGATTTAACTCGGAAAAAGCTCGTTCGATGATTGAAAGTGAGCCGGTCGGCTGCTCGTAAAGTGATCGAGCTCGGCTCGGCTCGTGACGAGCCGAATTGGCTTGGTTTGGCTCGCATACCAACTTGGCTCGGCTTAGCTCGGATTAACTTACTTTTAAAATATTTTATTTATATGTATTATAATATATCACATAAAACTGATTATTATTTACATGTAATTAGTAGTGTAATTTGATATCTATAACATATCTGAAGGTTGATTACCATGTTAATGAACTTATATTGTATTTCGTAGAAATTAAGAACTTATTTTTTGTTGTTAAACTTGATTTTCGCTTGTAATATATTAGGTTGAGCTTATTTTAGACATGTTCTTTTAAATTATTGAATAATATTTTAGAATACTGAATTTTGAAAGCCATGTATTAGTTTTTCTTTTCAAAATCGAGTCAAACCAAGCGAGCTGAGCCAGCTCGGTTTTAAACCAAGCCAAGCCCAATCTTAGATTGCCAGCTCGGTTTCAAATCCCGAGCCGAGCCAGCTCGGTTTATAATCGAGCCGAACATGAGTTTTGCCCTGGCTCAGCTCAGTTTGGCTCGTGAAAACCCTATTAAAGAGGACAAGTCTTTAGCACAGTTATAATATTTAAACTCACAACCTCTTAGTTGTTAGGAGTTTAGATACCAAGCCATTTGTTCCGTTGGTGAAGAATTATGTTGATTGATAAATGAAATCACTAGAAAGATTCTGGATTTGACAAGTGGGTCAAATTCATGCCTCGTTGACTTTGATTCGGGTTTTAACAATGACATAATGGTTCAATGAATTATAACATGCAAAATCGAGTATAAAACGTAACGTGTTATTGTTATAATGACTCGTACACTAAAAAAGTGGAACTAAAAGATGAAGATTACGTCGAAAAAATAGCAACGTCCTTTTGTTTCATTCCTTTCCAACTATTGTACTTTGATATGATCACTTTCAGTCATTAAAAGTTTCGATATCATCATTGAGAAATAAATTGGAGTTAACAGTCATTTTCGTCCCTGTGGTTTGTTCACTTTTGTCATTTCAGTCTAATTTTAAAATATGCACCAGTTTCCACATACTGAAAACGTGCTACTTTGGTCCAAAAATTAAAACACAATTAGGTTTAATGAAGGGTATTATTGTCTTTTCATTTGTCAGACATAAAATAAGGTGAAAATAAAAGATATACGAATTGACAATAATATCCTTCATTAAACCCGTCTGACTTAACTAGAGTTTTAATTTTTGGACTGATGTGGCACGTTTCCAGTATGTCAGGGTTGAAACTGGTGCCATTTTGAAAAGGGGAATTAGTTTTTAATAATTCAAAGTTTTACCGTTGGCCACTAATAATCCCAACTTCAAAAATTTCCTGTAACAATCCCAACTTGTAAGATTTTGGCCCCCAATGATCCTTTGCTAACTGGGTTATAACCCAGTTAGTTTTTTGCTGACTGGACACCAAACCTAGTTATCTGCTGACTTGGCTGCTTATGTGGCACCATCACCATCATCTCCTCCTCCACTGCCACCACCATGGCCACCATTCACCTATCCACCGAACACCCCACCCTTCAAACTTCCGGCCACCACCGTTAAAGTTCCATCCACAACTCCAACCGCCTCACCGGAAAAACGTGAGACCCAGAGATGCTGAAAATTTTGAAGTTTTGAGCAGCGGAGAAGGTTACTAGAGGTTGAGATGACTAGTGGTGCTCTCCTTTGGTGGTTTCAGGGGTAAAGAGGGTCGTCAGAATAAGTTGCAGGTCACCGAATTTGCGTAGATGGTGGAAATTTTGAACTTTTGAGCAGCTGAGAAGATTACAGGAGGTCGGAGATGACTGGTAATGGTCTAGTTTGGCAGTTTCAGGGGTAAAAAGGGTCGCCGGAATAAGTTGCAGGTCACCGGATTTGCGTAGATGGTGGAAACTTTGAAGTTTTAAGCGTCCGGGAATGTCAAAGGAGGTCTGAGATGACTAATGGTGGCCTTGTTTAGTGGTTTCAGGGGGTAAAAAGGGTCGCCGGAATAAGTTGCAGGTCACCAGAGTTGCGTAGATGGTGGAAATTTCGAACTTTTGAGCAGTGAAGACGATTATAGGAGGTTAGAGATGACTGGAGGTGGTCTCGTTTGGTGGTTTCAGGGGTAAAAATGGTCGTCGGAATAAGTTGCAGGTCACTGGAGTTGCGAAGATGGTGGAAACTTTGAAGTTTTAAGCGACCGGGAATGTCAAAGGGGGTCGAAGATGATCGGGGTTGTTGGAACAAGTTGGTGACGGCGGGAGGTGGTGATGGTGGTGGTGGTAGACGGTGGTTGTAGGTGGTGGTGATGGTGATGGTGCCACATAAGCTTCCACGTCAGCAGATAACTAGGTTTAGTGTCCACGTCAGCAGCCATGTCAGCAAAAAACTAACTGGGTTATAACCCAGTTAGCAAAGGATCATTGGGGCCAAAATCTTACAAGTTGGGATTGTTACAGGGAATTTTTGAAATTGGGATTATTGGCGGCCAACGGGTGAAACTTCGGATTATTAAAATCCAATTCCCCTTTGAAAATTGGACTGGAATGACAAAAATGAATAAATCAAAGGGACGAAAATGACAGTTAACACAATAAATTGTGACCACAACACCCTAATAATGTTTCATCAAGTGACGGACCCATGATTTACTTTCTTGGGGGTGGTCGGAGGCCTAAATTGAACATTTAAAGGGGGAGATCGGGGTTTTTGCTTAAATCCTACACTAATTTTATCAGGGGAGGCGGCCGCCCCACAACTTCAAGTAGGTCCGTCGCTGGTTTCATCTAGGTCTAATTTTTAAGTAGCATGATTATTTTGTAAAAAAAAAAGTTAAAACAAATCCTTGAGCCAAACGGGTTTTACCTGTGATTTCACCGTGGTTCTACGAGCGGGTGGGTTACCAGGTGTTCTCCGGAATTGGTGGTGGACTCGAGGTACTCCATTTGGTCCAGTGGGTGCGCCGAGAGTGCTTGGGAGCGATTCTGTTGGCTGTTAAAAAAACAAAGAAAACGAATAAGACAATATAACAAAAGGATGATAAGGAATGAGAACATATGCAACACCAACATATTGGAGTATGTCACAAGATAAGATGTCTTTAAAAGTAGTTTTGGTAGCTATTGAATTCTTGAAATCGTAAGTGGCCAAGATAACAATACATATAACATTTGGTAGTTCAAAATCAGCATACTTGATCCAAAGAATCCATCTATAGTCCATCTTACAAGTTGAGAATATATAAAGTTGTAAACACCTGATGCCTTTTAAAAATCATGGCCACGAATGCTGTTAAAAAAACAAAGAAAACTAACATTTTTACAATAACCCATGAAACGAATAAGACAATATAACAAAAGGATGATAAGGATTGAGAACATATGCAACACCAACATATTGGAGTATGTCACAAGATAAGATGCCTTTAAAAGTAGTTTTGGTAGCTATTGAATTCTTGAAATATAAGTGGCCAAGATAACAATACATATAACATTTGGTAGTTCAAAATCAGCATACTTGATCCAAAGAATCCATCTATAGTCCATCTTACAGGTTGAGAATATATAAAGTTGTAAACACCTGATGCCTTTTAAAAATCATGGCCACGAATGAACGCGTGCAAGGTTCTAATATTCCCATAACATTAGACACTAAGCGTTTTTCAACTAGTTTGGAATCTTGGGCTAGCACTATATATAGCATTGCATAAGGGTACACAAAACCACAAGCAAAATCAAAGGTCATTTGTTTGAACTACATTTCATTTTAAGGAAATGGTTCTTCAAACTGAGCGATACAACGGTGGTTACCAGCAACAGAGCTATCCATCATACCAAGGGCCGCATGGCGGCTATAGCAACTTCCAAGGTGTGACTGAGTACTCATCCCCATATTCTGGCTCTTTTCAAGTGCCATCTTACCCGTCGAGCTATGGTCCACACCACCAATCTGGTTGGTCAAGTGGTGGTGACTACTATGGCCACGGAGCCAATCACTACTCTGGTGGCGGCATGGTTGCCCCGCCCATCACTAACGGCTATGAAAGTTCTTACTATGAGAACTCATACTCTCATGGGAACTCAAACAGCCATGGGAGCCCACACCACCAGGGTTATGGGAGCACAAATCATCATGGCCATGGGAGTCCCCACGGTCAGGATAACCAGGGCCATGGGAGCCCACACCACCAGGGCCATGGTAGCAGCCCACATGGCCTCGAGAAAACACAAGGCTTTGGAGGTGGTATAACTAACCAAATTAACAAGTTGACTAATGAGTTTACCAACTTTGGAAGTGGTAGCCCAAACAACCATGGCCATGGGCCCAACAACCATGGTGGCCATGGGAGCCCAAACCACCATGGTGGCCATGGGAGCCCAGACCAACACGGTCATGGAAGCCCACATGGCTCTGGAAAACCACATGGCTTTGGAGGTGCTATAATTAACAAGATGACACATGGGCATAACACCTATGGAAGTGGTAGCCCAAACTTTGGACATAGTCCGAGCGGGTTCAACCATGGTTACCCGCAACATCAGCCTACTTGGACTGTGAAGGCACTTGAAAATGACAAGATGACACATGGCATAACACCTATGGAAGTGGTAGCCCAAACTTTGACATAGTCCGAGCGGTTCAACATGGTTACCGCAACATCAGCCTACTTGGACTGTAGGCACTTGAAAATGACGATTGAACATCTAAGGTTTAAGAATCTACCATATGACAAAGAAGTGTGTGCTTTGTAACTTGGTGATCCTCAAGTTATCTCTCATAATAATGTGTTTGCTTTCTGTTTAAACATATGTGACAAATAATGTATGTCAATGACTGCTTTATCTTATTTATGAGAATGTTATGTTTCAGCTATTATGTTACTCTTAGGCTTTATGTTGAAAAAAATACTGCCACGTGGCGCCACGTAGGCTTGGTAGAAGGGTTTTAAAGGGGGTAAAATGGGCTTCAAAGGTGGTGTTGAAGGGCTTTATGTGAAAGATGGTATTGAGGTTGAGGTGGTTAGATATGATTAGTTGGAAAAAAGAAACACAAAAATGTGCCTTGTGCTCGTAGCTTCCTCTGTGACCCCGCACTGCACCCTCCTTCACGCCACCATGTGGAGGTGTTAGAGCCCTTAGCTCCTTCGACGTGGCAGTGGCGTGGCATCGTTAACCCAGCACAACACATACCATTAGATGCAATTTGTAACTAAACTCCAAACTCAATTTGTAGATTTGGACAAAGGAAAACAACAATTATGATCAAATCGAACTACACTATCACAACGACTTTTAGCCAAATTTGTATTTGTTAAAACTCAATGATGAAATACAGGTGTGTGCGCATGCGCATATAAGAGCATAGGAGATCACATAGAAAGCCTTAATGAAGTAGGCGAATGAGAAGATCGGCAAATCATCATAACGAGAAAAAAAAACGTGTCATGTTCTCAGTGTACTAAACTTTATAAACGGGTTGGCAGGTTGAACAAGTAAATGATATATTTTAAATTTTAAACATGGTTTTCTAAGTGTGTAGGGGTTACAGTTAACGTCTTTGACACAATAAATAAATGAATCACATTCGAGTTAATTAATTTTATAAGAGACCATACATTCTATATACCTACAACTACAAATCTGGTAGAGCAACCAATACAATGGACCAAAATGCTAAAAGACAATTAACAGCCCCATATACTCCTCAACAGAATGGGGGTAGTGGAGCGTCGTAATCGTACAGTTGTGGAGATGACCCGCTCGTTGCTAAAGACAAGGAATGTGACAGAAGTGTTATGGGGAGAGGCCGTAAGACACTTGGTGTATATTCTCAACAGAATAGCAACAAAAGCTGTGAAACATAGTATCAATGTGGAAAGGGCGTAAACCGAATCTCGAACGCTTGAAGGTGTTTGGTTGTGTTGGATATGCAAGGCAGATGAAGAATCATCTCGCCAAACTCGATGATAGGGAACAAGCAATGGTGTACTTGGGAAGTGAAGATGAAACAAAAGGATACCGTATGCTGGATCCGTTAATTAAAGAACAAAGTTGTTGTTGAGAGACGTGAGAAACATGTATGACCAGGAGTTGATGCTGATCGATGATAAAACCCACGTCATATGATCAAGCCGCAACTAAAGAAGAGGGGGTAAAAGCTATGAAAGTGGAAACTGATTCAATTAAAAAAAATACCTGGACTTTAGCCCGATTGCCGCCTAGTCATAAGGCAATAGACCGGGTTGAAGTGGGTTGTTAAAGTCAAGAAAGATGCAAAAGGGAATGTCACGAAGTATAAAGCTCGGGTGGTAGCGAAAGGGTACGTGCAAAGAAAGGGAATTGATTATGAAGATGCCTTTGCGCCAGTAGCACGGTTGGAAACAATAAGACTTCCTCTTGCTATTGCAGTGAATGGGGATTGTGCATCACTTAGATGTCAAGTCAACGTTCCTAACCGGTGAACTCAAGGAGGAGGTCTATGTAACACATCCAAGCGGGTTTGAAGTTAAGGGTAAGGAGAATCTGGTGTATCGATTGCACAAGGCCCTTTATGGCTTAAGGCAGGCCCCAAGAGCATGGAATGCATGGTTGGATAAAGGACTTAAAGAGCTCGGCTTTAGCAGATGTGTTCACGAGCAAGCAGTCTACATGGTACATGAAACTGACTTTATTCTAATAGTTGGGGTTTATGTAGATGATCTTTGTTATTTAATTCACAATTGGAGCAGTGAGCCGATTCATGCAAAATCCAAAACAAAGTCACTGTGCAGCAGTCAAAACAGATTTTGCGGTATGTTCAAGGTACAGTCGGGTATGGGCTAAGGTACAACACCGGAGGAGAAGGAAGGTTGATCAGGTACAGTGATAGCAGCTACGGTACTGACATTGAGGACCGAAGAGGTACAACGGGTATGGCATTTTACTACTCAGGTAACTTGATAACATGGTGTTCACAGAAACAAAGAACAGTGGCGTTAAGCTCTTGTGAAGCCGAGTTCATGGCAGCAACGTCGGCGGCATGCCAAGCGTTGTGGTTAAGAAATTTACTTAGTGACTTGATGGGAAAAGAAGCTCAGGTTGTGAAGACATATCAGGTTACAATCATATGACAATGCTGAAGCATTCAGCTATTTGAATAAAATTGATTACTTTCGGCTGAATTCTCATCTGATCCAAATCTAACAGACTTTATAACTAACGATCCTAATCAAGCCAAACTGGAAAAGCAAACATATGAAAGTGTACAATCTTTAATTGGGTAGCTTTATCGGCTCTTTCATCAGTGATCATTGCCGAGCCCTTCAAATTGTGCGGTGGTGCTAAAAAAATAGGATCAGAAACGGGTGATGATTCGATAACCAAAGTAAAAACATTGGATTCAACATGAGCCATTTTGACCCGTACTCTATTTACCCATTTTGACCGATCTTCTCTTCCGATTGGAGAACCTGAAGTCTAGAAGGTAATGACTTGGGAGCACTTCATAAGCAGAGAGATCCCCACCAATGATGTGCTTCCATGATTTGTAATAACCCAAAGTATCTTCTTTCTGCTTTCCACCACCACCATCATCATCATCATCATCATCATCATCATCATCATCATACACAGGGCTAATACCATACTCCCTTACATTTGCATATTCTGTACCTTCACCACCATAGCTGATTAGACGTTTATCGATATTATATGGATACTGATATTTTACACTAAAGTGAACGCTAACTTCATCACCATCTTCAAACTCTTTTTTCCCAAACATCCAATGGCTTAACCATACTACCACAATTTCATCACCATATTTAAACAAATCATCTTCTGGAACAAGATAGCTCATAGGCTGGTATGTCCAGGAGGAGTTCTTTGTCAAATTCCTTATTTCGATTCTTGAAGGAACAACTTCCTTCATGCTTGAAATCGTACGCACAATGCACACGTTTAGCCCCTGAATCCTGCCATTTTTAGGAGATGATCACTACTAGAAAATGGAGTTATTCCGACCGCATTTTCGGTCGCAAAAGGGTCGTAATTGCCCTATTGCGAACGTTTTCTGACCGAAAACGTGATCCGAAAAACACCCGTCGCATGCTCTATTGCGACTGAGTTGCAACGCTGCTACTTTTGCGATATGGATTTTGCGACTACAAGATTGATCGCAAATACTGCGACCCTTTTTTGTTTGTAATTGTAAGATATAGCGAAGTCTTTTCAAGGTGAGATCTAAAAGCGCTTGCGACCTGGTTGAAAAGAATGATGATCAAATAAATGGTGGTGAGATTTTATTTCAAATTATCAGAATTGGTTATTCCTTTTGAAATCCAAGTAAACATTAATTATAAAAAATAGATTTAAAGGTTAATGTGCCAATAAGATTCATAATTACACTACTCAGATGCTCATAGATGTGATATCTTCCCTTTCTCCCAAAAGCTTTTGCAAGTTTCTTTAGAATACTTTTCTTTTTAGATAAACAGGTCAAAATATAATCAAAACATTCATTAATGAAATACGTTTTTACTATTAATATTTACAAAAAGGTTAATTACTTTTGTCCTTGTTTTCAAAAATTTTCAGTCATAGTTTAAAAATTGTGATTCAGCCTTGGTTTCACTTTCGTAAATTTCGCTGGTTTCATTTCGTAACCATTAATCCATTTATTCTGAGTACAGGGCTGAAATGGTTGAGGTGACTAATGGTTTAAAGTGAAACCACAGGGTATAATGCATTTTTTAAACTATGATGAATAGTGTTTTTGCAAACACTAGTAAAAACAGTATTAACTTAGCAAAAATAAAAAAAGTCTTCTTTTCTAAGTATCATAGTAACATAAAATCCATGAATTTTTTAAAGTTAACGAATACCTAAAAAATAGAAATGAAATATCTTTGTAGCCAATACTTGTCATGAGCTTCCAAACTAAGTGGAAGTTAAATTCTAGTGTTTAACCGCCCGTACTGAATATTGACCAATTCATAGACCGTGTAAATAATAAGATACTTAACCGATAAAATACGTTAAACGGTCATAATTGATTTATTTTTTGATTAACAAACACAATCAAATCATTATTAACCAAAACTGGCAAAATACTTGATTTTGAAGAATTAGGGCTAGTTTAACAAGCCCTCTTGTTCTGAATTGGTGTGTGAGCAACTTTAACTTGACAATTGAAGACAAACAACTTTTAGTTAAATGAAATAATTGTAATTCAGGCAAATTTAAGAACTGACGAAATTAGTTTCATGTAATCAATCAAACAGTTTTGAAGAACAAAGATGAAATCACGAAAGCCATCGACAAATCATTCATGTGTTCATTCACAACCGATAATGTTTCCGAAACAGGTAGAAAGAATATAATAACTCAACAAACCAAAAAAAACTAAAAACTTCAAATATAGTTGGAACAAATATTAAACAATCACTGTTTCAACAAATTATACATGATTGGGTTTCAAAAAGATAACAATTACGTCATAGATCTACATTGCGTGAAGTGGCGAAGTATGAAGTTTCGTCGTCGAGTCTCAAACGGATTATGTTGAGAGGGCGTTACGGCAACGTCATAGAACTGAAATCGCAGTTCGGGCAGAATTGCCTACTGGTCGTTCACTCTAGTTCTGGTTCATATGATAAAACCCTAAACGGTGGAGCTTTATTATTAGGTCCATCTTTTTGAAAAATTGCGACCGTATCGCCACTCCACAAACTTTTTATTCTTTATGTTGCAACCATTTTCGAAATTTTACATTTGCGACCGAATGTTGGTCAACATTGACCATTTGTTACATTTTTGTCATCGCATTTTTGTTACCAACAAAATCAGCTAAAATCTAATTTTGCGATGTTTTTTTTGGACGCAATTGTGAATCTTGTTTTCTAGTTGTTGAAGGTAAAATGACTTTGTTCTATGAACCACGGAACTTTTCTTGATAAATGTGCTGATTTCCATGTTAAAGGACTGTGTGTCACATCAAACTTTTATTCCTAAATGCTATAAAAGTAGAATTAAAGTATTAAGGAAACATCCATTGTGGAAGTATTTCTTGAAACTGTAAATGAAACTGGCAAAGACTTTATAAGATCTGGCAAAGAACTCCCAAAGGACTTGGAATTTCTTGGACAGGTGAGGATGAAGACTCATGGATTAGCTATTGTCGCCTTTAGACAATAACGATTCCATATCTTCATTTCACTGAATCGGAAAGCTTGAACCATCTATTAAAGTTGGTAGTTCTTTAATTTTAGCTTTGGAAGTTCCTTAAATTATGCATTCTAGATCAAGGATTAAGTTTTTCAATAATTTCCATTGACTCGCAAACTCTGACTTGTCATTTGGAGTGTCAACCTTTAAGTAGAAGAGAGGAATACATCAACAACTATGACAACTACTCAGGTTAAGAAATTCTGGACTGAGCGAATAATGATGTTAGTGTTGCAGATATTACCATAGTTATCGACAAATAACGGAAGCTTAAATTTAATACTGGTTCTTCAAAGTATTGATACTTCATGTCAAGAGCTCCATTTCTCCATTAATCAGGTTTAATTAAAGGGAATCATGCATGCAAAACCATCTTAAACTGGAAAATTCTTGTAGGATCCTGATTTAATATTGTTGGAGTAGTTAAATACCGTTACGTAACAGGTTCAAATCACTTTGATTTAAATGAGAACATTCTGAACCAACAAATAACCACCTACTAACTAAACATATCGACCCTGAAGGATGGAATGTAAAAATCAAACTTTTGCATATTGGCATAGTTTTAATATGTTTTTTTAAATGTTTCAGCAAGGGAAACCTTGAATTATTGTTTCCCAAACAAAGAGACACATAATTAATAAGTTAGTAACATAAATACAAATAATCAAAGTAACATATAGGTTACTGAATACCAGTCTATTTGAAACATCAAAACTCTCGTGCGCCATAATTATACGCTTCCAGGTTCTAGGTGATCTTGCTAATATATTCTCCTGCTGAAGAATTATGCTCCAATTTACAGAGACACTGCGAAAGATCGTTGTGAAATTGACCCAATGATTTGATTACCGAGGCTTTTAATACAAT
Organism: Scalesia atractyloides; assembly: GCA_947069175.1. Lineage (NCBI taxonomy): Eukaryota > Viridiplantae > Streptophyta > Magnoliopsida > Asterales > Asteraceae > Scalesia > Scalesia atractyloides. Next base: position 1,486,451 of record CAMTDV010000025.1, on the reverse strand, counting down.
CAAACTTTTTATCTCTAACAAAAAAGAAGTATTAAACAATCCTGTCTTTTTCGATGCAGTGTCCAACTTTGTCGAGTTTCAATATCAGTTAATTTTCCTATATTCTAAGAATCACTGTAGCTTTATACGGAAAGAACTGCCTAAAATTTAGACATGATGTCCTTTGCTGTAATTTATACCTAATAACTTCTTTCATCACATCGTGGTCATTGCGTCAAAGGATGCCAATAAACTGAAGATTCTTATTTAAGCCAGGAGCAAGGTTGTAGCTTTGGTGGAACTTGTTCGAACAAACTGCATTTTTCTGTACGACTTTTTGACTTTATATATTTTCTCTGGATAAGGCTTTGGCCCACTAACACTCCAACGTACTTATTATTCCACAAGAACAGAAGAGTTCTTTCCTTGACAGTGATTTCTCATCTTCTGTGCCACATTAGATTTATTAATCAACTTCTGCTCGAGATCTTTAAGTTTGTAAATCAGCAATCCATTTGTGTGTCACCCTTTATTCTTCAAGAAAGCCTTTCGTTTAAATCGGTTATGCAACTAGACTATTTGTAAATATGCTTTCCTTTAGCCATTCCATTTGGAAAATTCCGCTTTGTTCTAATTTGTCTTCAAGAATGAGTGTACATCGACGATCATTTCCAATTATACGTGGTTCACTCGTTTGTAGTCTAATTGCTATTTTTTTTACAACCCTTCAAACTATTGTGTAACATTTTGAAAAACGGGTTCAAAACCGCTTTTATATAGCATTCGTTAAAGTTGATGCTATTGATTTGCCGACTTTTTTTTAAACATTCATATTAATAATATTTGAATTTAAAACCTTAATATAATAATATATAAGTAATAAACTAAATATAAATGAGTCCGGGTTCACCCGTCTCTCGGACTCACACACACTATAAACCACTCGCAACCCACTTTATGATTTAATAAAATAATTTAAAAGGTAAACATAACTGCAATCAAGCCGCATTTGAAACGCCAAATTGGAATCAGTTAATATTGTTAATAAAAACTTGTACCATAGTAACCGATATTTATTCGATAAATCAAAACAATCATTTTTAAAACCGATTTCAATCAATTCCTTAACCAAAACTACTCTATCATGGTATATAAAAGAACCAGACACTTACGTTTAACATCGTTTTAACTTGGCAAAAAAGACCTCGGATTTAGTGCCGAAAGTTCCACGTAAAACGAAAGCAATGTGGGTAATTTTCTTAAATTCTTTGCTTATACCTATTCATTTATGTCAAATAATCGAAGTATAAGTTATAATTCATTGAAAAGTTCTTGATTGGATCTTTTGTCAAATGTCAGGAGGGCTTATTGTATACTAAGAATTAAAATCGGTATTTAATCGGGTTAGAACGTACACAGTGGACGTGCAAAAAACACAGTCCGGTTCGACACATCGACTCTGAAATAAAACAACATTTTTACTTATTCAGACAATTCCAGCATATTATTTAATATATATATATTAATCTAGGTTTTATCAGAATAGCACATAGCCCAATGGTTGCTGTGTCATGAACGAAGGTCCCATTGATTCGGGTTTTCTGTAACTCGCCAATAAATCTTTTAAAAATAAATAAGGTTAGTTAGTTAGTATTATAATTAAAATAAGAACATTTCGGGTTGACACTTCAGTATTAACTCGTGAGTTACGAGAGGGTCCGGTTGAACCTCATCCGATTATGCTGTTGTAGACTCAAAGTCAAACCATTTTTATTTTGTTTTCTATTCTTTTATTAAATTGAAAATTATTTAAAACATTAAAAATAAAATTTTGAAGGTTAAAAATTTGATTAAACTCAAATAAATTAAAATCCATTAAAGACATATTAAATAATAATCTCAAAAAAAATTTTTTAACAATATGTCTTAATTGTTATTTTCCTCTCGGTTATCATAAAATTCTGGATTCTTCTCTCAAGACGATCCATGTGAGGAATCTCTACAATTCCCCGTTTAATCATGTTTTGGGTGTACTGTTCGACTATTTTTTATTTTTTTAAACTTTGCATAATCATATCCTGTCAAATGTGTATCAATTTGTGAATATATGTAAATTGAATTTTCATCAGGAGCATTTCTTGCCCATCAGTCTGATAGGTTAGATCAGGATTATTAGATCGCTCCGTTTGATTCTTGATTCAAATACATCTATTCTGTATTACTCTCAAATGGTTTGTGATTGTTAATTTAGTTTGTCACTGGATATCACGTTTTTTTATAATAAAAGATTAGTTAATATTTTAAAGGTTCTCCCAATTTGTTACCCAAAATTCCCCTTTACAATGATACAGGATCCAAGCACGAACACTTAGGATGGCTAGAAGAATAAACAACTTATTGAAATTTGTTTCATTTTCCTTAATGTTAATTGTTTTGATTTAAGTTTTAATTTGAATTATAAATATGAAACATTTGTAAATTCAGACTTTGTGAAACCCAATTAGCCATTTTATTCGCGGGTCGGATGTAATATTGTCTCGCTGAACGATTCAATTAAACAAGAACCATTAAATGATAAAATCTCAGCATATTGTACCCTTTTTTAAACTTTAAAAAGGAACAAAACAATTCATGAATTAATTTTTAAATCACAATTGAATAAGGCATTTTCCTGTTCATTTTACGGTGGAACTTTAACGTGTAAGAATCACACCTCGAAAAAAGATCACTTGCTAAGTGACCCTCTTTTGGATTAAAAATAAATAATTTATTATGACTAAATCTTAGGGTTTCAAATCAAAATCAATGATATCAATGAGCAGTTACATACGGTTTTAATCAGGGAAACAGGAATGAAGTGGTAAATTACTCATTCGTTCCTCCTTTATGTCGCAACTTCTTAACTTCTCCATTTAATTTCAACCATTGATCTTTTTTCTTATGAATCTTCCACTTTTTCTTGATTACCATTGCATCCCGAACGTTTCGTTGTTCTGCACCGAGCTTAACGTGAGATGAAAACTATTGTTTGGAGTCCTTTCTGTCATGTCAGTCATTCATCAAGACATGTTGAAGCAATAGGTTTTGGACGATTAATAGCGAGCGGTGCCTTAATCGATTCTCCAGTTCGGTTTTAGAATCTCTTTGAACTGCAATCAAAATTCACTGTTCGTATTTTTAGGAGTATCGTGAAATTGAACGGTACCTGCTCTAAAGCTAAAAAAACAATAATTGTAAGTAGATATAGAGAAAAGAAAAGAAATTGTCTGAATTTTAGTAACAAACCATTGGAAATGGAGTTTGAGAATTATATGTTGTCGTTCATAGTAATAATGGTATTACATGTATGATCCCTTAATAAAAAAAAATTAATTCCTTTATTAATATTCGTTAGAATAACCATATCAATTTTCACGGAAGCAATTCTATATGGGGCCCATGATTTTCTTCCCGTTTAATAGTTACCATTATAACTTTTTAAACAGTGTGCAATGTAATATTTAATGAGTTTTGTTGGTTGGTCCATTGTTTCAAATCTTGTAGACTTGGTCCCATGGTTCTATCACATTGGTTCCATGTTTAATTTTGCATCGGGTGTCCTTACATAACCTTTTTAGTTTCTCAGTTTAATATACTAAATGTCATATTTACCCGTCTTTCCTTTCTTTCACCTTTACATGCAAACTTATACCACTACCCTCGCGTTTTCACGATTTAATCAAATAATTACAACCACTCGCACACCCCCAACACTTATTCCCCATTGCCACAAAAGGTATAAGCAGTCATTGTGTAAATACTGCCTCCGGAAAACTGGTTCACTGTCGAACTAAAAGAAGATCTATCGAAATTTTTTAATTTGGGTTTGAAGAAACTGTTAGCGCAATCTTAATCATTGTTTAACGAAATTGCGGGTTGTGAATGAACGTGGTCTTTGTGTGGTTAAAACGGGTTAACGAACATTTGCGGCGGTTATGGATTATTGGTCACAACATTTTACGACCCTTGGGGAGGTTTTTTTTGTAATTAGGGTTTCATCAAAGGGGAAGGCCAGTTTTCCTACTCTATCTTATGTAATTTGCTTGTTGTGGAATAAAACTATTAAAAAAATCATTTTATGTCAAAAATTACGGTCGTTTACACTTTACAACTTTTTTTTTTATAATATAATTAACAGTCAAATATGTATTTGAATTATTTTTATTTTAATAGGACTTTACTGTTCAACGTTTGAAAATAATAAGTTTGGATATAATTGGTTGACCCTTTTACAATGCACCATTGACCTGTTTCAGTCGATTATTGCCATTCTGGGTGCAGTGGTTAACCACCCATCCAATCATTCTTCCACATTTTGGATCATAAAAAAAATGTAAAAGTTCTTAAAAATTAGTTATGTGTTAAGAACCTCATGTTGTTTACAAATATTTGTTTAAAATATAGCGTAAAGGGAATCGATGTTAGGTGTATGCCTTCGACCAAAAATTGAGTTTTCAAATTTATCGATGCGTTGTATTATTAATAAATAAGTAAAACTAGGATGAGGTCATTAAACTAATTATTTAAACTAAAGAATATAAATCAGTAATTGGGATTTAAGTTGAATGTTTTAATTTATTTTCTACATTTCAATGTGTTTTAAATGTAAAGATATCTATGTAGGTGATTTAACTACCAATAAGTACATGTGTAGTTATATAAAATAAAAAAATTTCTTATTTTGTTTTTATTTAGTGTAAAACATAATCTTATAGAACATTTATTTATTTTAGGATTGAAAAATGGTTTTCATTTTGTTTTGGTTTCCACAATTTTATGTTTGTAGAACTCCTAAAGATTATATGTATTATTAAAAAAATACGTGCACTAAATTCGAATATCTGTAATTTGAATCATATTCGAATTTATTCATCAAAATTTTAAAAAGCGAATTTGAACTTCTTACTCATTTATTTTTTAAAAATTTTAAATACATTTCTTTCAAGCAAATGATATTTATTTAAGAGTAACCAATTTTAAGTGATTGAGTAGACAGAAGAAAGTTGAAGATTTGTTTCCTATAAAAGGTTTTGTACAGAGAGAGTATATACAATTCCCTTCATTGCTTTAAAGTTCCCTTTCCTAGCATTAATTCCATTATCCTTACCTACATTTTATAAAAATTATGCATAAAAAAATAATTAAAAAAACATTCATTTTCGTTAAAGAACATAGTATAAAAAATTTGAATGTGACATTTGAAAAAAGTAAAGACCTAAAAGGTCAGACTACCCAAACCCATATTACATTAAGAAATAAAAACATTAAATATGAACCAATCAAAAATACTTTAAAAAAATAAATGCTTTTTTTCTATTTCCTTATCTAATATATAACACTAGATAATTTTCAATTTTTTTTTTAATAAAAACTTAAAAGTAAAAGTATGAAAACTAAGTCATTCGAACCAAATTTGATCTAAAAAACATTCAATACGCATAGAAGTTATCTTCATTGTTTTTGTCCGTGGTTCAAAACTATTTTGGTACAAACAATAACGTGAGGATCTACAAAAAATTGGAGTACCCCAAATAAAATTTGCGATCAGGGTATTTTTGTAAAAACCGAAAAAATATAAATTATATAGTAGACGAGTTAAGGGTAATTTTAACACATTGGGGTTACCGTAACATGTATCTCATATATACCTGAACTGTACACCAACGTTCTGTTAATGTCCAAAAGCGTGTCATTTTAATACTTGTTGCAAACTTAAAAAAATGTGTTTATGTTATTGATAAATAAAACACTAGAAAATTTGGATTTCAAGGGGGTAAAATTATCCCTGCTTTGATTCGGGTTTTTAAACCCAATGACATAAGGGTTAAATGAATTAAACATGAAAATTGGTAAAAAACTAATGTTATTGTTAAATCCCACACTAATAAAGGGAACAAAAAGAAAAAGATTACTAAAAATTGCAAGCCCTTTTTGGGTTTTTTTTTCCAAATATTGTATTTTGGGATATATCATTTTCAGTTTTTTAAAGTTTGGTATCCTTGAGAAAAAATTGGAGTTTAACGTCTTTTTCTTTCCTATTTTGTTCTTTTGGGTTCTTTTCAGTCTAATTTAAAAATTTGCACCGTTTCCATATGAAAAGTGCTTTTTGGTCCAAAATTAAAAAAAATTGGGTTTTATGAAGGGGTTTTGTTTTTATTTGTAAAGACATAAAAAAAGGGTTGAAAATAAAAAAGATATACAATTAAATTTTATCCTTTTTAAAACCGTCTGATTAACTAGATTTTTAATTTTTAGATGTTTTGCGATTTTCCCTTTTTGTCAGGTTAAAATGGTGCCTTTTGAAAGGGGGAATTGTTTTTTTTAATTCAAATTTCCGGGGGCTTAAAAATTTCCCAACTTAAAAATTTTGTAAAAATCCCAATTTAAAAATTTTTCCCCCAATATCTTTGCTAAGGGTTTAAAACCCCAGTTATTTTTTTGGGGAATGGAACCAAATTTTTTCGCTGATTTGGGGCTGTTTTGGCCCCTTCACCTTATTCCTTCCCCCCAATTGGCCCATTCCCCTTACCCACCGAACCCCCCCTTAAATTCCCGGCCCCCCCTTTTAAAGTTCACCCAATTTCCAAAACCGCTCCCCGGAAAAACTAGACCAAGATCTAAAATTTGAATTTTTTAAAACGGGAGAAGGTTCTGGGTTTTAGAGATGATTTGGTGTCCCCTTTGGTGGTTTGGGGGTAAAGGGGTCGTCAAAAAATTGCAGGTACCAAATTCTTTTAAGGGGGGAAATTTTTAATTTTTGGGGTTGAGAAGTTCCAGGAGGCGGGTACTGGTAATGGTCTGTTTGGATTTCGGGGGGTAAAAGGGTCGGGAAATTGTTCGGTCCCGGTTTTTGCTGGGGGGAAACTTTGAAGTTTTGGGTGGGGAATGTCAAAGGATTGGAACTAAGGGGGCCTTTTTTGGGGTTTCGGGGGGTAAAAGGGGTTTTCGGGGAAAAATTGAGGTCACCGGGGTTCGTTGGGGGAAAATTTAAAATTTTTTTAGCATAAGACGTTATGGGAGGTTAAAAGGGGGGGTGGTCTTTTGGTGGTTTCAGGGTAAAATGGTCGTCAATAATTCGGGTCATTATTTGCGAAAGGGGGAAAAATTTTAATTTTAAAAGCAGGGGAATTAAAAGGGGGTGAGATGTGGGGGTTGTTGGCAATTTGGTGGGGGGAGGGGGGTGTGTTGGTGGGGGAACCGGTGGTTTTGGTGTTTTTTATTTTGAGGGTGCCCCAAGTTTCCAGTCAGGTTAACTGGTTTAGTTGGTTTTAAAAGCCATTAAAAAAAAACAACGGGGTTTAAAAACCCCATTAAAAAGGGTTTTGGGGGCCAAAAATCTAAATTGGGAATTTTACGGGGAATTTTTTGGGAAATTTGGGATTATTGCGGAAAACGGGCAAACTTGGTTTTTAAAACCCAAATTTTCCCCTTTTAAAATTGGAGGGAATGACAAAAATAAATAAATCAAAGGACAAAAAAGGGTTAACCCAAAAAATTTGGGCCACAAACCCAATAATAATTTTCCCAATCAAGTAGGGACCCATGATTTACTTTTTGGGGGGCGGTGGGGGTTTAAATTTGAATTTAAAGGGGAGATGGGTTTTTTTTGTTTAAAATTCCTCCCCTTTAATTTTTTCAGGGGAAGGGCCCCCCCAAATTCAAGAGGTCCGGCGGGTTTCCCCTGGAATTTTTTAAGTGCATGTTTTTTGAAAAAAAATTAAAAACAAACCCCTTGGCCAACGGGTTTTCCCTTGTTTTCCCGGGTTTTACGGGGGGGGGGTTACCGGGTTTTTTTGGGGTTTTGGTGGGGGACTGAGGAAAAACTTTTTTTTAGGGGCGCCGAGAGGTTGGGAGGATTCCCGGTTGGCTGAAAAAAAAAGAAAACACTTTTTACAAAAACCCCATGAAACGAATAAGACAATATAACAAAAGGATGATAAGGAATGAGAACATATGCAACACCAACATATTGGAGTATGTCACAAGATAAGATGCCTTTAAAAGTAGTTTTGGTAGCTATTGAATTCTTGAAATAGTAAGTGGCCAAGATAACAATACATATAACATTTGGTAGTTCAAAATCAGCATACTTGATCCAAAGAATCCATCTATAGTCCATCTTACAAGTTGAGAATATATAAAGTTGTAAACACCTGATGCCTTTTAAAAATCATGGCCACGAATAAAGGCGTGCAAGGTTCTAATATTCCCATAACATTAGACACTAAGCGTTTTTCGACTAGTTTGGAATCTTGGGCTAGCACTATATATAGCATTGCATAAGGGTACACAAAACCACAAGCAAAATCAAAGGTCATTTGTTTGAACTACATTTTCATTTTAAGGAAATGGTTCTTCAAACTGAGCGATACAACGGTGGTTACCAGCAACAGAGCTATTCATCATACCAAGGGCCGCATGGCGGCTATAGCAACTTCCAAGGTGTGACTGAGTACTCATCCCCATATTCTGGCTCTTTTCAAGTGCCATCTTACCCGTCGAGCCATGGTCCACACCACCAATCTGGTTGGTCAAGTGGTGGTGACTACTATGGCCACGGAGCCAACCACTACTCTGGTGGCGGCATGGTTGACCCGGTGAAGCCCGTCACTAACGGCTATGAAAGTTCTTACTATGAGAACTCATACTCTCATGGGAACTCAAACAGCCATGGGAGCTCACACCACCAGGGCCATGGGAGCCCACACCACCAGGGTCATGGGAGCACAAATCATCATGGCCATGGGAGTCCCCACGGTCAGGACCACCAGGGCCATGGGAGCCCACACCACCAGGGCCATGGTAGCAGCCCACATGGCCTCGAGAAAACACAAGGCTTTGGAGGTGGTATAACTAACCAAATTAACAAGTTGACTAATGGGTTTACCAACTTTGGAAGTGGTAGCCCAAACAACCATGGCCATGGGCCCAACAACCATCGTGGCCATGGGAGCCCAGACCACCATGGTGGCCATGGGAGCCCAGACCAACACGGTCATGGAAGCCCATATGGCTCTGGAAAAACACATGGCTTTGGAGGTGCTATAATTAACAAGATGACACATGGGCATAACACCTATGGAAGTGGTAGCCCAAACTTTGGACCTAGTCCGAGCGGGTTCAACCATGGTTACCCGCAACATCAGCCTACTTGGACTGTGAAGGCACTTGAAGATGACGATTGTACATCTAAGGTTTAAGAATCTACCATATGACAAAGAAGTGTGTGCTTTGTAACTTGGTGATCCTCAAGTTATCTCTCCTAATAATGTGTTTGCTTTCTGTTTAAACATATGTGACAAATAATGTATGTCAATGACTGCTTTATCTTATTTATGAGAATGTTATGTTTCAGCTATTATGTTACTCTTAGGCTTTATGTTGAAAAAAATACTGCCACGTGGCGCCACGTAGGCTTGGTAGAAGGGTTTTAAAGGGGGTAAAATGGGCTTCAAAGGTGGTGTTGTGGGGCTTTATGTGAAAGATGGTATTGAGGTTGAGGTGGTTAGATATGATTAGTTGGAAAAAAGAAACACAAAAATGTGCCTTGTGCTCGTAGCTTCCTTTGTGACCCCGCACTGCACCCTCCTTCACGCCACCATGTGGCGGTGTTAGACCTTAGCTCCTTCGACGTGGCAGTGGCGTGGCATCGTTAATCCAGCATAACACATACCATTAGATGCAATTTTTAACTAAACTCCAAACTCAATTTGTAGATTTGGACAAAGGAAAACAACAATTATGATCAAATCGAACTACACTATCACAACGACTTTTAGCCAAATTTGTATTTGTTAAAACTCAATGATGAAATACAGGTGTGTGCGCATGCGCATATAAGAGCATAGGAGATCACATAGAAAGCCTTAATGAAGTAGGCGAATGAGAAGATCGGCAAATCATCATAACGAGAATAAAAAACGTGTCATGTTCTCAGTGTACTAAACTTTATAAACGGGTTGGCAGGTTGAACAAGTAAATGATATATTTTAAATTTTAAACATGGTTTTCTAAGTGTGTAGGGGTTACAGTTAACGTCTTTGACACAATAAATAAATGAATCACATTCGAGTTAATTAATTTTATAAGAGACCATACATTCTATATACCTACAACTACAAATCTGGTAGAGCATCCAATACAATGGACCAAAATGCTAAAAGACAATTAACAGCCCCATATACTCCTCAACAGAATGGGGGTAGTGGAGCGTCGTAATCGTACAGTTGTGGAGATGACCCGCTCGTTGCTAAAGACAAGGAATGTGACAGAAGTGTTATGGGGAGAGGCCGTAAGACACTTGGTGTATATTCTCAACAGAATAGCAACAAAAGCTGTGAAACATAGCATCAACTGTGGAAAGGGCGTAAACCGAATCTCGAACGCTTGAAGGTGTTTGGTTGTGTTGGATATGCAAGGCAGATGAAGAATCATCTCGCCAAACTCGATGATAGGGAACAAGCAATGGTGTACTTGGGAAGTGAAGATGAAACAAAAGGATACCGTATGCTGGATCCGTTAATTAAAGAACAAAGTTGTTGTTGAGAGACGTGAGAAACATGTATGACCAGGAGTTGATGCTGATCGATGATAAAACCCACGTCATATGATCAAGCCGCAACTAAAGAAGAGGGGGTAAAAGCTATGAAAGTGGAAACTGATTCAATTAAAAAAAATACCTGGACTTTAGCCCGATTGCCGCCTAGTCATAAAGCAATAGGCCGGGTTGAAGTGGGTTGTTAAAGTCAAGAAAGATGCAAAAGGGAATGTCACGAAGTATAAAGCTCGGGTGGTAGCGAAAGGGTACGTGCAAAGAAAGGGAATTGATTATGAAGATGCCTTTGCGCCAGTAGCACGGTTGGAAACAATAAGACTTCCTCTTGCTATTGCAGTGAATGGGGCTTGTGCATCACTTAGATGTCAAGTCAACGTTCCTAACCGGTGAACTCAAGGAGGAGGTCTATGTAACACATCCAAGCGGGTTTGAAGTTAAGGGTAAGGAGAATCTGGTGTATCGATTGCACAAGGCCCTTTATGGCTTAAGGCAGGCCCCAAGAGCATGGAATGCATGGTTGGATAAAGGACTTAAAGAGCTCGGCTTTAGCAGATGTGTTCACGAGCAAGCAGTCTACACGGTACATGAAACTGACTTTATTCTAATAGTTGGGGTTTATGTAGATGATCTTCGTTATTTAATTCACAATTGGAGCAGTGAGCCGATTCATGCAAAATCCAAAACAAAGTCACTGTGCAGCAGTCAAAACAGATTTTGCGGTATGTTCAAGGTACAGTCGGGTATGGGCTAAGGTACAACACCGGAGGAGAAGGAAGGTTGATCAGGTACAGTGATAGCAGCTACGGTACTGACATTGAGGACCCAAGAGGCACAACGGGTATGGCATTTTACTACTCAGGTAACTTGATAACATGGTGTGCACAGAAACAAAGAACAGTGGCGTTAAGCTCTTGTGAAGCCGAGTTCATGGCAGCAACGTCAGCGGCATGCCAAGCGTTGTGGTTAAGAAATTTACTTAGTGAGTTGATGGGAAAAGAAGCTCAGGTTGTGAAGACATATCAGGTTACAATCATATGACAATGCTGAAGCATTCAGCTATTTGAATAAAATTGATTACTTTCGGCTGAATTCTCATCTGATCCAAATCTAACAGACTTTATAACTAACTATCTTAGTCAAGCCAAACTGGAAAAGCAAACATATGAAAGTGTACGATCTTTAATTGGGTAGCTTTATCGGCTCTTTCATCAGTGATCATTGCCGAGCCCTTCAAATTGTGCGGTGGTGCGAAAAAAATAGGATCAGAAACGGGTGACGATTCGATAACCAAAGTAAAAACATTGGATTCAACATGAGCCATTTTGACCCGTACTCTATTTACCCATTTTGACCGATCTTCTCTTCCGATTGGAGAACCTGAAGTCTAGAAGGTAATGACTTGGGAGCACTTCATAAGCAGAGAGATCCCCACCAATGATGTGCTTCCATGATTTGTAATAACCCAAAATATCTTCTTTCTGCTTTCCACCACCACCATCATCATCATCATCATCATCATCATCATCATACACAGGGCTAATACCATACTCCCTTACATTTGCATATTCTGGTCCTTCACCACCATAGCTGATTAGACGTTTATCGATATTATATGGATACTGATATTTTACACTAAAGTGAATGCTAACTTCATCACCATCTTCAAACTCCTTTTTCCCAAACATCCAATGGCTTAACCATACTACCACAATTTCATCACCATATTTAAACAAATCATCTTCTGGAACAAGATAGCTCATAGGCTGGTATGTCCAGGAGGAGTTCTTTGTCAAATTCCTTATTTCGATTCTTGAAGGACCAACTTCCTTCATGCTTGAAATCGTACGCACAATGCACACGTTTAGCCCCTGAATCCTGCCATTTTTAGGAGATGATCACTACTAGAAAATGGAGTTATTCCGACCGCATTTTCGGTCGCAAAATGGTCGTAATTGCCCTATTGCGCACGTTTTCTGACCGAAAACGTGATCCGAAAAACACCCGTCGCATGCTCTATTGCGACTGAGTTGCAACCGCTGCTACTTTTTGCGATATGGATTTTGCGACTACAAGATTGATCGCAAATACTGCGACCCTTTTTTGTTTGTAAGACGTTGTTTGCGACGGTCGGTTGCGACGCATTTGCGACCGTGCCTTTCACATACTGCGACTGTTTTGCGACCGCTTGCCTTTGACAAACTGCGACTGATTTTGCAGTCGCAAAATAATTTTTTTATTTATTTATTTTTAGCTTTTTTAGCCATTTTGTATCTTAACCTGCTTTTAATGCCATATTTTTTAATTTAAGCATTTATCAAATTTTCACTACTATATAAAACATTCCACTTAAAGCATCAAATACCCTAGTTATAACAAAATACATATTTACAATAAAGTGTTTATAACCTAACCCTATGATTAGACATTTTGAAACGTAACTTTTAGCATTGCTTCAATGAGAAAATGTAAATATCATTTTTTTTCTCCACTGAAACTGTAAAAATTGGCTGGAGGTGTTGACAGTCCATTGGTTTGTAATAGGAGCAAGAGAGATCAAATCTGGTTGAGCTCTAGCACCACTGGTAGATCTGCAAAAGACACAAACGGGTCAAAAGATTTGGGTTGACCCATCAACAGTTTATAGTACATTTCTTATATGTCAACTAGTTTACCATAAATAGGGGTGCAAACGAGCCGAGCGGCTCAAGATAAACTCGAAACGAGCCGAGCCTTATCGAGTCCGATCCAAGCTTGAGCCTATAATAAAGCTCGTTTATTTATCGAGCCTGGCATGTGAAGCTCGTTAGTCTCGTCGAGCCTTAGTGTAAACGAGTTGAGTTTATTTAAACGTGTTTACAAGCCAAACCCTAACCTAAAAAAAGCTTATTTAGTAAACGAGCCCGAGCCCGAACTTTACTTATTGAGCTCGTGAGCCTAAAAGAGTCCAATATTTATATTTATATTATTTAATATAATAATTAAATAGATAATTAACGAGCCGAGCTCGAGCTCGGGCTCGACTTGGCTCGTTTTGCATGCCTAAGTCCATAATGATCCAACCAATCAAAGATTCCTCTGTTTTATCTTTTAATGGATGTTACTTTCGATATTTAAAATAATTTAAGTAATTTGATTACCCGACTTTTTGGTGTCGGTTGAACCAAGAGGGTAGCAACAGGTACTAATACGCGACTTGTTTTTTTAAGATTTGAGTTTTCAAGTTGTGATCTTACATATGAAAGTACATGAGTTCCTGTAAGAAGTGCTTCGTGGCTAGGACTTGTTGTAAATCATCATAAAGAGCTAAACCGAGATATAATACTGATTCATCCCTGGGACAAAAAATAAAATAAATATCAAGACAGAAAATTAAATAATGAAAAAATAGAACATATATTGATCAATGCAATCAACTAAATTGAAACTGAAATAACTTCCATTCAAAATTTTGTGAAGTCCACCAAGATAACCTTTGAAGTAGCTTCCAAACTGCCAAGTTCTGGAGTTTGGGTAGTTTATCTGCAAGCACCTAGAGTATACATGAGAGATACCATTAGGAAAGTAAAAGAAAATATTTTTCTGCTTATAAAAGAAATATTATTGAAAAAAGACAAATAAAAAAGAAGTTCCACCTTACAAAGATAATGCTGCAATGTCATTTTGTTGTTCCTGGCACATGTTACAATAAGTTTAAGGATGCTATCCAATTTGAGCCCAACAGCGGCACCTAAACCAAAACCAAGTTAATAGAACTCGATGGGAGTTGTCCTGTATAGCATCAAGGATTAAGAAAAGGGTATCGATATTAATCATGCAAAAATAGATACAAATAAAAGAGTGATAAGGAATTACGAATAATGAAAGTTGACACTATAACGTTTTTACCCTATTAATGTTTGAACTAGTTTTACATACCACTTGTTGGGATTGAGAAATCTGAGATAAGTCAAAATAATTCAAAGGCTGATTATCATTGGGCACTTCTGGGTTCTGAAAGCTCAAACCGCTCCACTCTTCCTGCACCCCTGTATCAGTAGTAGTACCGGAGGTTTCTTCTAGCGCAGACAGCATAACAGCACCCAACTCCCGCTTTGAAGAGATGAAAAGCTTGCACCTTGTATGTGTCCTGACTTTCCTCAAACATGTTCCCGAAACCTCACAAATTGTCATCATTTGTTTCGTATGAGAACTTTCATTCTAACAGATCCAAACTAGTGAACTCCTTAGAAGGGTTGATGATGTCTTGTTCTTGACACTTACCAAATTCTTGATGATCAATTTCTATTTGACTAAGAGCGAGTCCAAACATGTTTCTGTCTTGATACGAAACGTTAAACTGATCACTCACACAAGACCTGAAAATGGTGACCACTTGTTCGCCCGTAGATTCATGAGTTTCTCCTTGTAAATTAAAAAATTGACTAACACTGCTCATCAACTGGCTGAGATACAAGACCCATTGAATGGAGAACTTGATTTTGGGCTGGGAATAAGGAAATCCACTTAGAGGTGGCTTCTAGTCCCAGTATCCATGCCTCAAAGCCTCCAACTGCAACTTGTTCATATCATTTCGAATTTTCAAAAAAGGCTAAACTGGTAAAAACCATGTTTGAGGCTGCTTGTGACTTGCATAACCGATTAAACTGACGCATGCTCGAACAAACAATATGATCTGAAACGAACCAAAGGAAAGACACTATGCTCGACTAGTCATACTTTTGTATCATCATTGAGTTGTAAATAACAGATCTATGATCACATGAATAATAAGCATGAAAAGATGCATTAAATTACATAGGATGCAAGGGAGCTTACAGTTGAAAGAGCGCAAGATAGTTGCAGACTCCATAGGGATATGAGAGAGATGAATGATCGATCAAAGTGGAAATGAAGCTAGGTTGGAGATTATTTATGTTTCAAATTCAATCATGACAATATAGGTGCTGATCTCGCAGGTTTCTCTGGAAATGCTGCCCCTAAACGCTGATATACAATTCAAATGTATTAATAAAACTAAGATTAAAGGATTAATGTGCCAAAGAAGATATCATAAAATTACCACTAACTCAAGGAATGCTACATAGTACTGTGGATATCTTCCCCTTTCTCCCCCAAAAGCTTCTTGCTAAGTTTCTATTAGAATAACTGTCTTCTCTTTTACAGGATAAACAGGTTGCAATAATAATAATCAAAACCATGTCATTAATGAAACTAACAGTTTTTACTCTTATATATATTTAGCAAAAAGAGTTAATTACTGTTTTCGTCCCTGTGGTTTGTCAAAAATCACTATTTCAGTCCATTAGTTTAAAAATTGTGATTTCAGTCCCTGTGGTTTCACTTTCGTAACCATTTCAGTCCCTGTGGTTTCACTTTCGTAACCACTTCAATCCATTTATTCTGTAAGTACAGGGACTGAAATGGTTGCGAGGTGGACTGAAATGGTTATGAAAGTGAAACCACAGGGACTGAAATCGCAATTTTTTAAAACTAATGGACTGAAATAGTGATTTTTGACAAACCACATGGACGAAAACAGTAATTAACTCTTAGCAAAAATAAAAAAAGTACTAGCCTTCTTTTTCTTCACAAGTGATTCCAGTAGCTTAACATACACATCACATGAACTTTTTTACAAAGTTAACGAATGACGCGCGTAGAAAGAATAGAACATGAAAATATATTCTTTAGTTAGCACAATACTTTGTCAATGAGCTTCCAAACTAAAGGTGGAAGTTCACAATTCCTAGTTGTTTACCCTGCCCCGGTTAACTGAATATTGACACAATTCAGTAGACACGTGTTAAGAATAATAAGATACGGTTAACACGATAAAATACAAGTTAAACGGGTCATAATCGTGTTGTGTCGTGTTTGCCTATTAACAAACACAGATCTGAAATCATCTATTAAACCAAAACTGGAGTGCAACAAGTACCTTGATTTTTGAAGAATTAGGGCTCAGTGTGACCAACCAGTCCCTCTTGTCTCTGATATAGGGCTCGGTGTGAGCCTAACTTTACTCTGAAACAATCTTGAAGCACACAAACAACCTTTGTAGTTGAAATTGAAACTAAAGTTGCTAATTTCTAGGGCAAATTTAGTGCGAACTGTACGAAATTAGGTTTTGCGATCGTCAATCCAATCAAACAGGTTTGAAGAACAGCAAGCATGAAATCGAACGGAGAAGCATCATCGATCTAATCGATTCATTGTGTTCGATTCACACACACCAGATCAAATCGATTCGTCACGAAACAGAGTGATGAGAACGAATATCAACTAACCACGAATCAAACCTAAACAAAACCTAAAAACTTCAAATGCATAGTTGGCGAACAAATACTTGAAACAATCACTGTTTCAACAAATTATACATGAATTAGGGTTTCAAAAAGAGGATAAACACTTTACCGTCATCAGAATCGTAGCAATTGACGTTGAAGATGGCGAGAGTATTGGAAGTTTCGTCGATCGGAGTCTCAAACGGAGCAATTGATGTTGAGAAGGAGACGGCGTTAGCGGCAACGGTCATAGATACTGAAACTCCGGCGAGCTTCGTGGCAGAATATCGCCGTACTGGTCGTTCACATCCATAGTTCTCTGGTTCATTATGCATAAAACCCTAAAAACGGTGGAGCTTTTATTTAATTAGGTCGCTTGATCTTTTTTTGAAAAATCTGCGACCGCGTATACCAGTCGCAACTCCACAAACTTTTTATTTCTCTTATGTTGCAACCATTTTCCGACCATATTTTTATCAATTTGCGACCGAAAGTAGTCGGTCAACATTTGAGACCATTTTGTTACCATATTTTAGTCAATCGCTATTTTTGTTACCAACAAGAGATCAGTCGGAAAATGATAGCTAATTTTGCGATTGTTTTTTTTGGACGCAAATTCTGGTTGCAATTGCTTAGTTTTCTAGTAGTGGATTGCAAGGTAAAAAATGACTTGCTGCTTCGTTGAGTGAACCACTCTGGAACCTCTTTCCCTTGATGATATGTGCTGAATATTCCATGTTCAAAGAGCATCTGTGTGTCACATCAAAGCTTTTATATCACATAAATGCATATTAAAAGGTAGAAGTTAAAGATATATAAAGAAACATCCACCTGTGCTGGAAGTATTCTTCCTTGAAACTCGTAAACTGAAAACTGGCAAAGAACTTTACTAACGATCTTGGCAAAGAACTCCCAAAGGACTTGGAATTTCTTGGTACCATGGTTGAGGATGAAGACTCATGAGACTTCATGCTAATATTGTCCGCCTTTAGAACAATAAGCGATTCCATATCCTTCATTTCAACTGGAAATTCAGCAAGACTTGAACAACCATCTATTAGAAGTTGCGTAAGGTTCTTTAACTTTCCTACGCTACTTGGAAGTTCCTTCAACTTATTGCATTTACTCAGATCAAGGATTCAAGTTTTTTACAATAATTTCCAATTGACTCGCAAACCTCAACTAGACTTGTACATCTTGGAGTGTCAACCTTTCAAGTAGAGGGAGCCCAGAGAAGTGACCCACTCTAACAAGCTCATGACAACTACTCAGGTTAAGAAACTTCAGTGACCTGAGCAGAATTAAGATGCATGTTAGTGTTGCAAAGATACTTGACCATGAGTTATCGAACAAAATAAGCGGAAGCTTGAAATCTTAATACATTGGGCTTCTTCCAAAGCTGTTGTAGATTGCTATTAGACATGTCAAGAGCTACCAAATTCTCCATTTGTAAGTCAGAAGGTATATAACTTAAAGGGAATCCATGCATGCATAACCATCTTAAACCTTGAGGAAAATTCTTGTAGGATCCTCGGAGTTGTACATAGTTTAGTTGGAGTAGTCTTAAATTACGCGTCTCACGTAAAGCAAGCGTCTCAAAGTCACCTTTTGATTTACGGATGAGGAACGCATTCCTGAAACCCAACCAAATAACCACCTACTAACTAAGAGCAGTATGCGGGCCCATCTGAAGGATGGTAATGATCTAAATCCAAACTTTTGCATATTGGCACTACTTGTTTCTTTAGATGTTTTCTTCTCAAATGTTCTCATGTCAAGGGAAAGTCCTTGAATTATTGTTGTTCCCTAAGAACAAAAGAGATCACAAATAATTAATGAAGTTATGTGTATATACATAAAATACAAATCAATCAAAGTATACATAATAGGTATACTTGATTACCAGTCTATTTTGCAACACATCCAAACACTCCTCGTGACGCCATAATATACTACGCTTCCATGGCTTCTTAGGTGATTCTTGCTGAACTATATCTCTCCCCATGTCTTGAAGAAGTTGATGCATCATCAATTTATCAGATGATCCTATTGCGAGAAGGCATCTGTTGATGAGAATCTTGATCCCAGATGATTTGCATATACCGCAGGCTTTTAATATGACTTCGCTAAACTTTTTATCTTCTACAACAAATAAACAAGCAATGTATTTAAACAACTCCTTGTCTTTTTCAGATGGCAAAGTGTCAAAACTTATGTTCAGGAGTTTTTCAATATCCAGATTAATTTCTTTCCCTAGTGATTCTAAGATATCATCCCATGTAGCGTCTTCACTACGGAAAGAACTGCCTAAAACTTTAAGAGCCAATGGATGTCCTTTGCTGTAATTTATGACCTTCATTAACTTCTTTTCATCACCTTCGTTTGGTTCATTGCGTCCAAAGGCATGCCAACTTAAAAGCTGAAGAGATTCCTTATCATTTAAGCCACGGAGCAAGTGCTTCGTATGCTTTGGTGGAACTTGTGTTTCGAACAACTGACATTTTTCTGTCAACGATCCGTTTTTAGACGTTATTATGATTTTGCTTCTGGGATGAAGGCCTTTGGTCCCAACTAACACATCCAACTGCTCAAACTTATTTATTCCATCAAGAACAAGAAGAGTTCTTTTCCTTGACAGTGATTTCTCAATCTTCATGGTGCCATCATTAAGATTGTTTATCTCAATCCAACTTCTCGCTCGAATATCTTTAAGAAGCTGTTTCTGTAATCAAGCAATCCATTTGGTGATGTACACCTCCTTTCAATATCTTCAAGAAAGCAGCTTCGTTCAAACTCAGGATAGTGCAACTGAAAGACATAGTTTGCTAAATATGTCTTTCCGATTCCAGCCATTCCCCATATTGTGAAAATTCCAGTGCTTTGTTCTAATTCTGTCCTTCAAGAATGAAGTGATCATTCCAATCGACGACTCCATTCCAATTATACGTGGGATTTCACTCCGTTTGTGTAGCTCTAATCTGCTACTTATCTCTTTAACAACCCCTTCAATAACTATTGTGTAACATTTATGAAAAACGGGTTCAAAACCCGCTTCGTTTAATAATCAAGCATTCGGTTAAAAGTTCGTTGCGTATTGATTGTGCCGACTTTTTTTTAAACATCTCATAATTAATAAATATTATAGAATTTAAAAACCATAATTAATAAATAATAATAATAAGTAAAATAAACTCAAAAATAATAAATAGAGTCGCCGGGTTCCCCGGTCTCCCGGACTCACACACACTCATAACACCACTACGCCACACCCACTTTAATGTATTAATACCAAAACTAATTTAAAAAGGTCAAACATCAAACCTGCAAAATCAAGCCGCACATTTGAAACCGCCGCGAAGCTAAAATCTCGAATCAGTCTCTATATTCGTTCAAATAAAAACGTTGTAACCGACTAGTAATCGATGATGTTTAATTCGATAAATCAAAACCGAATTCAATCATTGTTTTAAAAACCGATTTCAATCAATTCCTTTGAAACCGAAACAATACTCCTATCGATGGCTATATAAACAGACTGAACACCAGACACTTCATCTGTTTGAACATTTCTCGAAGCTTTTAACGTTGGCAAATAAAGAACCTCGGATATTCAGTCGCCGGAAAGTTCCACCGGAAAACCGAAAGCAACCGTAGTGGGTAATTTTCTCTAAATTCTTTGCTTATACCTTATTCATTTATTGTACTAAATCATATCAGAAAAGTATAACTGTTATATATTCATGTATGAAAAGTTCTTGATTTGGGTATCATTCTGTGCTCAAACTGTCAAAGAAGACGAAGCCTAAGTTGTATACTAATGTAATTAAAATCGGGTATTTAATCGGGTTAGACACACAGTCCAGCGGTGGACTGTGTGCAAACACAAAACACACGTCCCGGGTTCGAATCACACATGTTTCCGACTTTCTGAAATAAAACCAACATTTTTAAACTTATTCAGACCAATTCACAGCAATATATATATAATTATAATAAATCCAGGGTTTATACAGAATAGACACATAGCCCAACTGGTTGGGCTGTGTACACTGGAACCGAAGGTCCCGAGTTCGATTCCGGGTTTCTGTAACCGGTTTCGGCCATATTAAATCATTTTTAATAAAAAATAAATAAGGTTAAAGTTAGTTAGTATATATATATAATTAAAACAGAGAACATTTCGGTTAGACACGTAGCTCAGTTGGTAGAGCTGCGTGCACGTATAGAGAGGTCCCGAGTTCGAACCTCACTCGCGCCTGGAATTCATGCTGTCTGGTCAGACCTGACAAAGTCAAACCATTTATTTATTTTTGTTTTCTTATTTTCTTTTTATTAAATTGAAAAATTATTTAAACACTTAAAAATAAAGATTTTGAAGGTTAAAAATTTGCATTAAACTCACAAAAATAAATCTAAAAATCTCATTAAAGAGCACTAATTAAAAATAATAATCTCAAATAAAATTTATTTATTTAATCGAATCATGTCGTTATTATTTAGGTTAGTTTTCCCTCGTCGGTTGAATCATAAAATTCGTGCGCATTCATCGTCATCAAGAAACGCATCCACTGTGAGTGAATCTCTACCAATTCCCCGTTTTAATCATGTTTTGGGGTGTATCATGTGTCGTACTATTCTTTTATTTTATTTAAACACTTGTGCATACATCATATCCGTGATCAAATGTGTATCAATTGTTGTGTGAATTATATGTAGATTGAATTTTATCATTTCAGTGAACGCATTTCATTAGGCCCATCAGTTCCCCGTGGGATACAGGTTGAGCATCAGGAGCTTCATTAGATCGGCTCCGTTTGATTGAGTCTTGATCTCAAATACATCATCATTCATGTCATATACTCATCCAAAGTGGTTTGTGATTGTTTACATATATATGTTTGCTCACATGTGATTAATGCACGAATTTTCTTTAATAAATAAAACAAGAAATTAGTTAAAATGTTTTACAAGGTTCACTCGCCAACTTTTGTTGACCCAAAATCTCCCCCGTTTTTACACATGATACAGGTGATCCAGCCGAGACAGGAAACACTTAGGATGGCCTAGAAGAATAAACAAGCTTATGCTTTGGAATAAATTTTATAGTTTCATTTTCCTTTGTAATTGTATGAATTTTGTTTTTGGATATTTAAGTTTGTAATTTGAATTTAATAAATATGAAACATCTTAGTAAATATCATGAGCTTTGGTGATAACCCAATTATGCCCCGACTTTTATTCCGCTGCGGGTCGGGGTGTGACATATTGTCTCTCGCCTGAAACCGATTCCAATTACAACAAGAAGATACCATCATAAGTAAATAGATAAAATAAGCTCAGCATGAGTTGTATCCCTTTTGTTTTAAAAGACTTTTCAAGAAAGGAACAAACAATTCATGAATATAGATATTTTTAAATCACAATTGAATATGAAAAGGCATTTTCCCATGTTCTTATTTTTTTGAACGGTGAGAATCTTTAACGTGTTGTGAGAGAGATCTCACACCCTCCGAAACAAAGAGTCCACGTTGGCGTCAGAGTTTGGACCCTCTGTTTGGATTCTAGAGAAAAATAAGATTATTTATTATGCGCTAAATCTCTAGGGTTTCAAATCAAAATCAATATGATATCAATGAGCCAGATTGAGCATACAGGTTTTTAATAACAGGAGGAAACTAGGAATTGAAGTGGTAAATTACCTGCCATTCGCTTCCTCGCCTTTCATGTCAGCAACTTCCTTTAACGCTTTCTTCCATTCTCTCAATCTTCTCAGCCCATTGACTCTTTTCTCTTCATCTGACTCCTTCTCCACCTTCTTTCTATGCTTTACCATTGCATCTCCGAAGCTGTTTCGTTGCTTCCTGACATCCGAAGGCTTAACATGATAGAAGATAGGGAAAAACTATATGTTTGGAGGTCCTTTTCTGCTCCATGATCAGTGCCAGTTCATCAAGGCACCATGTTGAAGCAGCATAGTTCTTGGACAGCACGATAATAGACGAGCGAGATGCCTTAATCGCATTCTCCAGTTCTGGTTTTAAGAACTCTCCCATTTGAATCTCAGCATCATCCAAGAACCTGTCCACCGTGGCTTCCCGTAGTGCTTTCAGGAGATGATCGGTGAAATTAGAACGGGTATCCTCGCCTCTAAAGCTTAAAAATACATCATACTCGTAAGTTGATAAAGTAGTAGTAGTAGTAGAAGAAGAAGAAGAAGAAATTGTCCTGATATTTCAGTAACAACAACCATTGGAAATGGAGTTTGAAGCGAAGTAGTGACTGGTTGTCTGGTTCGATAGGTGAATGAATGGTATTACATGATGATGATCCACTATAATATAAAAAAAACTGAATTTTCCTTTATATAATATATCGCATTAGCGAATAACCATCTATGCAAGTTGTTGCTCAGCTGGCACAAGGCCCATATATCATAGATAGGGTCACATGCATGTTTCCTTCCCAGTTGTATATAGTTGACCATATAATAACCTTTTTAAACAGTGTGCAAACTGTAATCTAATATTTATATACCTTTTCATTATACAATTTATGTTCATTACTTATTCCCTTAAGTTTGCAAAAGTTCAAAGTCAAACCTAACTTTTGAAACATGTTAAATGGGTAATGCTTATAATAGATCGCTGGGTACATATTTGAAGATGACAATGTACCATTGTAAAAATATAGATCAGTAGTCAGTTAGTCACTAATGCTTTTGATTAGTAAAAATATTATTCTTAAAATTAAACTAACATAATAAGGTGATTTATATGCTATTACAACTTTTAATTAATGCATATGGAGAAAGCAGAGGAGAAAGTTCATCACATGAGTATGTAGGACTTTCTTTTGGGGTTTCTCATACTCATAAAATTAAGGAGTTAATTTTTATTTAATCTTAATTGAAAAGATGAATTAATTAAAAAAAGACTTTCATTTAAATTAATTTAACAAAAGGGTTGAGAGTATTATACGGAAAACGTAGAGGAGAAAGTTCATCACATGAGTATATACATTACTGGAAAACTGGGTATTTGCGACCCAAATGCACATGGGCATATCACCTATGGAAGTGGTAGCCCAAACTTTGGACATAATCCGAGCAGGTTCAACCATGGTTACCCGCAACATCAGCCTGCTTGGACTATGAAGGCACTTGAAGATGATGATTGAACATCTAAGGTTTAAGAATCTACCATATGACAAAGAAGTGTGTGCTTTGTAACTTGGTGATACTCAAGTTATTTCTCATAATAATGTGTTTGCTTTCTGTTTAAACATATGTGACAAATAATGTATGTCAATGTCTGCTTTATCTTATTTATGAGAATGTTATGTTTCAGCTATTAAGTTACTCTTAGATTATGTGTTGAGTAGGGGTTCTAAAGAGGTTTTAAGATGAAAAACGTGCTGTCACGTGGCGTCAAATAGGCTTGATAGAAGGGCTCTAAAGGGGGTAGAATTGGCTCTAAAGGGGGTGTTGTGAGGCTTTATGGAGACTTAATATGAAATATGGTATTTGGGGTTGAGATGACTAGATATAAGATATGATTGGTTATATGTGCCTGGCGCCCTTAGCTAAACAAATGAAAATAAGCAATATGCTATCTCTTTGAACTCCAACATAAAGTGATTTTCTTATAGTTTCAAAGCTTGTTAATCAAGTGAACTTAGTATCCTTTAACACATGAAAACGCATTGGTGGGTGGGTCCACCTAATCAAGAAATCGATAGTCTGGGTCATCGTAAAGAAAAAGGTTCAAACATAACTTTAGGTCAAGATAAGGGGTGGAAACATGTTTGATCATTGTAATATTCGGTACTTACCACTTCGAGGCAAAATTAGAAACCACACCAAGGGACCAAAACGGCCCATGGCATTGAGTTATAGTTTGTTTTCCTAAAAACGTTACGTTCGAGTCTTTTTTTAACAACAAAGCATAACATGTAAAACAGAGAGAAAAAAGAGACGAAATGACAATTTTATACTCATGTGTAAAGCACAAGAGGGGATTTAATTAAACGAACACACAAAATGGACCAAACGTCTAATAATATTGCAAAGGTCGTGATCAAATTCGTAATTTCTCAAAAGTTATAACCACATCCAAAATATGAACTAAACACATACACCATTCATGTTATTTACCTATTAAAACAACTAGTAACTTCAAAACAAAGTATTTAATTATTTAAATAAAATTACATGTCAAAACCAGTATCACGTCATGTTTTTACAAATTATAAAAACTAAGTTACATTAATTGGGAATAATTACTATTATTTTTCTAAACTATTAAGTTACACTAAAAATACATCAAATTTATGCATGTTAAACATAACTACTCCAAAAAAAAAAACTTGAATTTCATGTTAAACACAAATACACAGTTACTCCAAAAAAAAAACACTTGAGTTTCCACGAGTAAACCCACAAATAACATGGAGCCACTGAAGTTTTTTCATATATGCAGAAAGAATATACATATATATATATAGGAAAAGGGTAAAATAAGAACCATCTTAAGTTGTGAAAACCATGAGAACTATGTCTTCCGAAAGATTTTTTTGTATTTTTTCTTAAAAATCTTAAAAAAATCACTTGTTTCAGCAAAAAAAAAATGAAAAAATTAAAGAAAACGTCGCATGCAAAAATTTACATTAGGTGTTATTTTTTTCGTCTCCGTACCAAAATTACATCAAGGCGTAAACAAAACTTACATCAGAACATAACTACCGACTTGACAATTTTTTGGTTTTTTATACAGATGTTTTTATAATATTTTCATCTACGTTTTTGCAAAAAATTGTGGCCTAACTCGCACTGAAAGTTAGAGTTCTCATGGTTCTCACAACTCGTGGTGGTTCTTAATTAAACCGAAGCCTATATATATATATAGGGGCAGAATTTAGAGAAAACACATATAAGTGTGAAAACGGTGAGAACACCCCTCAACCGTTGGATCAAAACAATCTATGGATTAGACTGTACGGTGACGTTTTCGTAAATAACATCAACTTTATTAGGTGTACGCGCTTCATTAAGGGTAAATGGGTTTTTTGACTTCTCTAACTCAAAACGCCAAATAAATATGTAAAATGCCATTAAAATTCAGAATAACAAATGGCGTTTCTTAATAAAACATATTAATGAAAACGCCATATTGAATGAACCATAACGAAAACGCCATTAGTTGAATACTATCAATATGAAGAAGTGATGTTATTGTCTTTGTAATGAAAACGCCATAAGTTGAATAATCAACAAATAGTAACAACTGATGTTTACAAATTAACGCCAATATCCACAACTAATTAGATGTACGTAACCAAGTGTAAAACACCATTGATCATAAACAAATAAACATATATTAGATCCCAAACGACAAATAACATCAATAATGAAAACGCCAAATATTGAATATAGGAAGAACAAGATTAATAAATAAACGCCATTCTCAAATATTACTTTGAAAAAAAACTCCATTGAAACAACAATAAAGAACGAAAACGCCAATATCTGTTACATGATTTTCTGGAAAACAAATATGAAAACACAATCAGAAGTTACTTTGTAGAACAGAATCCATGTTACACGCCATAGATCTCGAAAGCTTGCAGATGAGGTAACAACTAATACTAATTTTTTTGGAATTTTGTTTGAAACGGAATTAAAACGCCTTTTATTTAGCGGAAACTGTACAATGACAATCGTACCCTGCATATCATTTAGCGATCCCATGCCACGTGTTCGACCAGGATCCGTTCTCTCCGTTTTCACACCTGCAATCATTTTCTCCTGATCCCGTTTCTCTCTCTCCCCTCTCTCTTTCTCTCTCTCTCTCTCTCTCTATATATATATATATATATAGGGTAAGGTTATTGTAAAAAAGACCAAAAGTGTGAGAAATATAAGAAAGAATCTCAGCCATTAGATCTAAATTAATTGAAAAGGGTAATCTAGTAATTTTATCATTTATTTAATTAATTCAAAACCTTCCATAAACCGCCACCCTAATTTATAGGAATACCGAATAACACTGCAAACACCATTCAGCACGTACATAACACCATTAAATAATCATATAACACCCTTCAATAAGTATATAACATCATTCAATAAGTATATAACACCAATTTAAAGATCTCTATAAAAACACTACGAATAACACTGCAACAACCATTCAGCGCATATATAACACCATTTAATAATTATATAACACCATTCAATAAGTATATATAACACCATTCAATAATTATATAACATCATTCAATAAGTATATAACACCTTTCAATAATTATATAACACTATGAACTGAAACAAAAAACCATTAACTGAAACATTCGATTGAACATAATTTTTTTTCTGTATCTAAGTATAGTAATATGGTACTCATATTAAAGATTAGAAAACACTCCTTATCATGGTGTAGTTTAAAAAAAACGAGTTACGTGTAAAAAGTTATTGGCGTTTAAAAAATAAAAGGGGAACTTGCATGTGGATTGCATTTGACTTTCTAAAATTAAAAATGTTAATTTTACCTTTATACCCTTAATCTAGAAAATTAATTATTTTAATTTTTATACTATTTACAAGATTGCCATCAAGATCTCAATCATTAGATTAAAGATCTAATGTTTTAGATTTTTTCTTACCCTTCTCACACTTTGGGTCTTTTTTTACAGGATCCTCTACATATATATATATATATATATATATATATATATATATTATATAATAAATCAAAACCATCTTAGTCCACATGTCAATCACTTAAGCTATTAATTGCCACGTGGCATTGTTATAATCATTATTATTTTGTTTTAGAAGGGAAAACACATGGCTTTTGTTTCACTTATTTTGTCACAAATTTTAAACAAATCGGACTTTCTTTTTTTTGGAGACTATTTCCTTTTAAAGAAATTACTTGCAGAAAATATTATGGTTTTTTCCTCTTTTTAAAGTATATCCACTTTCCTTTATTATCTTTTATAATAGTATTTTCTTCACAAAAAATTATTTGCAGAAGCTTAGCTTGCACATGAGTTATTTTATACCGATTTTTAACTAGGTATTTGTTTATCCGGTAAATTTTTCAATATTTAATTACTTTAATATTTCCAATGAAAACTACGATGCTATTTTAAAGGTTCAGTTGTATCCTTTGATTTATTGACATATAATAATATTCTTTCCATTGAATATATATACGTCAATAATTTATTCAAGATTATATAAATTTATTTTTTTATCAAACTTTCTATAATAAATCTTAATCAATTAACGATTGCATACGTGTTTTTTATATTAAATAATTAAAATGTTTTTGATTATTTTGATGTATCATTGACATTTTAGTTGCATTCCTTTTTAAGATTAATCAAATCATTTTTTATGTTTATGAGGTTTTTTACTTTACTTTCGAGATTGTGTTCTTCTATATATAAAGTTCTTTCTGTAACTAAATTGTAAATGCAGTTTCGTTATAACTGTCATATTTCTTTTCTTTGTGAAATCGTCATTAAAACACTCAATAAATACAATGACCTTTTAAAATATAATCTTTAATTGTAACTGAAATTATAAATGACTTTTAAATATTATAATACATATTTAACGCATTCAAGTTATAAAATAATTTAAGTTTTTAATTATGTTCAAGAATGGTAATAGTTTAAATTGTCTTCTTTTTTTTGTTTAAATAAATTAATATAATAATTATTACCTTTTATGTATTGTTATTATTATTTTTTAATGAAATCTTGAATGATAACTGCAAGTCATTTCTATTTAAAATGTTTGCATAACTTATAAATAAACAACTTGATGTTTAGTCAATGGTTATTAATAAAAGTCAAACATAATCACTATTAAAGGTTGGTTTGTACTTAAAAGAATCATTTTTTTCTCATAAGCACTGACACTATAAAGAATAAAAAGAAGATGTAAACTTAAGTTACTAATATTATACAAAGATGAAAAATCTTACAATAAGACGACAAATGTGGGGTACAAAGAAATATTTAGAGATTTATAGATTGCTTATGTGTTTATTTCTTATATATTGTAATTACCAATGACGTTGGTGATCAATGGGCAGAGGTAAAAGCATTTAAATACACTTAGATTTGAAGGTCTTAGGTTCAAGACTTTAAATGTCATATACAACAGAAATAAAGAACAAAAAAACTTGTATATTGTAATTTAACCTTTTCCATATTTAATGCATCTTTCGTATTATTATAAAATGAATTATACTATATATTAAATAAAGTAAAATATGTTATATAAAACAACTTGTGATTTTTTGTATTTATTTGTTAATGAGAAGCCACTTTGTGTTAAAGGGTGAGGGTATTAATGTATGTTAATAATCATAAACGGGAACCAATTGTAACTAAAGTAGAATCTACATCTATATGTAATTTATTAAATTAATAGATTTATA
The DNA here is from genome assembly GCA_947069175.1 of Scalesia atractyloides. Lineage (NCBI taxonomy): Eukaryota > Viridiplantae > Streptophyta > Magnoliopsida > Asterales > Asteraceae > Scalesia > Scalesia atractyloides. The sequence continues at coordinate 1,457,142 of CAMTDV010000025.1, read as the reverse complement.
AAAATATTTTCTTTATACCGCCCGTGTAACACACGACATATTAAACTAGTGTATAATATATATATATATATATATATATATATATATATATAGTATAAAATGAAAACTCATACAAGTTGTGAGAAATTAGAGAATTCGGCATTACGAAAGGTTTTTCAATTTTTTTATCAGAAATCCTAAAAAAAAAGTCAAGTTTTCCAAAAAAAAAAAAACAAGTTTTTTTTTTATTTTTTATTTACAGGAGCCGTAAATGCTCATCGGCTTTTTACAACAGTTGTAAGGAGCCGAAAACACCACTTCGATTTTTTTAACGGCCGTGTTTGTAACATTTTAATCTAAGGGTGTGAAAAAACGGGGGCAAAACTCGCACGCGAAGATCAAGTTCTCTAAGTTCTCACAAGTCTTAGGAGTTTTTCCTTAATCCCAATCTTATATACATATATATTTGTTAGAATATAAAATAAAGAAAAAAGTGCACCAAAACAAAGTTTGTATGGTGGATTCTTTGATCGATCGCCGTTCAAAAAAGCCAGAAAGCGAATTTAATTTGTTGAAATTTGAAAGAGAATACTAATACTAATTGATGTTATGTTTAATAGCCTCTGCCCATGTTTCTTAGAGATTCTAGCTTAAAGTCGCGAATTTTGAAGCAAATATCATCAATTCAAACAATACCAAATTGTCATGAGCTCTTTTGTCACACCTTCGATATATTATTCCTATTATAAATGGATGGTAGATTTCGTAATTTCCATTTCGGGTTTTCGAGTTATGATCATTGGCGAAAATAAAAAGGACCACTGGAGTATTATCGTGTCACCAGTAGTTAATAAAGGTATTTAACGTTGTCATCGTTCCTTTCTAAAAAAATTTTAAACGATAAATTTTGGATCACTAACGGACCACTGGAGTATCATCGTGTCACCATTGGAACCACCCGATCATATCCATCTCCACTAGGCTACAATGCCTATACACTAATTCAGGATGAAACCCAATAAATCTGGGAAAAACCTCCTTGTGGAAATCGAACCCACGACCTCGTGGTCCCTAAGCTTTTTCCCGCTTCCAAGATGCCACTAGGCTATCATGCCATGGGCCATTCCTCTCTTATCCTTGTAAGAAACTTAAGTAGTTAGAAATTTGTGACAAACTGAGAAGTATTTACCTATAAACCAATAGTTTTTTTTTTCTAGAAAGAGCGTGTTTGTTTAGCTTTTAATAAGGCTCTAGATACTCAGATCTTTTACTGGTTAAACACTTAATGATTCAGACTGTTTGTTTCGCAAGCAGATGTCTGAATGATTCAAGCATTTAATTTGCCTCTGAATGGTTAAGCATTATACTAAGTTTGAATGGTTAAGACCTCCTATCTGAATTGGTCAGACATTTGTCTCTGAACGATTAAACATTATATTGGCTCTTAGTGGTTTAACATTTACCCATTCAAAAATCGCCTCAGGGCAGTTAATCTATCGATGTAAAATAATAAAATATGTTACTTTCTAGAAAAAAAAAAGTTCAGTACTCCTAATGAAATTTCCAAATTGGCTAGCTGATTCCATTGCCAACCCCATAAAAGAAAGCCAAATAACACCATCTCAATAGAGAAACTCAAAATTGTACATTGGAGAATTGGATTCCAAGTCGTACACCTTCACACCCTCCACAAACTTATATAAATGCTTCTGGAGTTCAACATAACTTCATCGAACCCATCAACCGACACTATCAACTAAAGGCCCGTTTGATGTCAACAATCCACGGTTCAATCATACATCGACAACACCACTATCGCGCTTCTTTGAAGAAGAAACTCAAAAAAATATCACACAAGTTACATGACACGCCTTCTTATTCTCACATTGGTGATGGCTTTCAGAGACTTCCAAAACTCCCAAAAGAAATTGTTAGTATCATGGACTACAATGACCGCAAGCGCATATCTTTGTTTTCCCAAAGCGAAGATGGTGCAAATGCGAACGTTGATGCAGAAGCTACGGATTTCATTCAGTCGATGCACACAAAGTTTGAAGTTAACAAAACATTTTCCATGATTTAGGCTAACCATGTCATGTATTGTCCATGCCTCTTGTGTTTGATCATTTGTATGTTGAATAACCTTTTCTATTCAAAAGGTTTATATCAAATGTAACTTTTAGATGGTATATCGGTATTGAATAAAATTTTACTTTTTAGATATTAATATTCTATAATTGTATATACTAGAAACAAACATTTTTAATATAACTAAAAAGATGGATTCAAAATGTAACTACAATTATGTTATATTAAAGAAATAAATATATACAATATTATAACTATAAATGACTAATAGTATTTTTTTGAACGAGTAAATCACACACGAAACATAAAACACCAATGTTCAACATGACACCAAAACCCTCGATAATGGAAAAACAACTAAACTAGTCTTCTTGATACCGTAGGCTAGAAGAGCTTTGGTGACTAATAGCAATTAACTGAATTATCTGTATGATTTGCATTGACGATCAATAAAACCTAAAGACAATTTTTATCAATAGTTGGTTTGTATTTAAGACAATTTGTGCTCACCCATAGACAATTGTATGTAGCTTTATCAAGTGTAACGAGTAGAAAGGGAGTAAAGTTACTTATATGAAATAAAAATGGTAGATTTACTATATCAGATAAAAATGGTAAAGTTACAGAAAAAACATTGTAATGTTATAGATAAAAAATCAAATGTTGTATACAAGGAAACTTTTAGAAATATACAAATTTTGTAAATCTATGCACATCCCGGTTGTAAATTTACTTTGTACTTTTGTTTTGTGCTATATGTAATTCTATTTATATTCATTTTATTAATAGCGTGATGTGTCACAAAAATTAAATGCTTGAGCCCGTATGCACACGTGTACATAACCTAGTGTAAGAGTGTTATATATACAAAGACTTCTTCATATTTCCGTACTAACACGGACTCCGCAAGTTAAAAGTAGCTAGCTACTGTTTGTGACTTTGTGAGCAAATATATAATGAATAACCAGTAAAAATGTGTAATTCTATTTATATTTATTTTATTAAGGGTGTGATGTATCACAAAAATTAAATCCTTGCCCAGGTTTGCAACCCTTGACCTTATCTTCAATAAAAGAAAAAAAAATTTGTTGGAATGGGTTGGTAATTTGGTAACCAGTGGGCCTGTTAAGAGGCTTTACTTTAATTGTGAAGGGGCCTGGCAATGGTTAGTTATTGGGCTTCTAATTCTAATGTATTGGGTTTTCACTTAGTAAACTCGTTTGACTAGATTAGCCTCAATTGTCTTGTTTTCTTGTGTTTATGTAAGCTAGGGCTGTTCACAAGCCGAATCGAGCCAAGCTAGCGCAAAACTCGGGTTCGCTTGATTATAAACTGAGCTGGCTCAGCTTGACTCGAATTTGAAACCGAGCTGGAAATCTAAGCTCGGACTCGACTTGGTATATCATTGTAACCTTTTCTTTTCTTTTAAGAATGAAAAACGTATTCTTAGCATATCATTGTTAATTTTCAAAAAGTTCCTTAACACAATTAAAATTAGTGGTAATTTCTTGAGTGGGACCTTCCCACCTCCTCAAGTTATAATTATAGTTGGTATTTTTGACATAAGTAAATATATTTCAAAGCTATCAACAATAACAAAATACATTATCAATACATGTCCATATATTAGATACTTCAAAAATCTACTAGAGTACTAGATATACGATACAATAATATTTTAAAGGATCTAAGAGCTTTACATGTATAAACCTAAAACATTTGAGAAAAAATATACATGATCTAAAGAGACTTAAACAGCATGATATTTTGTATGTCTTTTAACACGCTTAAGCACTAGTTTTATCGTCAATACATGGTAATCAAAAAAGAAAGTGAATATATGATGCCCAGTAAAATATTATTATGCCAATGACCAGGTTTTCAAGTGGTCCATGGTTCGATTCCTACTTTCTTCTATAGTTTTGGCGCACTGGGTGATGATGGAAGACTATGTGAGTAGTTGGCGATCGCTAGTTCAATCCTTGAATTGAATGGATTTTACCTCACCGCACTGTCGTGCCTTCGGGCGAGTGTTCACGGACTTCAGCCCTAGGTGAGAGTTTTCTCCGGTTTGGAAGCGAGTGTATCTCGTGAGGTATTTCACCAGTAGCCAATTTGAATGATTTATTGGCCGTAAAAATAATAAATACGTTATTATCCATTTTAGATCATAAATGTCTTTTTTTTACCTTTCGCCTTTCAGAAAAGATGTTAAAAAGTTGTATACCAGCAGAGAGTTAAGACCTGGTACAAACAATGTTAATTATAAAAACTGTAAGAACAGATCTGGTCATCTGGACCATCTAAATATTTAATCAGTGGATGCCATTGACTACACATCAACCTTTACTATTAGTTGTGTCAATTACTAGTTTTTAAGAGTATTTTTGTAATTGTGTTAATTTAATTAAATAAAACATTAAAACAAAAAAATTTTATGTTGACCTTTTCAACTAGTTCTATCAATATCTTTAAATAGAAAATATCTTTAATATATTTGATTATTTTCTTAAAAACATACACCATAAAATTAAGAATTTTTTTTATCTTTAACATGACTATAATATTGCTATATATATATATATATATATATATAATATATATATATATATATATATATATAGTAGGGTTCCTGTGCAAAGTGTGTTTTTCCTACAAAGTGTAGGAAGCGATCTGGGCCATCCGATGGGTGTGTTTAACGGTTGAGATCATCTTAGTGGCATTTTGGTAATATGTGTGTGATAATAATTAATTGATATAATAGATTTGGGGTGTTTTGGTCATTCAACATGTTTTAAATCAATTAACAATCTGTCAAACATTAACCAACGTCCTACATTCACGCGATTTTCTCTCTCTCTAAAACACCCACTTCTAAAAACCCTAATCCATACCAAAATTCGTAAGTTTCATGAATGAAGATAACAAATTCGAACAAAATTACAAGCGTAAAATGTTGTTTTACTTGTTGATTGTGTTCTAGAACTCAATATTCATCATCTGCGTGTTTTTTTTTCTGGTGATTCTGATTGTAGGAAGGAGATTCAAGAAGATTGAAACAACAAGGAAGATTGATACTCCAGTTTGTTTCAAAAAAAACGTTCCAATCAGCCGTTGTCCGCCAGAGGTGTGTTTTTTTTGTATTTTTCAATACTAGGGTTTCAAAATTGTGTTGATTGTAATCGAACATGGCTGGTTGTTGATACCAGTGTGTTATACGGGAATATGAATTGTGTGTTAGACAATAAATTTTAGTTAAATGGGATGTTCTTTTGTACATTATTGATTTATGGAATTTTGTCTTATGGCTAGTTTTTTTCATTGAACTAATGATTCATAACAATGTGTTTTATAAATTGTTTGAATGTATTGCTCTATAAAAATGTTCAAGTTTTTAAGTTGTTATAATGTCACCTCAGCATACAGTGTGTTATATCTGTTGTTATTGATTAGGCAAGGTTTTTCAATGTTAAAGACAAGTTCAAATTGTATTACTGTATAATGAGTTCCTAGTTCTAATTTCTGTTGTAACATAGTTTCCAGGTTGGTGTAGGATGTGGTATGTGACAACACTCTTTATTATTTAGATTATTTCACACTAAAACACAATTGTTTATATTCAGGTGCACATGACACAGAAAAAAATCTTTGTAATACCACACAATATAACACAGTAGGCTAAAACTGTAGATCGAATACATATTAATATAAAACACAGTTGGCTAAAACTGTATATAAACTTCTTGTTTGGTAAGCATTTATGGTGGGTGAAACATTGTTTACATGGTAAAACGCATTGTGTGAACACAATTGGGTAACATGAAGAATAAAACAATATGGGCATCATGTATGGGTAAAACACATTATACCCTTGCATGAGAAACAAAAAATCTAACATGAAGAATAAAACACATTGGGCCAGCATATATTGATATTTACTTTATTGTTGAATGTAGAGGGATGCCTTGTCTACTTATTTGGAGTATGTTAATCATCAAGTCGCGGAAATGATCAAACAGACAGTGCCAATAAGATTGGAGATATCTTGGCATACAAACATAATGTCATTGATTTTGCCACCTTTATGATGCGCCATATAGAAACATACAAAGGCACGAGTGTGAAAACTTTGGAATCTAGTATGTCGAAAAAATGTAATGATGTTGGTAAAGTAACACAACGACAAAAATCCTCTAGTTAATCCAATGATACACAATGAAAACACAAATGGTTTTAGTCTGTTTGCTAGTAAAACAAAATGTCATATTATTCTTGTAGCCCCACAAACTAAAAAACAATATTATCCTTAGAAATAACTTAAAAACATCATATTATTCTTGTAGCACGTACAACACAATGTAAAAACTTCAAACACAATTTTCTTTTATACCTTTAAAACACATTAGATGAAAACTTAAAATTCAAACAGCTTAAAACACAGTAAAACACATCTACAAATATAACTGGTTTACAAAACACACATTCTTATGAACAACAATCATGCTATGTAAAATTGTAAATACTAAACACATCACAAAAAAATCTCATTTACCGATTACGATCATGCTAACTAATTCCAGACAAAAAAAATCATTTAAACAAAACAGAATGACTTAAAATCGCTGAACCTGGTAAAACACAACGTGAAGAACATACAGATTATTACCAGCAAACTATAAAACATTGTTAAAACAGAAACACATTAGATGAAAACTTAAAATTCAAACAGCTTAAAACACAGTAACACATACAAATATAACTGGTTTAAAAAAAACACATTCTGATGAACAACAATCATGCTATGTAAATAGTAAACACATCACAAAAGAAAATCTCATTTAAACAAAACGACTTAAAATCGTTGAAACTAGTAAAACACAACGCGAAGAACATACAAATTATTACCAGCAAACTATAGAATATTGCTAAAACGAAAAGTGATAAAATTTAAAACAAAAGGAATTCTAATTACCATCTTCGCAATCAGCAATTGCGTTTGAAGCCATCAATTCGCACGTAAAGATGAATGGGATTAACCAAATGATGAAGATTTTAAAAACCGTATGTGAGAATTACGTATTGATATAGATCATAACCACCAATTCAGAAAATAATTATAGATTACAGTTTCCATGATATTCTGAATGTTAGTTATTGAGAAAATAAATTCCAAAATTAAAAATTAATGTCAAATTACCGAGGTACCCTTTTTATTAAAAACCCTAAATGCCACATGTCATCTCCATATGGCTTCCTATACTTTGTAGGAAACTTAGGCTTTGTAGCCAACTCCTATTATATATATATATATATATATATTATATATATAAATTATAAATAATATATATTATTTTAATGACATTTTTAAATAGTACTAAAGTAGCACTCAAAACTGTTTGTGGTGGTTTTGATGCGGCTGGTTATGTCAGTGCTACTTTTCAATTTTTTTGGGTTGATTTTGCATGTGATAATTTCAAAACTATATTTTCTGGTTTCAATATTGTTTGTGTTAATTTCGAACATGTTTGTGTTGGTTTGGTTTGTTCTAATCAACACATCAACATAATCAACTAAAATTGTTGATTATGTTTGTTAAAATAAACTGTAAATACACTTGTATAATCAGCACATCAACTTAAAAAAATATATTTTCCTAATTAGCACAACTATGTATATGTAATCAACACATCAACTATATTAGGTTCTTGTTCTCCTTCAAGCATAATATGATTTCAATGAAACCTAAATGTTTTTGGTTAAAATGGTTTTCATAAAACGATTAAGGGGATAATACTATAATACGTTTCATCGATTAATAAAAAAATCTAAAAGGTATAATGAAAGTTTTGAAATAAGGAATTTAAAATTGTTTTCGTTGAAATTGACGATTGCAAACGCACATTTGGTTTCAATTTGTTGATGATCATTATTTTTAAACAAATGTATGATTTGATTTATTACTTCGAGGAATATAACTTAAAGCATAAATATAGGAATTATTAAAACAAAACATTAGGACTATGACAATAATACCCTTGAAACTTAGTTATTAAATCATCCATATAGCAATAAACTAGTGGTTCTCACAGATTTTAGGAAAAAGAAGACTTGTATATGATCTACTTCTACAAACAGATTCTAATATATTCTTTTTAAGTAAATTATGGTTGTTTGATTAAAATGATTTCTTTTTTCATATTTAGCTGCTTCATATGCTCGTTGTAACATTAATCTCAATCATGAGGAAGCCCTAAACAAACTGCAACGTCTACTCGAGAAAAGTAAAGGTAATCAAACAACATCAAACATACCGATTTATCCGACAATATTGACAAGCTCAAGAGTAGGATAAAGCAAATTAGTTAACGAAATGAAATGCAAAAGCTTAAGATCAAGAAAAATAAGGAACAAAAGTAGGATTTCAAAATACCCAGAGAGAACGTCGATCATTTGGTGTTAAAAACAAGTAAAAGTTCTAAAAGATTTAATCGTGTTAAAACATTAGAAAATTTTACTCGCACTCATATTCACAATGTATAACACATGGTTGTTATATGTGAGACTGGGTACCTCTGGATTATGTGGTGCCTATGTGACTCACAATCACACTCACATGCCCTTATATTCAGAGAGAATATGTACCGATTAGAATATAAGTAAAGAAAAGACTGTATTGAAACAAAATTTCATACATATGGTGTATTCTATAAACAAATTTCACACATGGTGAATTCTATGATCGATTGCTGTTAAAAAACATGAAATTGTTAAAAACTTGAAAGCGAAAGCGATATTGTTGAAACCAAGTCCACTCATTTGGTGGACTCTTTGATCAATAGTTGTTCAAGAAAGCAAAATTGTTAGAAACCTAGAAAGAGAATACTGGTTGATGTTACATTTGTAGCCTTTGGACCATGTCATTAGAGATTCGAGCTTAAAACTCATACTTTTCTAAGAAAGTATCAATAGTTCAAATATACCAAATTGTTATGAGCTCGACCTTTTATCAGTCTGGTTTTCTTTTTCCTATTATAGTTGGATGATAGATTTTGTAATTTCCAGTTTTGGTTTATGAATTATGGCAAAGGGTCAAAGGGTTGAAATAAAGAGAGGTCGAATGAGTTTGTTAACTCTTCTTTGGGATTGCTTATTAACTCTAAAAATGTTTTTTTTTATAACTTATAACGTTTACAAAAGAAATTTTAAAAAAAGTGTTTGAATTAAATTTTGTTGTGGGAAAAGTAAAATTATCAAAAAGGATATGATAAAATTCCTAGTAACACTATTTTAAAGGTGATGTTAGATTGGTAATTTTATTTTTGAAAAACAAAAAGTTATTTAAAAGGAATAATGAATTTTAATAATTCTAACTATTAGCTGTTGGCCGGCATCAGTCTCGACTTCAAAAGTAACTAGTGGTGATCCCACCTTTTCATATATTGTAAACCAATGGACTTTTACTAAACCGAAAAGAATAAGAAGACAAAAAGAAATTAAGGTTTCTGATGGTAAAAGTTCATTAGTTTACAACATATGAAAATTGTGGGACCACCACTGGTTATTTTTGAAGTTGAGATCGTTGCCGGCTAACAATTAATAATTTGGATTATTAAAATCCATTATTCCTATTTAAATAGCCACGTTTTTGTGGCTTGTGAAAAACAACTTGGACTCCTTTTCAAAAAGCTAAAACGAAAAACATTTTTATCATTGTCAAACACTTTTTTAAGTCATTGACTTTTGAAAAACCCAATAAGTCAATAACTTATTTCCAAATTCAATACTAAACACCCTTTTAAAAGGGTATCTAACGTTATTGTATTCTTTTATCGTTGTAGAGTACATGAAACACATATAGTTAGAAATGTGAAAGTGAATGTATAACCAATGTAACTTACACAAAACTCAAATATACAGAGTTAGAATTTTTTTATTCATCAATATAAAAAAACGCTACATTCTAGAAAACATAAGTTAAACATTCCTAATACATTTTTTGAAAATGGCATGAGGTATCATTGCCAACCACACAAAAGAAAAGCCAAGTAAAAGTATTATATCATAAACGAATACATTGGCTACCCCATTGGATTCTAAGTCGTACACCTTTCAATGCTCCACAACTCGTATAAATATGTTCAAAATTCACGAACCCATCAACCAAAAATTTGCAACCAAAGGCATATTTGATATTTTTATGTCAACAATCCATGGTTCATTTGTACATCGCTAACACCATTATCGCTCATCCTTGAAGAAGAAACTCAAAGAAATATCACACAAGATGTATGACACGCCTCCTTATTCTCACATTGGTAGCGGCTTTCAAAGACTTCCAAACCTCCCAAAAGAAATTGTTAGAATTATGGACTACAACGACTGCGAGCACATATCTATGTTTTCCCAAATCGAAGATGGTGCAAATGTGAACGTTGATGCAGAAGCTACGGATTTCATTCAGTCGATGCAAAGTTAACAATACAATGTCAAAGATGAGAGGCTAACATATCATGCTTTATAAATGTCTCTTGTGTTTAGTTTTTGTAAGTTGAACAACCTTTGCTATACAAAATGTTTGTAACAAATTTAACTTTTTGATGGCATAGTGGTATGGATAAAAATTTTACTTTTACATTTTATCAGTATATATACTAGATTATAGACCATCATTAAGATACAAATATTTTGATATAATTCAAAAAGATGGATGCAGAATGTAACTAAAATAATGTTAATATTAAAGCAAAAGATATACGAATACAAGTAAAATGTCTAATAGTGATTAACTGATTTAATGTTATATATTTTTTCTATATATCTTAAAATTTACTGGTTTATATGAGAATTTTTAACCATTTGATTGGCAAGAATACTTCTTTTTAAATTATATGTCTTAATCCTTTCTTAACCAATATTTCATTCATGTTATTTATACATAAATTTATATTTTGTTTGTATGTCTCACTAGTTTGATTAAAATTGTTGTGTTTCATTTACAAGTAGATTATAACTAGTGAACCTTTTTACAACCTGTCAACCCATTTAACCAGTTTAGATAATTAGGTTAAGATGATCGTGTGTGAGTTACATAGTCTATAGCAGCGTTGATCATCTAAAATGTATGTTCAACGCTTCATAGTCTATAGCAGCATTGATCATCTAAAATGTATGTTCAACGCTTCTGGTTTTGCTCTGCATTTGGTTATGGATTGGAATAGGTGGATCTCGAAAAAGGTCAACTTATGGATCGGATTCCAACTTTTGTGGCATTAAGTAAAAGAAACATTAAGATGGGCTCGGTGGCTTGTAGGTTGTGTGGTGAGTATGACGAGTCGAGGGACCATCTTTTTACATCTTGCTATTTCGCGTAGTTGGTATGGCACTTTGTCGCATAAACATGCTAATTTGGGATTTGCTTATATTGCATCCTATATTCGCATTCTCGGTCTGGGGTTTGCTTTTATTGCATAAACATGCTAACTTGGGTTGTCGAAAGAATAAAGTGTCTCAAGGGGTTGTTCTCACGACTAGTTGATGTATTTGGAAGGCGAGGAACGATCAATTTTTTTCCAACAAGATGGCTCTAGTCTCCAAAACAATGGAAGGCATACAATCGCTTGCCTATCTTTGGATTGAAAATAGATCTCCATTTAAATCTTTGGCGTGGAAAGATTGGTATGAATTCAGTTTGTAATCTTTGTTGTTCTTTGGCTATAGCGTCTTGCAAATTGTTTTTAATGAAAGTAGTTGTTCAAATATATATGGTGTGGATATGGATATATTGAAAACCATAGTAAGGTACGGAAACCCTACAAACCTAATATTAACCATTGATTATATCTTATTAATGGATGAGACTTTGACCTTTAGATTTACTTTTGTTGTTTGAAGTACAAGAAGGGTATATGGAAAAAATCATGCACCCAAGGCCGTCCTCAAGAATCCTCGAAATGTTTTGGGCATGGGGCGAGTAAAAAATAGCATGCCCTTATCAAAATTCAAGTTTCAACTTTCAATTTTCAAACACCAATAATTCATGTTTCAACTTTCAAGTATCAAATATCAATACATAAAAAAATAAATTAAAAGTAAATTAATTAATCATTTATGTTATTTTTTATATATAAAAATATATTAGTTATTTGTCAATTTAAACGATTTATCTTATACAAAATTAAATCGTATATATTATAAGATAAATAAAAAAGGGACAAAACAAACAATAATCTCAAATGCTTCATAAAGTTGTTTGATATTCCTTTTATACACCCCGTATAATACAAGGGATGCGATCATAGTTGGCTTACATATGAGAAAATTGTTTAGAACATTTGATTGGCAAGATTATTGGTTGTTTTTTTCCTTCCAGAAAGTATTAATCCTAGAATGTGCTAGAAGTAGTGTATGAACATATAATATTTACATTTAAGTAGTTGAGAACATGACCATCTCATTTTATATATATATATATATATATATAGAACATGACCATCTCATATATATATATATATATATATATATATATATATATATATATATATATATATATATATATATATATATTGTTAAATATATCATTTACAGACCAGTTGTAGACCAGTTTACAAAGTATCAAATTGTTATGAATTTTGTTAACTACGGTTTATAATTGGCACTTTTAGTAAAATAGAATAATGAAGTTTGTTTAAATTGAAGTTGAATGCCTACCTAGTTTGATGCAATTGGGTTCATATGCCTCACTAATTACTTTGAGTGGTATTCATTATTGGGAATTTGTTTGATTTTGATTTTTAATCTAGATTGGTGATGTTTCTGGCAGGTTCTTGATTGTGACAAAATGTGAATCATCGGTTGAGGTAGAACTCATAGAAGTGTGATCGAACACACGATGTTGACCAACCAATCAAATGAAATACGAATAAAGAAGGTAACTAAAGTTAATATTATGCATTCTAACATCTAAAGTTATTTTTAATCTTAAGTTCCTTTTTAGCAATCTGTATGCAAATTTTGATATGTGTCCATTATAGATTTTATGTTCATGATCACAATTGCTTGCTGATACATATAAAATGTGGATTTTATATTTTTGGTATAAAGTAAGTTATTTGCACCAAGAAAACATACAAATAGAACAGTTAAGCATTTAAGCTTAGTACCACTTGGGTTGGTGGTCCAGTAGTAAGACAAAACCTTTTAAAACATCTAAGAGTAATGTTCTGGGTTCAAGTTTAGCAAGAAATTTTCTGTTAGGAAAGGCACTTAAGCTCAGGTTAATGTGCAACATAATCCATATCATCTGTTTTTATATTGTAGAGGCCTGTATTTTGTTTGTTCTAATTTTTTTTTTCAATTTATATTTTGTCTCAGTTTTCCTTCGTAAATGATTTCAAGAACTTACATTTACATACTAATAATTCAACGTGTTTTTTTAGAGTCACCTGGTGTGGGGTAAACCTTTTGTCAGTGACTTAGGCTTTTGTTCATGCATTTCAATTCAAGTTGCTTATATAATTTTTAGTGGTTATTTATAACTATGTATTTATGACCTTACAAAGTGTGTATCTGTTGTTTGTTTTTCCATGCTCTTGTAGAAGCAAACATCAGAGCATCAAGATCAGTATAAGCTTCACTTTCTACAAGGAATACTGTACGTAAAGGTAATCGACTCTTCCCTTTCACTTATAAAGTGAAGCTTTATTTGTGGGGTTTGTAAAAATGCAATAAGTTGTAGCTGTCGTCGCATCTAGCAGGTTTCCTGCTAGTCTTTTCTTAAAAGTTAACTTACATGAACATGTAAATATATTTAAATAACTATTGTTAAATATATAAGGCATTAAGAAAAGGTAAATAAATAATTATAATAATTGCTTTACAGTATTTTAAAAGATGATAATTTCCAACACGAACGTATATACAACATGAAAATAGCTAGATTTTAAGTTGTCATGTCTAACTTGTTTGGTTAATAAATGGGTCATGTTTGGTTGTACCAAAACTAAGCAAGTCAACATGTTTTAAATTAAACACGGTGATTAGTAAACCCATCAACTCTCTTACGACATGTATACAACTTGATCACAGTCCGCTAAAATAAATTAGTTACATGGGTTATATACATGTTAATGTTTTAAAGCGTGTTTGGGTTATAAATTATGTACGTTTTTGACACAAACAAGTATATGGTCATATTCGAATTCAATAATTCAACCCGCCAACCCAATGAAATTTCTATCACTAATTATTATAAATATCAAGACATTATATTCATGTGGTATTGATGTAATATAATTTATAAGGTTAATAGATTCCCTCCAAACTAATATGTTGCTTCAAAAACGTGTTTTAACTTTCAATTTTGTAGGCTAGCCAAACGAACCAAAGCCACAACACATAAAATAATTTAAAAGTTGGCAGCCGAAACCTTCAATCATATTATATCGATCTGCTTCCAAAACGGCTAAAGGAATCCACTTAGAATATCAAATACAAGAGTTATATATATCAACTGATAAAACACCAATTAAAAGGATATTAGAATCAGATTCCATGACTTTTTTTCATCATTCATCAAC